>OZ023338.1:20615098-20637598 GCA_964007535.1 Brachyptera risi | reverse complement strand
CTATTTAAGAGAGTAGAGTCTACCTGAATTCGCCCCGTGGTTTGTAAAGCGGTGTGAAGCTACTGCCGAGACACAGATATGTACGCCTTCTTGACGTTGAGTCACGTGTCTCGGTCATATGGATCTATGGTCCAAGCAAGGCATTCTATATTATCACTGATGTATGTCTAATATGTGGGAAACTTCATGGTTTGCAAAGCGGTGTGAAGCTACTGCCGAGACACAGATATGTACGCCTTCTTGACGTTGAGTCACGTGTCTCGGTCATATGGATCTATGGTCCAAGCAAGGCATTCTATATTATCACTGATGTATGTCTAATATGTGGGAAACTTCCTGGTTTGCAGAGCGGTGTGAAGCTACTGCCGAGACACAGATATGTACGCCTTCTTGACGTTGAGTCACGTGTCTCGGTCATATGGATCTATGGTCCAAGCAAGGCATTCTATATTATCACTGATGTATGTCTAATATGTGGGAAACTTCCTGGTTTGCAGAGCGGTGTGAAGCTACTGCCGAGACACAGATATGTACGCCTTCTTGACGTTGAGTCACGTGTCTCGGTCATATGGATCTATGGTCCAAGCAAGGCATTCTATATTATCACTGATGTATGTCTAATATGTGGGAAACTTCCTGGTTTGCAAAGCGGTGTGAAGCTACTGCCGAGACACAGACATGTACGCCTTCTTGACGTTGAGTCACGTGTCTCGGTCATATAGATCTATGGTCCAAGCAAGGCATTCTATATTATCACTGATGTATGTCTAATATGTGGGAAACTTCCCGGTTTGCAAAGCGGTGTGAAGCTACTGCCGAGAGACAGATATGTACGCCTTCTTGACGTTGAGTCACGTGTCTCGGTCATATAGATCTATGGTCCAAGCAAGGCATTCTATATTATCACTGATGTATGTCTAATATGTGGGAAACTTCCTGGTTTGCAGAGCGGTGTGAAGCTACTGCCGAGACACAGATATGTACGCCTTCTTGACGTTGAGTCACGTGTCTCGGTCATATAGATCTATGGTCCAAGCAAGGCATTCTATATTATCACTGATGTATGTCTAATATGTGGGAAACTTCCTGGTTTGCAAAGCGGTGTGAAGCTACTGCCGAGACACAGATATGTACGCCTTCTTGACGTTGAGTCACGTGTCTCGGTCATATAGATCTATGGTCCAAGCAAGGCATTCTATATTATCACTAATATATGTCTAATATGTGGGAAACTTCCTGGTTTGCAAAGCGGTGTGAAGCTACTGCCGAGACACAGATGTGTACGCCTTCTTGACGTTGAGTCACGTGTCTCGGTCATATAGATCTATGGTCCAAGCAAGGCATTCTATATTATCACTGATGTATGTCTAATATGTGGGAAACTGCCTGGTTTGCAAAGCGGTGTGAAGCTATACTGCCGAGACACAGATATGCACGCCTTCTTAACGTTGAGTCACGTGTCTCGGTCATATAGATCTATGGTCTAAGCAAGGCATTCTATATTATCACTGATATATGTCTAATATGTGGTAAACTTCCCGGTTTGCAAAGCGGTGTGAAGCTACTGCCGAGACACAGATATGTACGCCTTCTTAACGTTGAGTCACGTGTCTCAGTGATATAGATCTATATGGTCTATGCAAGGCATTCTATATTATCACTAATATATGTCCAATATGTGGGAAACTTCCCGGTTTGCAAAGCGGTGTGAAGCTACTGCCGGGACACAGATATGTACGCCTTCTTGAGGTTGAGTCACGTGTCTCGGTCATATAGATCTATGGTCCAAGCAAGGCATTCTATATTATCACTAATTGGATGAGCGAAGCGAAGACTCAATTACACTATACCGAAAAAAAGTGCCTGTTTTTTTTTTTTTTTTTTTTTTTTTTTTTTTTTGTTCGCGCTCCACAGGTCAGAAAAAAATTCAAAATCAGTTGAAACTTGGCACACATATGAACCCCTATCTGACTTGATGCTGTATAGTTTTGAGGCACGATCGGTTGAACAACTTCTGAGAAAACTCATTCCAAAGTTTTCAAAAATCCCATTAGAATAACCCAGAGAAAAACATTCGTGAAAAATATTTCATCTGTGAGGATTCAAATTCTCAGAGAATTTCAATCTGATAATGATACACATTATTCCGAACTTTTACTCAAATCGGATCAGCCGTTTCGATGTAAAAAAATATATAATGTTATTTGTGTCAATTATTCAAAGCTATTAAGATACCTATTAAATCAAAGCAACAAGTGTCACCACTTGATTGTAAACGATTAAAACAAAGCCTTCTTTATTATCATGTAAATTATTAATGGAAAATAAGATGGCAGTGATGTAATGGTTTGGATCTCAAGGTGTATATATATATATATACTAGGCAAACGCGTTATGTGTTTCCGCTTTGATGGATGAGCTGGAACATATCAACTTATCTTTGGATTGGTTATTATATATATATACACCTTGAGATCCAAACCATTACATCACTGCCATCTTATTTTACATTAATAATTGGATGAGCGAAGCGAAGACTCAATTACACTGTACTTGAAAAATCGAAGGTGTTTTTTTTTTTTTTTTTTTTTTTTTTTTTTTGTTTTTTTGTTTTTTTGTTCGCGCTCTACAGGTCAAACAGAAATTCAGATCATGATGAAACTTGGCACACACATGAACCCCTATCTGACTTGATGCTGTATAGTTTTGAGGCAAAATCGGTTCAACAATTCTTGAGATAAATCATTTTGAAGTTTTCAAAAAACCCATATGAATAAGCCAGGCGGAAAAAATGACAAAGTGAATGTTCTCCGAAATTTTTCAAATTTTCACAGAACTCGAACAACATAATAATACACATTATTCCGAACTTTTACTCAAATCGGATCAGCCGTTTTGATGTAAAAAAATATATAATGTTATTTGTGTCGATTATTCAAAGCTATTAAGATACCTATTAAATCAAAGCAACAAGTGTCACCACTTGACTGTGAACGATTAAAAAAAAGCCTTCTTCATTATCATATAAATTATTATTGGCAAATAAGATGGCAGTGATGTAATGGTTCGGATCTCAAGGTGTGTATATATATATATATATATATATATATAGGCCCTATATATATAATAACCAATCCAAAGATAAGTTGATGTTCCAGCTCATCCATCAACGCGGCAACACATAACGCGTTCGCCTAGTTTATATAATAATAAAGAAGGCTTTGTTTTAATCGTTTACAATCAAGTGGTGACACTTGTTGCTTTGATTCAATAGGTATCTTAATAGCTTTGAATAATTGACACAAATAACATTATATATTTTTTTACATCGAAACGGCTGATTCGATTTGAGTAAAAGTTCGGAATAATGTGTATCATTATCAGATTGAAATTCTCTGAAAATTTGAATCCTCTCAGATGAAATATGTTTCACGAATGTTTTCCTCTGGCTTATTCTAATGGGATTTTTGAAAACTTTGGAATGAGTTTTCTCTGAAGTTGTTAAACCGATCGCGCCTCAAAACTATACAGCATCAAGTCAGATAGGGTTTCATATGTGTGCCAAGTTTCAACTGATTTTGAATTTTTGTCTGACCTGTGGAGCGCGAACAAAAAAACAAAAAAAAAACAAAAAAAAAAAAAACAGGCATTTTTTTTTCGGTATAGTGTAATTGAGTCTTCGCTTCGCTCATCCAATAATAACCAATCCAAAGATAAGTTGATATATTCCAGCTCATCCATCAACGCGGAAACACATAACGCGTTTGCCTAGTATATGTCTAATATGTGGGAAACTTCCTGGTTTGCGAAGTGGTGTGAAGCTACTGCCGAGACACAGATATGTACGCCTTGTTGACGTTGAGTCACGTGTCTCGGTCATATAGGTCTATGGTCCAAGCAAGGCATTCTATATTATCACTAATATATGTCTAATATGTGGGAAACCTCCCGGTTTGCAAAGCGGTGTGAAGCTACTGCCGAGACACAGATATGTACGCCTTCTTGACGTTGAGTAACGTATCTCGGTCATATAGGTCTATGGTCCAAGCAAGGCATTCTATATTATCACTAATATACTATTACCATCTCCAATATCTATCATCTATATCTATATATATATATATATATATATATATATATATATATATATATATATATATATATATATATATATATATATTATATATATATATATATATATATATATATTTATATATATATATATATATATATATATATATATATATATATATATATATATATATATATATATATATATATATAAAAAATGGAATCAGAAAGTCGGAGCAATGCAAGAAACCTTTCACTCATCACCGTCTTTTGATCAATTATCGGTTTAAGGGCGCATTGTTCTGATTGACCTTGATCTATTGGCGTTGGTGAATGATGTATCAGATAATGATATAAGAGGTTATTTCATCAGTGTGTTTTTGGATTGTTGGAAGGAGTCGGTCGTGGCCTGTTGTTGAGGAACCATCCCAGTATCAACCTGAACGACAGAAAAACCACGATGCACCCCTGTCAGGATGGTCGACCATGGCGGGAATCGAACCCCGGTCTCCTGAACGACGGTTCAGTGTGCTAGCCACTCTACCCGTCTATGTTCCACACGAACACACTTCTCTGTCAGAACTTGAAATATAGTCTATTTTTATCTCCCTTTTCATTGAGTTGGCGTTTAGCGATTCTATATATTAACTCATCATATATCATATCCGTGCCAGATCGGAACCTCCGACATTCAGTGCTACTCCATGGGGGAGACGGTCGCTCGGCGCCAGCAAAACTTGACCGTTTATAGAGATTAGAGGTATGCATGTGTGCAAATTTATATACGTTTATCCACGGGAGATGGAGGCTCGAACCACCCGTGCGCTAGTGGTGTGGGATAGGGGGGACGGCCGCTCGGAACCTTCATCTTTCGTGGATACAAGTTACACACGAGAGATGGAGGCTCGAACCACCCGTGCGCTAGTGGTGTGGGATAGGGGGGACGGTCGCTCGGAACCTCCATCTCTCGTGGATACAAGTCACACACGAGAGATGGAGGCTCGAACCACCCGTGCGCTAGTGGTGTGGGATAGGGGGGACGGCCGCTCGGAACCTTCATCTTTCGTGGATACAAGTTACACACGAGAGATGGAGGCTCGAACCACCCGTGCGCTAGTGGTGTGGGATAGGGGGGACGGTCGCTCGGAACCTCCATCTCTCGTGGATACAAGTCACACACGAGAGATGGAGGCTCGAACCACCCGTGCGCTAGTGGTGTGGGATAGGGGGGACGGCCGCTCGGAACCTTCATCTTTCGTGGATACAAGTTACACACGAGAGATGGAGGCTCGAACCACCCGTGCGCTAGTGGTGTGGGATAGGGGGGACGGTCGCTCGGAACCTCCATCTCTCGTGGATACAAGTCACACACGAGAGATGGAGGCTCGAACCACCCGTGCGCTAGTGGTGTGGGGTAGGGGGACGGTCGCTCGGAACCTCCATCTCTCGTGGATACAAGTTACACAAGAGAGATGGAGGCTCGAACCACCCGTGCGCTAGTGGTGTGGGGTAGGGGGACGGTCGCTCGGAACCTCCATCTCTCGTGGATACAAGTCACACACGAGAGATGGAGGCTCGAACCACCCGTGCGCTAGTGGTGTGGGATATGGGGGACGGTCGCTCGGAACCTCCATCTCTCGTGGATACAAGTTACACACGAGAGATGGTGGCTCGAACCACCCGTGCGCTAGTTGTGTGGGGTAGGGGGGACGGTCGCTCGGAACCTCCATCTCTCGTGGATACAAGTTACACACGCGAGATGAAGGCTCGAACCACCCGTGCGCTAGTGGTGTGGGATAGGGGGACGGTCGCTCGGAACCTCCATCTCTCGTGGATACAAGTTACACAAGAGAGATGGAGGCTCGAACCACCCGTGCGCTAGTGGTGTGGGATAGGGGGGACGGTCGCTTGGAACCTTCATCTCTCGTGGATACAAGTTACACACGAGAGATGGAGGCTCGAACCACCCGTGCGCTAGTGGTGTGGGATAGGGGGGGACGGTCGCTCGGAACCTCCATCTCTCGTGGATACAAGTCACACACGAGAGATGGAGGCTCGAACCACCCGTGCGCTAGTGGTGTGAGATAGGGGGGACGGTCGCTTGGAACCTCCATCTCTCGTGGATACAAGTTACACACGAGAGATGGAGGCTCGAACCACACGTGCGCTAGTGGTGTGGGATAGGGGGGACGGTCGCTCGGAACCTTCATCTCTCGTGGATACAAGTTACACACGAGAGATGGAGGCTCGAACCACCCGTGCGCTAGTGGTGTGGGATAGGGGGGACGGTCGCTCGGAACCTTATCTCTCGTGGATACAAGTTACACACGAGAGATGGAGGCTCGAACCACCCGTGCGCTAGTGGTGTGGGATAGGAGGGACGGTCGCTCGGAACCTTCATCTCTCGTGGATACAAGTTACACACGAGAGATGGAGGCTCGAACCACCCGTGCGCCAGTGGTGTGGGATAGGGGGGACGGTTGCTTGGAACCTTCATCTCTCGTGGATACAAGGTACACAGGCTCGAACCACCCGTGCGCTAGTGGTGTGGGATGGGGGGGGACGGTCGCTCGGAACCTTCATCTCTCGTGGATACAAGTTACACACGCGAGATGAAGGCTCGAACCACCCGTGCGCTAGTTGTGTGGGGTAGGGGGGACGGTCGCTCGGAACCTCCATCTCTCGTGGATACAAGTTACACACGAGAGATGGAGGCTCGAACCACCCGTGTGCTAGTGGTGTGGGATAGGGGGGACGGTCGCTCGGAACCTTCATCTATCGTGAATACAAGTTACACACGAGAGATGGAGGCTCGAACCACCCGTGTGCTAGTGGTGTGGGATAGGGGGGACGGTCGCTCGGAACCTTCATCTCTCGTGGATACAAGTTACACACGAGAGATGGAGGCTCGAACCACCCGTGTGCTAGTACTGTGGGATAGGGGGGACGGTCGCTCGGAACCTTCATCTATCGTGAATACAAGTTACACACGAGAGATGGAGGCTCGAACCACCCGTGTGCTACTGGTGTGGGATAGGGGGGACGGTCGCTCGGAACCTTCATCTCTCGTGGATACAAGTGTATATTGGAGCGTGTAAGCAGTCTTTCATAGTCGACGTCGTCATTAAGAATGTGAATTTGAGTGTCTTAATTTAATTTAAATCTATTTTGAAACGGTTTTTCAATAAAGTGGCTGCTGAAAGTGGCTTATTCTCATTCATTGGCCGTTCTTCGGGATATTTGGGCTCGATATTCATGATTAGTTCCAGTTGAAATGATAATGGCAGTTTAACAATAATACAAATGAAATTGAAATCGAGTACATATTATCATTATTATAAGAATAATTTCCGTGTGAGAAGATCGAGTGACAGAGTGGTCAACAGTTAGCACACTGAACCGTCATTCAGGAGACCGGGGTTCGACTCCCGCCATGGTCGACCATTCTTACAAGGGTGCATCGTGGTTTCCCTCTGTCGTTCAGGTCAATACTGGGATGGTTCCTTAACAACAGGCCACGACCGATTCCTTCCCACCATCCAAAACACCTAATAATATAACCTTTCATTTCATCATCCCATCATCTCATTCATCATCCACCTACGCCAATAGATCTCAGTCATCAGTACAATGTGTCGTCATACCCAATATAAAGAAGAACAAGGCAAACATAACATGCACGCATTGGTTCGCGTCGTAAGATGGATTGAAGCAAGACGCATGCACATGGGCCGAAGCCTGGGAATGGCGTAGCAGTGTGGACAAGGAAATGCATCCAGTGATGCATCCTCATCACACCCACACCACTGGTACCTGTTTCCCCTCTTATTCCCATGATCCCGGTTGTAACAGCTGTTTGCACGGATATGTGGACAATAAAGCCTGCGGGTTGCGGACAGAGCTGGACCGAGAGCTTTTTATGCCAGAAGTTTATTAGTTGAGCGAAAGCGAAGACTCCTTCCCACTTTTAGGGCTTTGTCTGTGTTTGTTTGTTTGTTTTTGTTTGTGGGCACTGCACAGGTCGCATATGGTTTGACTGATCGACAAGAAACTTATCTTCTGCACGCAAACTGGTATACGGACACTTGGGCGAGAGACGTTTAGACTGACACTCAGGCGAGAGACGTTTAGGCGACGCACACTTAGGCGAGAGACGTTTAGACGGACACTTGGGCGAGAGACGTTTAGACGGACACTTGGGCGAGAGACGTTTAGACGGACACTTGGGCGAGAGACGCTTAGACGACGGACACTTAGGCGAGAGACGTTTAGACGGACACTTGGGCGAGAGACGTTTAGACGGACACTTAGGCGAGAGACGTTTAGGCGACGGACACTTAGGCGAGAGACGTTTAGGCGACGGACACTTGGGCGAGAGACGTTTAGACGGACACTTAGGCGAGAGACGTTTAGACGGACACTTAGGCGAGAGACGTTTAGACGGACACTTAGGCGACATGACCTAACTACTGGTTACCATATTCCTGAAGTCCACGTAGGACATTTGTTCACGGATAAATACGTGAAAGTGTAAATGCGTGGAGTGGAGTATTTGTATCTGTGGAAGCTCGAAATACGCTTTATGACGCAATAAGCGAACAATGGGGTGATTGTTTCGGCGGTGCTATTACCACCTGAGAGGTGTTGATACAGCCACACGGAAATAGCTTCTCAAAGCGAAACTACCAAGTCAACATTCTTCCAGAGCTGCTTCGATTGTAAGATGACCAAGACGTGGAGGAGGATGGGAAAGTTCAAGCTTAAATATATATATATATATATATATATATATATATATATATATATATATATATAGATATATATATATATATATATATATATATATATATATATATATATATATATATATATATATATATATATATATATATATATATATATATATATATATATATATATATATATACATATATATATATATATCTCCATATACATATTGATATATATATATGAATATATATATATATTTATATATATATATATATATATATTTATATATATATATATATATATATATATATATATATATATATATATATATATATATATATATATATATATTCATATATATATATATATATATATATATATATATATATATATATATATATATATATATATATATATATATATATATATATGTATATAAATTTATATATATTTATATATATATATATATATATATATATATATATATATATATATATATATATATATATATATATAAATATATATATATATATATATATATATATATATATATATATATATATATATATATATAAATATAAATATATATATATATATATATATATATATATATATATATATATATATATATATATATATAAATATATATATGTATATATATATATATATATATATATATATATATATATATATATATATATATATATATATATATATATATATATATATATTTATATTTATATATATATATATATATATATATATATATATATATATATCGATATATAGAGTTATATATATATACATATATATATATATGATTTGTATGATTTAAAACGGTTCAAAAGTAGCGACTTCCCCGGGAGTCGAGCCCGCACCTCCAGATTACCGGTCTGACCGTTACAAACTGCACCAGAGGAAGATCTTCTCGAACAGGTTCAATCTGTGTTATCTTCCGTACAGGATCAAAAGTACAGGATACAATTGTATTTATAATGTGTTCCGGACTTTCGGAAACTGCAAGACTTTTATTTGCGGCGGAAAATTATAGTCACAGACAGCGCAGTCCTGGTGTGGAAGTTCATTAGTTTTAAATAATCAAAATGGGGTGGTAAGATCGCCCTTGTGGTGCCCCGTCCAAACGATCCTACCTCTCATCCTTAGCCTTAATTGGGAAACAATGATTTTGTATCAAGTTTCGACGTTATTATTGAAAACAGCAGTCACATATTTCCAGACTTGCGGATCGCACCGCAAGTTGACAGGAGATTTGACCATCAGAAATGAAGACTGTTGAAGAATGTTCGAGATGTGAGGATCCTGCAAGTGATTCCTGAAGCTATGAATGTTGTCCCGTGACGACTCGTCATAGAATGTTGAGGATAATATGTCTAGTGTCCTCTTCCTCTCGGTGCAATGGTGGGGGGGGGGGGGGGGGATCTCCACCTCACGGGAGCTGAAACTGTCTCCTGGGCCCAGATTCACAAAGAATGTTATCTCTTAACCCGTTCTAAGTTAAAACAGTTTTAGGAGTTATCACCAGACTTGGTTATAACTCGTATTCACGAAAAAGATTAAGCAAAAGTTTTAAGAATAGTTGGTGATGAAGTTATCACCGGCCCCGAGTGGTTTCAGTGAAGATAAAACACTCACCTCGTAATTGATTTCGATGATTTTGGAGATTTGGCTCACTTAAATTCAATTCACCATTGTGGATCGTCCGCCCTCGTGATGTCACAAAATATAAAAACCAATCAAGTGGACAGTGAAGCGGAGGAAATAGGGAAATAACCAATCAAAGTATTTGAAATTTCCCCTGCTTCGTATAAGCCACGCCCATCTACAATGGTCAATTAGTAGGCCCCACATATTTAGAAGATTAAAAATTAAAATCTAAAGATGTTAGGAGTAGAGAAACGATCCGAATTACGATTATCATATTTAATATTTAATCTTAACCTCACATTTGGGAATCTCGTCTGACAGCTGACAGAATTGGCGGTAGACAGAATGCAAAGCCTTCTTGATGATCAACAACAAAAAGATTCAAAACAATTAGAAAAAAACAAACTTAAAAGTATATACAACATTTTATGCATTCATTTTGATTTTAAATATTATCCGGCTGTAGGAAACAAGTTATTTTATGTTTATATCGCGTTATTACAAACTAATTGACATCCCGCTCTTTGCTCACATTGGTTGACAGTCGAAAGCAATGACGTCACACGGCAATGGCACGGATAGTTGGGGCCAAAGATGACACCACGGTAAAATTATCTCAAAGATCTTTGTGAATAGGGAATAAGGATAAAACCGTTATACAGTCAAGGCCCATTCACAACCAACTTTAACTCGAACTTAAACTTGAACTTTAATGTTTGTATTATGCATGTCCGTAGAAGTGTTCATAACAACTTGACTCTGACTTCATTGACTTTAACTTCACCTCGAAGTATGACCATGCCAAATATTTCGACTGACGTTAAAGTTTGACTTAGGAACCAATCAGAATCAGTCACTGCCACCTGAATCAAGGAACGGCAAATAGAATCTCAACGAGTTTTCGCGCCACGGCAAGATAACCTCACAAGTATCTTCACGGATGAGTGGGCTAACTATAGCCTACTTTAGAATAAAATGGAAAGGGATGGAATACTTTTGTTATACTACGTGAATTGTGTAGCACTGTATGATAAGTCAAGCAGTGACAAAAATTATACCATTTTAGATTAGGTTGTGCATGAATTTCACACTGTGAAAAACAGCTGATGTTATTCCAATGACTTCAACTTTTTGTTGTGAACTCAATTAAAGTTTCAAAGTTAGAGTTAAAGTTTAAATCCGAGTTGAAGTTGGTTGTGAATGGGCCTTTAGAACGTGATATCTCTGTTTTAACTTAGAACGGGCTAAAATGTTCTAAGATAAAATCCTTTGTGAATCTGACTCTGGTATTTATGTATTCGAAACCTATTGATAAAACTGTACTCCATGGAAATACGTCCGAAATGAAACTCCACCTCGCGGAGTCTGACCTCAAGTTATCACGTACACTCAGTTCACAGCATTATTGAAACATAGGCAGAGTATTTTTACAGGATAACTAATTAGGAAAATTGGAACAATTTTCTGGATACAATTTTTGATTGAAAGTTAAGAGGCCGCAGGCTACACGGGCTCGTTGTTCGAGCGCTTCAGACTCTAGTTTAACATGCATCGTGTGCCAGGCGCCACCCATAGGCTAGCCCGCCGAACTCAAATTCGCATAAACGCCGTTAATTCCCCAGCTCACACTTCTGATATATTTCACATTCTATGTTTTTTTCGGTACTAAAACATATGTATCTAGGTTTTCGTAATTTAGAAATTTTTCCATTTTCCATTTGAATAATTTGAAAAATCACAAATTTTTGGTTCAAAATTCTGTATTTACGGTAACCTTCGTTTCTCAATTACTAACAGAATGCAAAAACACTCATATTGATATCACAAAAATTACGGCCGTGAGAGTTTGCGGCGTGAAATACGAGTGCATGCGCGTGGCCTCTTAAGACAGGCTGAACCGATCTAACATAACCCAACCCAACTCAACCCACCCATAACCTGACAATGAAGCAGCCGAACTCCGAGACCCTTACCCAATAATCCACTTGATCGTGCTAGGGCCAGCTAGCTCCAAGACCCTTACCCAATAATCCACTTGATCGTGCTAGGGCCAGCTAGCTCCAAGAGGCTGGGACCTTGAGTGGTTGATGTTGACTGAAACAGCTACCAACAATGACAATATATTATCATAAATAATAAATTCACGGTCTCTTGGACGAAATGACCTTTCACATTTTGAGAGCTCACTTCATAAGCTGGGCTAGTATGTTGTGCCTATGACTATCAATAACGTAACGGGATAAGCAACATGGCGCTTTCCTTTCGCACCATGCGTACATCAAAGGGATGCCGCCTCACAAATGTTATGCTGATTTGCTGGTATTGTTGTAAGTTGATCTATACAAGTAATAGATGTAATGCAATCTCTGAATCCAGCTCTTTCCAACTGCATCAAACAATATTGTGATAAATTTCATTTGAATTAGCCAATCTAGATTTAAAATAGGTCTGTAAAAGCATTTAGTCCCCTAGTCAATAGCCCTACTGCTATATTTATCATTTGATAACTGGATAATTACTCATCATCTACGAGAAAGATTTAAATCAATGCAATTGTACAACTATGTACTATATATTGAAATACGAGCCTAATACGTACGATTTTATTTGAAATTGCGAATCTCAGAAATGTACACGAAAGCGCGCTGATTCCATCATGGTGAAAACGGCCTAATGTTAAAAGGATAGGACTTACGCCATGTTGCTTATCCCGTTACGTTATTGATAGTCATAGGTTGTGCTAACAACAGTGGAAATGCACAGATACTAGACACGTTGCCATGACAGATAGCTCTCCTAGTGAACATTAACCAATCAAACGGCCTCTTGGAACTAGCTAGCACTAGCATGGAATGTATTAGGTAAGAGACTGCCGCTACACTCCACCCGTGTTTCAATTATTTGGTGAAGCCACTATTTATGAACACCTGAGGGCAGATTCGCAGCAAGTGCGGCCTGTGCGTACCCCATGCGCAGTACCCTATGCGCAGGACATAGTGCGCAGTACCTAATGCGCAGTACCTAATGCGCAGTACCTCATGCGCAGTGCATCATGCGCCTATAGCTACTCACAGAGCTCTAACGATCCGAATATCTGCTACTTCTAATAATATGCTAATCGTTATTTAATTTGGCATGGTTGGCAGCCAGCGTGTTGTGACAACGCCTGGTGTCACAAGGTCAATGGTTGGCAGCCAGCGTGTTGTGACAACGCCTGGTGTCACAAGGTCAATGGTTGGCAGCCAGCGTGTTGTGACAACGCCTGGTGTCACAAGGTCAATGATTGGCAGCCAGCGTGTTGTGACAACGCCTGGTGTCACAAGGTCAATGGTTGGCAGCCAGCGTGTTGTGACAACGCCTGGTGTCACAAGGTTGATGGTTGGCAGCCAGCGTGTTGTGACAACGCCTGGTGTCACAAGGTCAATGGTTGGCAGCCAGCGTGTTGTGACAACGCCTGGTGTCACAAGGTCGATGGTTGGCAGCCAGCGTGTTGTGACAACGCCTGGTGAATGAATGAATATTAGGGTTTTGAGGCGCATCGACAGCGAGGTCATTTAGCGCCTGTCAAAATAAGTTGCAACAAAAGGTGAAAAGTGTGATATAAATGTGGAAGTGAAATTTAGATGATATAAATGTGGAAGTGAAATTTAGATGAGAGAACCTCAATATATATTAAACTAAGACTAAACTATGTCTAAAGTGTCTAAAGACGTTATACACTAATTTGTTAAAACCGAACATGTGTGTGCTGTAAAGGGTCACACCCATGGGACTAGGATGAGAACGTTTTACTACTTGTTCTCAGTTCAAACTCGCACTCAAATAAGAGTGGAGGAACGACAAACCATAATGAATATATGTTGAAATATGGTTAGGTTTAAAATATTCCTGATGTCTATCCCAAGAGATCGACATCAAGAATAAGTATCAAATGTCAAAAAGTAGTATACTGGAAGAAGATGATTGCACAAACAACGTCATCTTGATCAGACATGTATATGTCCTAATTGGGGCAGTTTGAAAAATGATACTGGTAACACGACGACTTCATCGTCTCACGCAAACAACGATGCAGATCCACGAGCATGTCAAATGAGATCCAATAGGTTCGATAATCTTAGAAAGCTGAATATGGTATCTATCGATTTTGAATTATTCCCTAAAATCTTTGGCATTGTGTCTTCCATACGAAGCTGTCTCCTCAGAGCAGTATATTCGAGTAATATGTGTCGAACAGTTAAAATCTCGTTACAAATCTCACATCTGGGGACGATTTTTTCGGGGGTGAAAAGATAGGAATGAGTTAAAAGTGTGTGTCCCACTCGCAGACGAGTGAGAACCACTTCCTCCCTCCGTGAACCTCGGATTGAAGATTCCCAAGCACTAACAGTAGGCTTTATTTCTTTCAGCTTGTTGTTGGTCTTCCTGTCCCACTCTTTTTGGAAACGAGATTTGAAAAGTAGTTTGAAATACGCCTTGAAATCATTGAAAGGTACTCTCGGGTTATCAATATCTTCTTTCTCTGTCGCTTCTTTGGCAGCCGTGTCCGCCAACTCATTACCACCAATCCCCACGTGTCCAGGTATCCAGCAGAACACTACACTGACATCCTGCGAGGCAAGGGCGGTCAGGAGTGTCTGCACTTTCTGGACCAGATGGTGAGTTGGAAAGATCAGAGTAAGGGCTTGGAGTGCACTCAAAGAATCGGAACAGATCAGGAAGCACTTCTCAGATCGTTGTTGAATGTGCTGTAGAGAGGTGACAATTGCAAACAACTCGGCTGTATATACGCTACTCATCGAACCTAATCTGATACTAACAGTGGAGGATTCGCTGACGAATGAGCAGCCAACTTTGCCGTTCAGTTTTGATCCGTCCGTGTAGTATTTAATATGTCCGGGGTAGTGTGTGCAGAGCTCTAGGTATTTTTGTTTATACTCTTCTGCACTCGTGCTTGCCTTCGTACTTGATGACAAGTTCATCAAGCACTCCGGACGTGGAGCCAACCAAGGGGCGGTATCACTGAATTGGATTTGATAGACTCGAGGGTATACAAATGACTCTTCGACCAAAATATGATTCAAACGAATTCCAGTTGGTATGGTGGCAGATGGTTTCGATTCATAGAGAGCATGAAATCTAGGATTGATAACTGATTGGTAGGTGGGATGATGCTTACTGCAGAATAATTTCGAAGCGTATGAGCAAAGGAGATATGCACGTCGACTCTTCAACGAGGGCTCGCCAGCCTCGCAATACAGGCTCTCCACCCGACTGGTACGGAGTGCTCCTATGGCCAGTCGGATGCCCGTGTTGTGAACTGTATTGAGTGGCTTCACGTAGCTCTCTCGTGCCGAGTCGTACACAACACTACCATAATCCAATTTGGAACGTATTAATGCTCGGTAAAGCCGCAGCATCGTGGTGCGATCCGCTCCCCATTTGGTACCACTAAGATAACGGAGAAGGTTAAGTGATTTGAAGCACTTGAGTCTGAGTTGCGAAATGTGAGATTTCCAGTTCAACTTCACGTCAAACGTCAGCCCTAGGAACTTTGTCGATTCTGCGAATGGGAGAAGTTCTCTACGGAGATATATATCTGGGTCAGGGTGCAGGCCTCTCAGACGAGAGAAACGCATGCACGTTGATTTTTATGTAGGAAACCTGAACCCAGTTTCATCTTCCCATGCTTCCAGTTTCCTAATTGCAAGTTGGATTTGGCGAGAGGCCGTTGTACTTCTCGCTGACTTACTGAATATAGCCAAGTCGTCGACAAATAAGGAAGAAGTGATAGAAGATGGAACGCTTCGAACAATACCATTTATAGCGATGGCGAACAAAGTAACACTGAGGACAGAACCCTGTGGTACACCGTTCTCTTGGATGAAATCATCCGACAACACATTACCAACTCGTACCTTGAAACGTCGGTTGGTCATGAAATTACAGACAAAATTAGGAAGATGGCCTCTGAAACCCCATTGTGACAAGGTTTTCAATATGTTGAAGCGCCAGGTAGTATCGAATGCCTTCTCGAGGTCGAAAAATACAGCTATCACTTCCTGCTTCGTAAGAAAAGCTTCTTGTACCTGGTGTCACAAGGTCAATGGTTGGCAGCCAGCGTGTTGTGACAACGCCTGGTGCCACAAGGTTGATGGTTGGCAGCCAGCGTGTTGTGACAACGCCTGGTGTCACAAGGTCAATGGTTGGCAGCCAGCGTGTTGTGACAACGCCTGGTGTCACAAGGTTGATGGTTGGCAGCCAGCGTGTTGTGACAACGCCTGGTGTCACAAGGTTGATGGTTGGCAGCCAGCGTGTTGTGACAACGCCTGGTGTCACAAGGTCAATGGTTGGCAGCCAGCGTGTTGTGACAACGCCTGGTGTCACAAGGTTGATGGTTGGCAGCCAGCGTGTTGTGACAACGCCTTGTGTCACAAGGTTGATGGTTGGCAGCCAGCGTGTTGTGACAACGCCTGGTGTCACAAGGTCAATGGTTGGCAGCCAGCGTGTTGTGACAACGCCTGGTGTCACAAGGTCAATGGTTGGCAGCCAGCGTGTTGTGACAACGCCTGGTGTCACAAGGTCAATGGTTGGCAGCCAGCGTGTTGTGACAACGCCTGGTGTCACAAGGTCAATGGTTGCAGCCAGCGTGTTGTGACAACGCCTGGTGCCACAAGGTTGATGGTTGGCAGCCAGCGTGTTGTGACAACGCCTGGTGTCACAAGGTCAATGGTTGGCAGCCAGCGTGTTGTGACAACGCCTGGTGTCACAAGGTTGATGGTTGGCAGCCAGCGTGTTGTGACAACGCCTGGTGTCACAAGGTCAATGGTTGCAGCCAGCGTGTTGTGACAACGCCTGGTGTCACAAGGATGATGGTTGGCAGCCAGCGTGTTGTGACAACGCCTGGTGTCACAAGGTCAATGGTTGGCAGACAGCGTGTTGTGACAACGCCTGGTGTCACAAGGTCAATGGTTGGCAGCCAGCGTGTTGTGACAACGCCTGGTATCACAAGGTCAATGGTTGCAGCCAGCGTGTTGTGACAACGCCTGGTGTCACAAGGTTGATGGTTCGAGGAACAATCAGCTGGAGATAAAAGCGAACTTGCGAGTGACGAAGTGGTATTTAGTTGATGATCATGGCACGTCGTATGCGACGGGCGCAACTTGCTAGAACATCATAATAACAAGACATGACATAATTTGACGAGCGTAGCAAGGAACCCCTGGTCTGTACATGTCTGGCTGTGGTGGGATATTCTGTCTGGCTCCCTATTGACACGTCACGTGGTCTCTTGGTTCCAGGAGGCGCACAAGCGACCGGAAGAGGGACCGTCCACGGCCGAGAGGAAGGTGAGTCAGGCACACGTAGCTCAGTGGCTGTAGCGGTCCGGGCATTGACCTCCGCCGCCGGCAGTCTTCACAGAGTTTGCCCCGCTGATGCTGGGATTCGAAGGCTTTGATGCTTTGGGCACAAGGGGATATTCCCGGGAATATTTTCAGGGTTCGAATAAATTCCCATAAAGGGATTTTCTGTTTTCAATCCAATAAATTGCCAGCGCTGAAAACATGTTTTTGGGTCGACAGCTGATCTGAAATTAACCATCAAACAATATTTGCAGCAGGGACGTCGTTGGGTTGTGTTGGTTGGGTTGGCTGGGGGGAGGAGGGGGATTGGGGGGGGGGGGCAGTCTCCACTGAAATATCACGGCCGAAGTAGGGCCAAAACAGAGGCATTTTACAAACTTTTCTGAGACAAAATGGGGACATTCGAGGGTTCTGATTGGTCATCTAAGGGAGGTTACCTTAGTCAAATGACCGGCCAGCTGGATACCAGCCGCGCGCGAAAAGGGGGGTGGAGGAGTGTGAGCCCCCCAGCAGAGCGCCGCTGGGATTTGTTTGAATCAGGATCATTTTTCAAGGGATTTTTGCGATTCACAAGCAGTTCCAGAGTGATGATTGAATGAGGGAGCCCGTCAACTGGACCCGGATATTGTGGCCCTTCATATAAGTTAGTGGTCCACAGAACCGAAACATCGGGGTCCAGAATATCTTTGCCCACGACCACATTGGTATTGTGGACCGTAGTAATGTGGTCCACAAAGAGATCGGCATTGTCCGACTGAAAACTGTATCCCTATTAGGTGATCCGCAGAAAAGATATACTGGCCCCCAACCCGAGCTATACTGGTACGCCGCGAGCGAGGGGTGAACAACAAAGACAAATCTGGTGTACATTTGGAATGGAAAAAAAGATTTCACGCGAATAAAAAAATAACGAGAATAAAAAAGTCACGAGGGTAAAAAAATCAAGAACCAAGTGTACAAAAAATCACTGGTTGTTCACTCCTCGGCCACGAGTGCACGGCGTCAGGTGCAAGCTGCAGCCTTGCAGGTAGTACACAATATTCGCACTTGTGGCGCACAAGCAGTCACGACCGACTCCTTCTACTATCTGAAAACACCAGATAAAATGACCTCTCATCTAGGAATGTCGGCGGGTAGCAATTTTTGGAGTCGGGTACCCGTCATCATTACCCGAGTATTACCCGGGTATTACCCGGGTTATCGAATTTTTTTTAATCTCAACTATGCTCATCTACTTTCCATTTAGATGTAAATCATCGTCCTATTTACCATCTTCAGGTTACCATTATTAATGATTGCAACTATAAACATTCTGCTCATATCATATCACTGACCCTCTCAGCACAACATAATCCACCCAAACACATTGGTTGAGTCAACTTGAGTGAATGTGGCATGCCCCTCTTTTATCTAAACAAAGGGCCATGTGTTTGAGCGGGAAGCAGAAGTGTTGGGACTGTGGTCGCTACGAGTGCCAGATTGTTGGAAGGGGGGGAAAGAAGCACGTGCTAGCCAGATGCGACTGGTGATAACTATGATCTAGAGAGTAGTCGAGGAGGCCTAAATTCTTTCGTATTTCCCGCCACACAAGCGCGCTTTGTTTAAAAGTTATCTGTCAGTAAACATGAAGAACAAAAGCTCGCGTTGTAAAAAGTGGCGGCTACCCGGGTAATGAATATTGGAGTTGGGTAATGGTGTACCCGTACCCTACCCGGGTACCTGCCGACACATCCACTCTCATCTCATCTTCCCATCATCTCGTATATCATTCACCGACGCCAATATATCGTAGTCATCAGTACAGTGCGTCGTTAAACCAGATATGGACTCGTCATGTTGAATATTTTCTGAGAAATATCATCTCAAAGGTTGTAAGAATTAACTTCATGATATTTGGCTGGGAGAAATAAATGTAGAAATAAAATGTCTCCATAAAACATGAAATTCTCTCTGCATGTGAACACATCAATGATGAACATTATTGCAACTTTGTATGCAATTCGAGTCGACCGTTTCGAAAAAAATGATTCAATGCTTTTTTTCTTCACCAAATAAATAGATAGGTCCTTATGGTGCCTCGTCCAAACGATCCTACTTTTCATCCTTAGCCTTAATTGGGGAACAATGATTTTGTATCAAGTTTCGATTTAATTAAAAAAAAAGAATAGAAGCATTGCTAAGATTCACGACTTCCTAGATTCGATACTAGCCGAATGCAGTACATGTCACACGATGTAGTGATACCAACCTTATCTTATCATTCTATAAAGAAGATGCTCCAACTTACATACTGATAACATGGACGGTATCTGTGGTTTCTTGCGGTCAGTTCAGAGCCAAAGGTCCCGATGGCCTGTTACGATTTAGCGGATTCCATTGTGAACTAGATGTAGATAAGAGTGGCTAACTCCCATACTGATAACATGGACGGTATCTGTGGGTTCTTGCGGTCAGTTCAGAGCCAAAGGTCCCGATGGCCTGTTACGATTTAGCGGATTCCATTGTGAACTAGATGTAGATAAGAGTGGCTAACTCCCATACTGATAACATGGACGGTATCTGTGGTTTCTTGCGGTCAGTTCAGAGCCAAAGGTCCTGATTGCCTGTCAGGATTCAGCAGATTCCCTTGTGAACTAGATGTAGATAAGAGTGGCTAACTCCCATACTAATAACATGGACGGTATCTGTGGTTTCTTGCAGTCAGTTCAGAGCCAAAGGTCCCGATGGCCTGTTACGATTTAGCGGATTCCATTGTGAACTAGATGTAGATAAGAGTGGCTAACTCCCATACTGATAACATGGACGGTATCTGTGGGTTCTTGCGGTCAGTTCAGAGCCAAAGGTCCCGATGGCCTGTTACGATTTAGCGGATTCCATTGTGAACTAGATGTAGATAGGAGTGGCTAACTCCCATACTGATAACATGGACGGTATCAGTGGTTTCTTGCAATCAGTTTAGAGCCAAAGGTCCCGATTGCCTGTCACGATTCAGCGGATTCCCTTGTGAACTAGATGTAGATAAGAGTGGCTAACTCCCATACTAATAACATGGACGGTATCAGTGGTTTCTTGCAATCAGTTTAGAGCCAAAGGTCCCGATTGCCTGTCACGATTCAGCAGATTCCCTTGTGAACCAGATGTAGATAAGAGTGGCTAACTCCCATACTGATAACATGGACGGTATCTGTGGTTTCTTGCGGTCAGTTCAGAGCCAAAGGTCCCGATTGCCTGTCACGATTCAGCGGATTCCCTTGTGAACTAGATGTAGATAAGAGTGGCTAACTCCCATACTAATAACATGGACGGTATTTGTAGTTTCTTGCAATCAGTTCAGAGCCAAAGGTCCCGATTGCCTGTCACGATTCAGCGGATTCCCTTGTGAACTAGATGTAGATAAGAGTGGCTAACTCCCATACTAATAACATGGACGGTATCAGTGGTTTCTTGCAATCAGTTTAGAGCCAAAGGTCCCGATTGCCTGTCACGATTCAGCAGATTCCCTTGTGAACTAGATGTAGATAGGAGTGGCTAACTCCCATACTAATAACATGGACGGTATTTGTAGTTTCTTGCAATCAGTTCAGAGCCAAAGGTCCCGATTGCCTGTCACGATTCAGCGGATTCCCTTGTGAACTAGATGTAGATAAGAGTGGCTAACTCCCATACTAATAACATGGACGGTATCAGTGGTTTCTTGCAATCAGTTCAGAGCCAAAGGTCCCGATTGCCTGTCACGATTCAGCAGATTCCCTTGTGAACTAGATGTAGATAGGAGTGGCTAACTCCCATACTAATAACATGGACGGTATCTGTGGTTTCTTGTGGTCAGTTCAGAGCCAAAGGTCCCGATTGCCTGTCACGATTCAGCGGATTCCCTTGTGAACTAGATGTGGATAAGAGTGGCTAACTCTCATACTAATAACATGGACGGTATCTGTGGTTTCTTGCAGTCAGTTCAGAGCCAAAGGTCCCGATTGCCTGTCACGATTCAGCAGATTCCCTTGTGAACTAGATGTGGATAAGAGTGACTATACGGTACCGCTGGCATTGTATATATGGCATTGTAGTTCCATATAAAAGCGATAGATGCGCTACAGTCAATCGGGCCCCTGGACTCGTGAATTTACCTCGGTAATATTTCACTTCGAAGACGCGAGTTGGAGCACCTCTTTTATGTTATGATAAAATGGGTTGGTATCACTACATGGTGCATTTCATATGAGTCAAGGTGTGTATACTTCATGAGGACGTTCGCTCATCTTACAAGCGTTTGCCTGGTTAAGAGGCCACGCGCAGGCGCTCGTATTTCACGCCGCAAACTCTCACGGCCGTAATTTTTGTGATATCAATATGAGTGTTTTTGCATTCTGTTAGTAATTAAAAAACGAAGGTTACCGTAAATACAGAATTTTGAACCAAAAATTTGTGATTTTTCAAATTCTCCAAACGGAAAAATTTCTTAATTACGGAAACCTAGATACATATTTTTTAATACCGAAAAAAAACATAGAATGTGAAATATATAAGAAGTGTGAGCAAGGGAATTAACGGCGTTTATGTGAATCTGAGTTCGGCGGGCTAGTCTACGGGTGGCGCCTAGCACACGATGCATGTTGAACTCGAGTCCGAAGCGAGCGAACAACGAGCCCGTGTAGAGCGCCTGCGGCCT
>OZ023338.1:20586120-20614898 GCA_964007535.1 Brachyptera risi | reverse complement strand
GAAAAAAATATATATATATATATTTCATATTGGTTTCAACGACGCACCATACTGACGGCTACGATCTATTGGCGTCGGTGGATGATGAATGAGATGATGGGATGATGAGATAAAAGGTTATTTTATTATGTGCTCTGGATGGTGGGAAGAAGTCGGTCGTGGCCTATTGTTAAGGAACCATCCCAGTATCAACCTGAACGACAGAGAGGGAAACCACGATGCACCCCTGTCAGGATGGTCGACCATGGCGGGAATCGAACCCCGGTCTCCCGAATGACGGTTCAGGGTGTAACCACTCGGCCACGCGTCTTGATATGAAACTCATACCGTCTTGAAAGTATTGAAATCATCTGTGATTTTCCTTTTATTAGAATCTTGAAAACTCACACCGTTCAAAAGTAAACCACCAACAGACGGATTAAAACACTCCTGAGGAGAATATGCAATCAAAATAATTGACCTCTACTGACGACTAGTGATTAAACGTCACAGAACAAAACATCCAATCAAATGGGCTGTTTGTTATGTGGGTAAATTGACATGGCCCATCAGAGTATCTCTAAATGCCCACATGGAGTATAAATCAGGGTGGCCTGGCGTTAAGCCACGCCTATCACAAGTGGTCAATTGAAAGCGAACATTTCCTCAGCTGTAGGCCTATTCGGTACAAATCGCATTCACCAATAATTGGATATACCCGATTACCCGTGAGAATGATATGACATACCCCCGCATGACCTGGTTGTTGGTGGGGTCCTTTAGGCTCATTCGTTACCCCGTATGACCTAGCTGTTGGTGGGGTCGTTAAGCTCATTCGTTACCCCGTACGACCTAGCTGTTGCTGGGGTCGTTTAGGCTTATTCGTGACCCCGTACGACCCAGCTGCTGGTGGGGTCGTGTAGGCTTATTGGTTACCCCGTACGACCCAGCTGTTGGTCGGGTCGTTAAGCTCATTCGTTACCCCGTACGACCTAGCTGTTGGTGGGGTCGTGTAGGCTCATTCGTCACCCCGTATGACCCAGCTGTTGGTGGGGTCGTTAAGCTCATTCGTTACCCCGTACGACCTAGCTGTTGGTGGGGTCGTGTAGGCTCATTCGTTACCCCGTATGAGATAGCTGTTGGTGGGGTCGCTAGGCGGCATTCTATTAAATACTTTGAGCAGTTCTCACTTATTCCATGTTGTGGGTATTTCAACTCTTCAATTCTATCTCAACATGTTTTTATTCTCACTAATAATTACATGGCGAATATAAAATAGAATGACAACACTTGGAGATGATCACAGAATGAATAATACACACGATATACTGGTTATATAAGACAAATAAAGACCGGCACAGTAGCTGAGTGGTTAGCGCACTTGCTCCATGTGCCCCGGGAGGTAGTGGGCATGTCGGACCCGGTTCGATCCCCGCTACCGTCCATCTTCACATGGGTTTTTCGTGGTTTCCCTCTGTAGTCTAGGCTAATGCCGGGATGGTTCCCACAATATAGGCCACGACCGCTTCTTTCCCACTATCCTTCCCATTACCCACAAAAAACTTCATCTCATCATCCCATCATCTCAATAATCATCCATCCGACGCCAATAGATCTCAGTCATCATTACAGTATGTCGTTAAACCCAATAAGAAAAATAATAAATGAATGAAAAATAAAAATGAAGAAGAACTGTCGTCATTGTTTAATTCAAGTACACACAGTAGACACAGTCCTTGGTTGAAACGCTCGACTCAAATAATGTAGCGTGTACGCCAGGGGAGGGGGGAGGGGAGAGGGGGATAAGAATCCCGTCTTCCCTCATCTCGTCCGGTTGGAACGTCGCACTGGGATACGATCATTCATGGCTGTCATTGAGGTCAGAGTGATTCATACCCCCGAATAACCCGACTGTTGTTGGGGTCTCTCACGAGCAGCAGTGATTCATGCCCCCGAATAACCCGACTGTTGTTGGGGTCGCTCACGAGCAGCAGTGATTCATACCCCCGAATAACCCGACTGTTGTTGGGGTCGCTCACGAGCAGCAGTGATTCATACCCCCGAATAACCCGACTGTTGTTGGGGTCGCTCACGAGCAGCAGTGATTCATACCCCCGAATAACCCGACTGTTGTTGGGGTCGCTCACGAGCAGCAGTGATTCATGCCCCCGAATAACCCGACTGTTGTTGGGGTCGCTCACGAGCAGCAGTGATTCATACCCCCGAATAACCCGACTGTTGTTGGGGTCGCTCACGAGCAGCAGTGATTCATACCCCCGAATAACCCGACTGTTGTTGGGGTCGCTCACGAGCAGCAGTGATTCATACCCCCGAATAACCCGACTGTTGTTGGGGTCGCTCACGAGCAGCAGTGACTCATACCCCCGAATAACCCGACTGTTGTTGGGGTCGCTCACGAGCAGCAGTGACTCATACCCCCGAATAACCCGACTGTTGTTGGGGTCGCTCACGAGCAGCAGTGACTCATACCCCCGAATAACCCGACTGTTGTTGGGGTCGCTCACGAGCAGCAGTGATTCATACCCCCGAATAACCCGACTGTTGTTGGGGTCGCTCACGAGCAGCAGTGATTCATACCCCCGAATAACCCGACTGTTGTTGGGGTCGCTCACGAGCAGCAGTGATTCATACCCCCGAATAACCCGACTGTTGTTGGGGTCGCTCACGAGCAGCAGTGATTCATACCCCCGAATAACCCGACTGTTGTTGGGGTCGCTCACGAGCAGCAGTGATTCATGCCCCCTAATAACCCGACTGTTGTTGGGGTCGCTCACGAGCAGCAGTGATTCATACCCCCGAATAACCCGACTGTTGTTGGGGTCGCTCACGAGCAGCAGTGACTCATACCCCCGAATAACCCGACTGTTGTTGGGGTCGCTCACGAGCAGCAGTGACTCATACCCCCGAATAACCCGACTGTTGTTGGGGTCGCTCACGAGCAGCAGTGACTCATACCCCCGAATAACCCGACTGTTGTTGGGGTCGCTCACGAGCAGCAGTGATTCATACCCCCGAATAACCCGACTGTTGTTGGGGTCGCTCACGAGCAGCAGTGATTCATACCCCCGAATAACCCGACTGTTGTTGGGGTCGCTCACGAGCAGCAGTGACTCATACCCCCGAATAACCCGACTGTTGTTGGGGTCGCTCACGAGCAGCAGTGATTCATACCCCCGAATAACCCGACTGTTGTTGGGGTCGCTCATGAGCAGCAGTGATTCATACCCCCGAATAACCTGACTGTTGTTGGGGTCGCTCATGAGCAGCAGTGATTCATACCCCCGAATAACCTGACTGTTGTTGGGGTCGCTCATGAGCAGCAGTGATTCATACCCCCGAATAACCCGACTGTTGTTGGGGTCGCTCACGAGCAGCAGTGATTCATACCCCCGAATAACCTGGCTGTTGTTGGGGTCGCTCACGAGCAGCAGTGATTCATACCCCCGAATAACCCGACTGTTGTTGGGGTCGCTCACGAGCAGCAGTGATTCATACCCCCGAATAACCTGACTGTTGTTGGGGTCGCTCATGAGCAGCAGTGATTCATACCCCCGAATAACCTGACTGTTGTTGGGGTCGCTCATGAGCAGCAGTGATTCATACCCCCGAATAACCCGACTGTTGTTGGGGTCGCTCACGAGCAGCAGTGATTCATGCCCCCGAATAACCCGACTGTTGTTGGGGTCGCTCATGAGCAGCAGTGACTCATACCCCCGAATAACCCGACTGTTGTTGGGGTCGCTCACGAGCAGCAGTGACTCATACCCCCGAATAACCCGACTGTTGTTGGGGTCGCTCACGGGCAGCAGTGATTCATACCCCCGAATAACCTGACTGTTGTTGGGGTCGCTCACGAGCAGCAGTGACTCATACCCCCGAATAACCCGACTGTTGTTGGGGTCGCTCACGAGCAGCAGTGATTCATACCCCCGAATAACCCGACTGTTGTTGGGGTCGCTCACGAGCAGCAGTGACTCATACCCCCGAATAACCCGACTGTTGTTGGGGTCGCTCACGGGCAGCAGTGATTCATACCCCCGAATAACCCGACTGTTGTTGGGGTCGCTCACGGGCAGCAGTGATACATACCCCCGAATAACCCGACTGTTGTTGGGGTCGCTCACGAGCAGCAGTGACTCATACCCCCGAATAACCCGACTGTTGTTGGGGTCGCTCACGAGCAGCAGTGATTCATGCCCCCGAATAACCCGACTCTTGTTGGGGTCGCTCACGAACAGCAGTGACTCATACCCCCGAATAACCCGACTGTTGTTGGGGTCGCTCATGAGCAGCAGTGATTCATGCCCCCGAATAACCCGACTGTTGTTGGGGTCGCTCACGAGCAGCAGTGACTCATACCCCCGAATAACCCGACTGTTGTTGGGGTCGCTCACGAGCAGCAGTGATTCATGCCCCCGAATAACCCGACTGTTGTTGGGGTCGCTCACGAGCAGCAGTGACTCATACCCCCGAATAACCCGACTGTTGTTGGGGTCGCTCACGAGCAGCAGTGACTCATACCCCCGAATAACCCGACTGTTGTTGGGGTCGCTCACGAGCAGCAGTGACTCATACCCCCGAATAACCCGACTGTTGTTGGGGTCGCTCACGAGCAGCAGTGACTCATACCCCCGAATAACCCGACTGTTGTTGGGGTCGCTCACGAGCAGCAGTGATTCATACCCCCGAATAACCCGACTGCTGTTGGGGTCGCTCACGAGCAGCACTGACTCATACCCCCGAATAACCCGACTGTTGTTGGGGTCGCTCACGAGCAGCAGTGACTCATACCCCCGAATAACCCGACTGTTGTTGGGGTCGCACACGAGCAGCAGTGACTCATACCCCCGAATAACCCGACTCTTGTTGGGGTCGCTCACGAACAGCAGTGATTCATACCCCCGAATAACCCGACTGTTGTTGGGGTCGCTCACGAGCAGCAGTGATTCATACCCCCGAATAACCCGACTGTTGTTGGGGTCGCTCATGAGCAGCAGTGATTCATACCCCCGAATAACCCGACTGTTGTTGGGGTCGCTCACGAGCAGCAGTGATTCATACCCCCGAATAACCCGACTGCTGTTGGGGTCGCTCACGAGCAGCAGTGACTCATACCCCCGAATAACCTGACTGTTGTTGGGGTCGCTCACGAGCAGCAGTGATTCATGCCCCCGAATAACCCGACTGTTGTTGGGGTCGCTCACGAGCAGCAGTGATTCATACCCCAGAATAACCCGACTGTTGTTGGGGTCGCTCATGAGCAGCAGTGATTCATACCCCCGAATAACCCGACTGTTGTTGGGGTCGCTCACGAGCAGCAGTGATTCATACCCCCGAATAACCCGACTGCTGTTGGGGTCGCTCACGAGCAGCAGTGACTCATACCCCCGAATAACCTGACTGTTGTTGGGGTCGCTCACGAGCAGCAGTGACTCATACCCCCGAATAACCCGACTGTTGTTGGGGTCGCTCACGGGCAGCAGTGATTCATACCCCCGAATAACCCGACTGTTGTTGGGGTCGCTCACGAGCAGCAGTGACTCATACCCCCGAATAACCCGACTGTTGTTGGGGTCGCTCATGAGCAGCAGTGATTCATGCCCCCGAATAACCCGACTGTTGTTGGGGTCGCTCACGAGCAGCAGTGATTCATACCCCTGAATAACCCGACTGTTGTTGGGGTCGCTCATGAGCAGCAGTGACTCATACCCCCGAATAACCCGACTGTTGTTGGGGTCGCTCATGAGCAGCAGTGATTCGTAACCCCGAATAACCCGACTGTTGTTGGGGTCGCTCATGAGCAGCAGTGATTCATGCCCCCGAATAACCCGACTGTTGTTGGGGTCGCTCACGAGCAGCAGTGATTCATGCCCCCGAATAACCCGACTGTTGTTGGGGTCGCTCACGAGCAGCAGTGATTCATGCCCCCGAATAACCCGACTGTTGTTGGGGTCGCTCACGAGCAGCAGTGACTCATACCCCCGAATAACCCAACTGTTGTTGGGGTCGCTCACGAGCAGCAGTGACTCATACCCCCGAATAACCCGACTGTTGTTGGGGTCGCTCACGAGCAGCAGTGATTCGTAACCCCGAATAACCCGACTGTTGTTGGGGTCGCTCACGAGCAGCAGTGACTCATGCCCCCGAATAACCCGACTGTTGTTGGGGTCGCTCACGAGCAGCAGTGATTCGTAACCCCGAATAACCCGACTGTTGTTGGGGTCGCTCATGAGCAGCAGTGATTCGTAACCCCGAATAACCCGACTATAGTTGGGGTCGCTCATGAGCAGCAGTGATTCATGCCCCCGAATAACCCGACTGTTGTTGGGGTCGCTCACGAGCAGCAGTGATTCGTAACCCCGAATAACCCGACTGTTGTTGGGGTCGCTCACGAGCAGCAGTGATTCATACCCCCGAATAACCCGACTGTTGTTGGGGTCGCTCACGAGCAGCAGTGATTCGTAACCCCGAATAACCCGACTGTTGTTGGGGTCGCTCATGAGCAGCAGTGATTCATACCCCCGAATAACCCGAATGTTGTTGGGGTCGCTCACGAGCAGCAGTGTTTCATGCCCCCGAATAACCCGACTGTTGTTGGGGTCGCTCACGAGCAGCAGTGACTCATACCCCCGAATAACCCGACTGTTGTTGGGGTCGCTCACGAGCAGCAGTGATTCATGCCCCCGAATAACCCGACTGTTGTTGGGGTCGCTCACGAGCAGCAGTGACTCATACCCCCGAATAACCCGACTGTTGTTGGGGTCGCTCACGAGCAGCAGTGACTCATACCCCCGAATAACCCGACTGTTGTTGGGGTCGCTCACGAGCAGCAGTGACTCATACCCCCGAATAACCCGACTCTTGTTGGGGTCGCTCACGAGCAGCAGTGACTCATACCCCCGAATAACCCGACTGTTGTTGGGGTCGCTCACGAGCAGCAGTGATTCATACCCCTGAATAACCCGACTGTTGTTGGGGTCGCTCACGAGCAGCAGTGACTCATACCCCCGAATAACCCGACTGTTGTTGGGGTCGCTCACGAGCAGCAGTGATTCATACCCCCGAATAACCCGACTGTTGTTGGGGTCGCTCACGAGCAGCAGTGATTCATACCCCCGAATAACCCGACTGTTGTTGGGGTCGCTCACGAGCAGCAGTGACTCGTACCCCCGAATAACCCGACTGTTGTTGGGGTCGCTCACGAGCAGCAGTGATTCATACCCCCGAATAACCCGACTGTTGTTGGGGTCGCTCACGAGCAGCAGTGATTCATACCCCTGAATAACCCGACTGTTGTTGGGGTCGCTCACGAGCAGCAGTGACTCATACCCCCGAATAACCCGACTGTTGTTGGGGTCGCTCACGAGCAGCAGTGATTCATACCCCCGAATAACCCGACTGTTGTTGGGGTCGCTCACGAGCAGCAGTGATTCATACCCCCGAATAACCCGACTGTTGTTGGGGTCGCTCACGAGCAGCAGTGACTCATACCCCCGAATAACCCGACTGTTGTTGGGGTCACTCACGAGCAGCAGTGATTCATACCCCCGAATAACCCGACTGTTGTTGGGGTCGCTCACGAGCAGCAGTGACTCATACCCCCGAATAACCTGACTGTTGTTGGGGTCGCTCACGAGCAGCAGTGACTCATACCCCCGAATAACCCGACTGTTGTTGGGGTCACTCACGAGCAGCAGTGATTCATACCCCCGAATAACCCGACTGTTGTTGGGGTCGCTCACGAGCAGCAGTGATTCATGCCCCCGAATAACCCGACTGTTGTTGGGGTCGCTCACGAGCAGCAGTGATTCATACCCCCGAATAACCCGACTGTTGTTGGGGTCACTCACGAGCAGCAGTGATTCACACCCCCGAATAACCCGACTGTTGTTGGGGTCGCTCACGAGCAGCAGTGACTCATACCCCCGAATAACCCGACTGTTGTTGGGGTCACTCACGAGCAGCAGTGATTCATACCCCCGAATAACCCGACTGTTGTTGGGGTCGCTCACGAGCAGCAGTGACTCATACCCCCGAATAACCCGACTGTTGTTGGGGTCGCTCACGAGCAGCAGTGACTCATACCCCCGAATAACCCGACTGTTGTTGGGGTCGCTCACGAGCAGCAGTGATTCATACCCCCGAATAACCCGACTGTTGTTGGGGTCGCTCACGAGCAGCAGTGACTCATACCCCCGAATAACCCGACTGTTGTTGGGGTCGCTCACGAGCAGCAGTGACTCATACCCCCGAATAACCCGACTGTTGTTGGGGTCGCTCACGAGCAGCAGTGACTCATACCCCCGAATAACCCGACTGTTGTTGGGGTCGCTCACGAGCAGCAGTGATTCATACCCCCGAATAACCCGACTGTTGTTGGGGTCGCTCACGAGCAGCAGTGACTCATACCCCCGAATAACCCGACTGTTGTTGGGGTCGCTCACGAGCAGCAGTGACTCATACCCCCGAATAACCCGACTGTTGTTGGGGTCGCTCACGAGCAGCAGTGACTCATACCCCCGAATAACCCGACTGTTGTTGGGGTCGCTCACGAGCAGCAGTGACTCATACCCCCGAATAACCCGACTGTTGTTGGGGTCGCTCACGAGCAGCAGTGACTCATACCCCCGAATAACCCGACTGTTGTTGGGGTCGCTCACGAGCAGCAGTGACTCATACCCCCGAATAACCCGACTGCTGTTGGGGTCGCTCACGAGCAGCAGTGACTCATACCCCCGAATAACCCGACGGTTGTTGGGGTCGCTCACGAGCAGCAGTGACTCATACCCCCGAATAACCCGACTGTTGTTGGGGTCGCTCACGAGCAGCAGTGACTCATACCCCCGAATAACCCGACTGTTGTTGGGGTCGCTCACGAGCAGCAGTGACTCATACCCCCGAATAACCCGACTGTTGTTGGGGTCGCTCACGAGCAGCAGTGATTCATACCCCCGAATAACCCGACTGTTGTTGGGGTCGCTCATGAGCAGCAGTGACTCATACCCCCGAATAACCCGACTGTTGTTGGGGTCGCTCACGAGCAGCAGTGATTCATACCCCCGAATAACCCGACTGTTGTTGGGGTCGCTCACGAGCAGCAGTGATTCATACCCCCGAATAACCCGACTGTTGTTGGGGTCGCTCACGAGCAGCAGTGATTCGTAACCCCGAATAACCCGACTGTTGTTGGGGTCGCTCACGAGCAGCAGTGACTCATACCCCCGAATAACCCGACTGTTGTTGGGGTCGCTCACGAGCAGCAGTGATTCATACCCCCGAATAACCCGACTGTTGTTGGGGTCGCTCACGAGCAGCAGTGATTCATACCCCCGAATAACCTGACTGTTGTTGGGGTCGCTCATGAGCAGCAGTGATTCATACCCCCGAATAACCCGACTGTTGTTGGGGTCGCTCATGAGCAGCAGTGATTCATTCCCCCGAATAACCTGACTGTTGTTGGGGTCGCTCATGAGCAGCAGTGATTCATACCCCCGAATAACCCGACTGTTGTTGGGGTCGCTCACGAGCAGCAGTGATTCATACCCCCGAATAACCCGACTGCTGTTGGGGTCGCTCACGAGCAGCAGTGACTCATACCCCCGAATAACCTGACTGTTGTTGGGGTCGCTCACGAGCAGCAGTGACTCATACCCCCGAATAACCCGACTGTTGTTGGGGTCGCTCACGAGCAGCAGTGATTCATACCCCCGAATAACCCGACTGTTGTTGGGGTCGCTCACGAGCAGCAGTGACTCATACCCCCGAATAACCCGACTGTTGTTGGGGTCGCTCATGAGCAGCAGTGATTCATGCCCCCGAATAACCCGACTGTTGTTGGGGTCGCTCACGAGCAGCAGTGATTCATACCCCTGAATAACCCGACTGTTGTTGGGGTCGCTCATGAGCAGCAGTGACTCATACCCCCGAATAACCCGACTGTTGTTGGGGTCGCTCATGAGCAGCAGTGATTCGTAACCCCGAATAACCCGACTGTTGTTGGGGTCGCTCATGAGCAGCAGTGATTCATGCCCCCGAATAACCCGACTGTTGTTGGGGTCGCTCACGAGCAGCAGTGATTCATGCCCCCGAATAACCCGACTGTTGTTGGGGTCGCTCACGAGCAGCAGTGATTCATGCCCCCGAATAACCCGACTGTTGTTGGGGTCGCTCACGAGCAGCAGTGACTCATACCCCCGAATAACCCAACTGTTGTTGGGGTCGCTCACGAGCAGCAGTGACTCATACCCCCGAATAACCCGACTGTTGTTGGGGTCGCTCACGAGCAGCAGTGATTCGTAACCCCGAATAACCCGACTGTTGTTGGGGTCGCTCACGAGCAGCAGTGACTCATGCCCCCGAATAACCCGACTGTTGTTGGGGTCGCTCACGAGCAGCAGTGATTCGTAACCCCGAATAACCCGACTGTTGTTGGGGTCGCTCATTAGCAGTAGTGATTCGTAACCCCGAATAACCCGACTATAGTTGGGGTCGCTCATGAGCAGCAGTGATTCATGCCCCCGAATAACCCGACTGTTGTTGGGGTCGCTCACGAGCAGCAGTGATTCGTAACCCCGAATAACCCGACTGTTGTTGGGGTCGCTCACGAGCAGCAGTGATTCATACCCCCGAATAACCCGACTGTTGTTGGGGTCGCTCACGAGCAGCAGTGATTCGTAACCCCGAATAACCCGACTGTTGTTGGGGTCGCTCATGAGCAGCAGTGATTCGTAACCCCGAATAACCCGACTGTTGTTGGGGTCGCTCATGAGCAGCAGTGATTCATGCCCCCGAATAACCCGACTGTTGTTGGGGTCGCTCATGAGCAGCAGTGATTCATGCCCCCGAATAACCCGACTGTTGTTGTGGTCGCTCATGAGCAGCAGTGATTCATACCCCCGAATAACCCGACTGTTGTTGGGGTCGCTCACGAGCAGCAGTGACTCATACCCCCGAATAACCCGACTGTTGTTGGGGTCGCTCACGAGCAGCAGTGACTCATACCCCCGAATAACCCGACTGTTGTTGGGGTCGCTCACGAGCAGCAGTGACTCATACCCCCGAATAACCCGACTGTTGTTGGGGTCGCTCACGAGCAGCAGTGACTCATACCCCCGAATAACCCGATTGTTGTTGGGGTCGCTCACGAGCAGCAGTGACTCATACCCCCGAATAACCCGACTCTTGTTGGGGTCGCTCACGAACAGCAGTGATTCATACCCCCGAATAACCCGACTGTTGTTGGGGTCGCTCACGAGCAGCAGTGATTAATGCCCCCGAATAACCCGACTGTTGTTGGGGTCGCTCATGAGCAGCAGTGATTCATACCCCCGAATAACCCGACTGTTGTTGGGGTGGCTCACGAGCAGCAGTGATTCATGCCCCCGAATAACCCGACTGTTGTTGGGGTCGCTCATGAGCAGCAGTGATTCATGCCCCCGAATAACCCGACTGTTGTTGGGGTCGCTCACGAGCAGCAGTGATTCATGCCCCCGAATAACCCGACTGTTGTTGGGGTCGCTCACGAGCAGCAGTGATTCATACCCCCGAATAACCCGACTGTTGTTGGGGTCGCTCACGAGCAGCAGTGACTCATACCCCCGAATAACCCGACTGTTGTTGGGGTCGCTCATGAGCAGCAGTGATTCATACCCCCGAATAACCTGGCTGTTGTTGGGGTCGCTCACGAGCAGCAGTGACTCATACCCCCGAATAACCCGACTGTTGTTGGGGTCGCTCATGAGCAGCAGTGATTCATACCCCCGAATAACCTGACTGTTGTTGGGGTCGCTCATGAGCAGCAGTGATTCATGCCCCCGAATAACCCGACTGTTGTTGGGGTCGCTCACGAGCAGCAGTGACTCATACCCCCGAATAACCCGACTGTTGTTGGGGTCGCTCATGAGCAGCAGTGATTCGTAACCCCGAATAACCCGACTGTTGTTGGGGTCGCTCATGAACAGCAGTGATTCATGCCCCCGAATAACCCGACTGTTGTTGGGGTCGCTCATGAGCAGCAGTGATTCGTAACCCCGAATAACCCGACTGTTGTTGGGGTCGCTCATGAGCAGCAGTGATTCATACCCCCGAATAACCCGACTGTTGTTGGGGTCGCTCACGAGCAGCAGTGACTCATACCCCCGAATAACCCGACTGTTGTTGGGGTCGCTCATGAGCAGCAGTGATTCGTAACCCCGAATAACCCAACTGTTGTTGGGGTCGCTCACGAGCAGCAGTGATTCGTAACCCCGAATAACCCGACTGTTGTTGGGGTCGCTCATGAGCAGCAGTGATTCATGCCCCCGAATAACCCGACTGTTGTTGGGGTCGCTCACGAGCAGCAGTGATTCATGCCCCCGAATAACCCGACTGTTGTTGGGGTCGCTCACGAGCAGCAGTGATTCATGCCCCCGAATAACCCGACTGTTGTTGGGGTCGCTCACGAGCAGCAGTGATTCATGCCCCCGAATAACCCGACTGTTGTTGGGGTCGCTCACGAGCAGCAGTGACTCATACCCCCGAATAACCCGACTGTTGTTGGGGTCGCTCACGAGCAGCAGTGATTCGTAACCCCGAATAACCCGACTGTTGTTGGGGTCGCTCACGAGCAGCAGTGACTCATGCCCCCGAATAACCCGACTGTTGTTGGGGTCGCTCACGAGCAGCAGTGATTCGTAACCCCGAATAACCCGACTGTTGTTGGGGTCGTTCATGAGCAGCAGTGATTCGTAACCCCGAATAACCCGACTGTTGTTGGGGTCGCTCATGAGCAGCAGTGATTCATGCCCCCGAATAACCCGACTGTTGTTGGGGTCGCTCACGAGCAGCAGTGATTCGTAACCCCGAATAACCCGACTGTTGTTGGGGTCGCTCACGAGCAGCAGTGATTCATACCCCCGAATAACCCGACTGTTGTAGGGGTCGCTCATGAGCAGCAGTGATTCGTAACCCCGAATAACCCGACTGTTGTTGGGGTCGCTCATGAGCAGCAGTGATTCGTAACCCCGAATAACCCGACTGTTGTTGGGGTCGCTCATGAGCAGCAGTGATTCATACCCCCGAATAACCCGAATGTTGTTGGGGTCGCTCACGAGCAGCAGTGATTCATACCCCCGAATAACCCGACTGTTGTTGGGGTCGCTCACGAGCAGCAGTGATTCATACCCCCGAATAACCCGACTGTTGTTGGGGTCGCTCACGAGCAGCAGTGACTCGTACCCCCGAATAACCCGACTGTTGTTGGGGTCGCTCACGAGCAGCAGTGATTCATACCCCCGAATAACCCGACTGTTGTTGGGGTCGCTCACGAGCAGCAGTGATTCATACCCCTGAATAACCCGACTGTTGTTGGGGTCGCTCACGAGCAGCAGTGACTCATACCCCCGAATAACCCGACTGTTGTTGGGGTCGCTCACGAGCAGCAGTGATTCATACCCCCGAATAACCCGACTGTTGTTGGGGTCGCTCACGAGCAGCAGTGATTCATACCCCCGAATAACCCGACTGTTGTTGGGGTCGCTCACGAGCAGCAGTGACTCATACCCCCGAATAACCCGACTGTTGTTGGGGTCACTCACGAGCAGCAGTGATTCATACCCCCGAATAACCCGACTGTTGTTGGGGTCGCTCACGAGCAGCAGTGACTCATACCCCCGAATAACCTGACTGTTGTTGGGGTCGCTCACGAGCAGCAGTGACTCATACCCCCGAATAACCCGACTGTTGTTGGGGTCACTCACGAGCAGCAGTGATTCATACCCCCGAATAACCCGACTGTTGTTGGGGTCGCTCACGAGCAGCAGTGATTCATGCCCCCGAATAACCCGACTGTTGTTGGGGTCGCTCACGAGCAGCAGTGATTCATACCCCCGAATAACCCGACTGTTGTTGGGGTCACTCACGAGCAGCAGTGATTCACACCCCCGAATAACCCGACTGTTGTTGGGGTCGCTCACGAGCAGCAGTGACTCATACCCCCGAATAACCCGACTGTTGTTGGGGTCACTCACGAGCAGCAGTGATTCATACCCCCGAATAACCCGACTGTTGTTGGGGTCGCTCACGAGCAGCAGTGACTCATACCCCCGAATAACCCGACTGTTGTTGGGGTCGCTCACGAGCAGCAGTGACTCATACCCCCGAATAACCCGACTGTTGTTGGGGTCGCTCACGAGCAGCAGTGATTCATACCCCCGAATAACCCGACTGTTGTTGGGGTCGCTCACGAGCAGCAGTGACTCATACCCCCGAATAACCCGACTGTTGTTGGGGTCGCTCACGAGCAGCAGTGACTCATACCCCCGAATAACCCGACTGTTGTTGGGGTCGCTCACGAGCAGCAGTGACTCATACCCCCGAATAACCCGACTGTTGTTGGGGTCGCTCACGAGCAGCAGTGATTCATACCCCCGAATAACCCGACTGTTGTTGGGGTCGCTCACGAGCAGCAGTGACTCATACCCCCGAATAACCCGACTGTTGTTGGGGTCGCTCACGAGCAGCAGTGACTCATACCCCCGAATAACCCGACTGTTGTTGGGGTCGCTCACGAGCAGCAGTGACTCATACCCCCGAATAACCCGACTGTTGTTGGGGTCGCTCACGAGCAGCAGTGACTCATACCCCCGAATAACCCGACTGTTGTTGGGGTCGCTCACGAGCAGCAGTGACTCATACCCCCGAATAACCCGACTGTTGTTGGGGTCGCTCACGAGCAGCAGTGACTCATACCCCCGAATAACCCGACTGCTGTTGGGGTCGCTCACGAGCAGCAGTGACTCATACCCCCGAATAACCCGACGGTTGTTGGGGTCGCTCACGAGCAGCAGTGACTCATACCCCCGAATAACCCGACTGTTGTTGGGGTCGCTCACGAGCAGCAGTGACTCATACCCCCGAATAACCCGACTGTTGTTGGGGTCGCTCACGAGCAGCAGTGACTCATACCCCCGAATAACCCGACTGTTGTTGGGGTCGCTCACGAGCAGCAGTGATTCATACCCCCGAATAACCCGACTGTTGTTGGGGTCGCTCATGAGCAGCAGTGACTCATACCCCCGAATAACCCGACTGTTGTTGGGGTCGCTCACGAGCAGCAGTGATTCATACCCCCGAATAACCCGACTGTTGTTGGGGTCGCTCACGAGCAGCAGTGATTCATACCCCCGAATAACCCGACTGTTGTTGGGGTCGCTCACGAGCAGCAGTGATTCGTAACCCCGAATAACCCGACTGTTGTTGGGGTCGCTCACGAGCAGCAGTGACTCATACCCCCGAATAACCCGACTGTTGTTGGGGTCGCTCACGAGCAGCAGTGATTCATACCCCCGAATAACCCGACTGTTGTTGGGGTCGCTCACGAGCAGCAGTGATTCATACCCCCGAATAACCTGACTGTTGTTGGGGTCGCTCATGAGCAGCAGTGATTCATACCCCCGAATAACCCGACTGTTGTTGGGGTCGCTCATGAGCAGCAGTGATTCATACCCCCGAATAACCTGACTGTTGTTGGGGTCGCTCACGAGCAGCAGTGATTCATACCCCCGAATAACCCGACTGTTGTTGGGGTCGCTCACGAGCAGCAGTGACTCATACCCCCGAATAACCCGACTGTTGTTGGGGTCGCTCACGAGCAGCAGTGACTCATACCCCCGAATAACCTGACTGTTGTTGGGGTCGCTCACGAGCAGCAGTGACTCATACCCCTGAATAACCCGACTGTTGTTGGGGTCGCTCACGAGCAGCAGTGATTCATGCTGGCAAATACCAGTACACACAGCTGTACAAGCCGGTCGGGGGCCGCTTGCCTTGATGCCTTCGTCTGTTCTCGGTCGGGCTTCGCGTCACTTCGTCCAACTGTCTGAACTGAGAAGTGTGGCCGAGTGGTTAATACAGTCAACCGGCATTCAGGAGACCGGGTCGACCATCCTGACAGGGGTGCATCGTGGTTTCCCTCTGTCGTTCAGGTCAATACTGGGATAGTTCCTTAACAACAGGCCACGACCGACTCCTTCCAACTATCCAAAAACACCTGATAAAATGACCTTTCATCTCATCATCCCATTAGCTCATATATCATTCACCGACGCCAATGGATCGTAGCCATCAGAAGGCTACAGTGCGTCGTTAAACCCAATATATATGACTGACGTGGAACCGTTCTTGACGTGAATCATAACGCCGGGTTAACTGTGAACCGTTAGCTCAGTGGCTCAAGGAAGTCGATCTAGCGGAATATCCTTATATCCTTAATAATCCCCTAATATCCTTAATAACCTTACCTGCTTAAACTTACTTATAGCATTATTATGTATTACCTTACTGAGTCACGTTACTCCTGCTTCCGATAACGACATATGCTCGTTCACATCTCAGCGCCCATATTGGACATTCACTAATAGAATCCAAGCGAGGCGTTTTATATTACCTTATCCAGATACGTTACTCCTGCAGCCGACAGCGACATGTGCTCGTTTCATTCTCGGCGGCCATATTGGACATTTACAAATAGAATCCAAGCAATGCATTCTATATCACCCCACCGAGATACGTTACTCCTGCAGCCGATAGCGACATGTGCTCGTTCACATCTCAGCGCCCATATTGGACATTTACAAATAGAATCCAAGCGAGGCGTTTTATATTACCTTATCCAGATACGTTACTCCTGCAGCCGACAGCGACATGTGCTCGTTTCATTCTCGGCGGCCATATTGGACATTTACAAATTGAATCAAAGCAATGCATTCTATATCACCTCACCGAGATACGTTACTCCTGCAGCCGATAGCGACATGTGCTCGTTTCATTCTCGGCGGCCATATTGGACATTTACAAATTGAATCCAAGCAATGCATTCTATATCACCTCACCGAGATACGTTACTCCTGCAGCTGATAGCGACATGTGCTCGTTCCATTCTCGGCGGCCATATTGGACATTTACAAATATAATCCAAGCACGGCATTCTATATCATCTCACCGAGATACGTTATTCCTGCAGCAATAAGCGACATGTGCTCTTTCGAATCTCGGCGGCCATATTGGACATTTTTGAATAGTATCCAAGCAAGGCATTTTATATCATCTCACCGAGATACGTTACTCCTGCAGCCGATAGCGACATGTGCTCGTTCTATTCTCGGCGGCCATATTGGACATTTACAAATATAATCCAAGCAAGGCATTCTATATCACCTCACCGAGATACGTTATTCCTGCAGCCATTAGCAACATGTGCTCGTTCCAATCTCGGTGGTCATATTGGATATTTACAAATAGAATCGAAGCAAGGCATGCTATATTACCTCACCGAGATACGGTACTCCTGCAGCCGATAGCGACATGTGCTCGCTCCAATCTCGGTGGTCATATTGGATATTTACAAATAGAATCTGAGCAAGGCTTCTGATAATATCACTGATATAATTATGTCTTATATGAGGGAAACCTCCCGGTTTGCAAAGCGGTGTGATGCTACTGCCGGGACACAGATATGTACGCCTTCTTGACGTTGAGTCACGTGTCTCGGTGATATGGATCTATGGTCCAAGCAAGGCATTCTATATTATCACTAATATATGTCTAATATGTGGGAAACTTCCCGGTTTGCAAAGCGGTGTGAAGCTACTGCCGATACACAGATATGTACGCCTTCTTGACGTTGAGTCACGTGTCTCGGTGATGTAGATCTATGGTCCAAGCAAGGCATTCTATATTATCACTAATATATGTCTAATATGTGGGAAACTTCCTGGTTTGCAAAGCGGTGTGAAGCTACTGCCGAGACACAGATATGTACGCCTTCTTGACGTTGAGTCATGTGTCTCGGTCATATAGATCTATGGTCCAAGCAAGGCATTCTATATTATCACTAATACATGTCTAATATGTGGGAAACCTCCCGGTTTGCAAAGCGATGTGATGCTACTGCCGAGACACGGATATGTACGCCTTCTTGACGTTGAGTCACGTGTCTCGGTCATATAGATCTATGGTCTAAGCAAGGCATTCTATATTATCACTAATATATGTCTAATATGTGGGAAACTTCCCGGTTTGCAAAGCGGTGTGAAGCTACTGCCGAGACACAGATATGTACGCCTTCTTGACGTTGAGTCATATGTCTCGGTCATATAGATCTATGGTCCAAGCAAGGCATTCTATATTATCACTAATACATGTCTAATATGTGGGAAACTTCCCGGTTTGCAAAGCGGTGTGAAGCTACTGCCGATAAACAGATATGTACGCCTTCTTGACGTTGAGTCACGTGTCTCGGTGATGTAGATCTATGGTCCAAGCAAGGCATTCTATATTATCACTAATATATGTCTAATATGTGGGAAACTTCCCGGTTTGCAAAGCGGTGTGAAGCTACTGCCGAGACACAGATATGTACGCCTTCTTGACGTTGAGTCACGTGTCTCGGTCATATAGATCTATGGTCCAAGCAAGGCATTCTATATTATCACTAATATATGTCTAATATGTGGGAAACTTCCCGGTTTGCAAAGCGGTGTGAAGCTACTGCCGAGACACAGATATGTACGCCTTCTTGACGTTGAGTCACGTGTCTCGGTCATATAGATCTATGGTCCAAGCAAGGCATTCTATATTATCACTGATATATGTCTAATATGTGGGAAACTTCCTGGTTTGCAAAGCGGTGTGAAGCTACTGCCGAGACACAGATATGTACGCCTTCTTGACGTTGAGTCACGTATCTCGGTCATATAGATCTATGGTCCAAGCAAGGCATTCTATAATATCACTAATATATGTCTAATATGTGGGAAACTTCCTGGTTTGCAAAGCGGTGTGAAGCTACTGCCGAGACACAGATATGTACGCCTTCTTGACGTTGAGTCACGTGTTTCGGTCATATAGATCTATGGTCCAAGCAAGACATTCTATATTATCACTAATATATGTCTGATATGTGGGAAACTTCCTGGTTTGCAAAGCGGTGTGAAGCTACTGCCGAGACACAGATATGTACGCCTTCTTGACGTTGAGTCACGTGTTTCGGTCATATAGATCTATGGTCCAAGCAAGACATTCTATATTATCACTAATATATGTCTAATATGTGGGAAACTTCCTGGTTTGCAAAGCGGTGTGAAGCTACTGCCGAGACACAGATATGTACGCCTTCTTGACGTTGAGTCACGTGTTTCGGTCATATAGATCTATGGTCCAAGCAAGACATTCTATATTAGCACTAATATATGTCTAATATGTGGGAAACTTCCTGGTTTGTAAAGCGGTGTGAAGCTACTGCCGAGACACAGATATGTACGCCTTCTTGACGTTGAGTCACGTGTCTCGGTGATATAGATCCATGGTCTAAGCAAGGCATTCTATATTATCACTAATATATGTCTAATATGTGGGAAACTTCCCGGTTTGCAAAGCGGTGTGAAGCTACTGCCGAGACACAGATATGTACGCCTTCTTGACGTTGAGTCATATGTCTCGGTCATATAGATCTATGGTCCAAGCAAGGCATTCTATATTATCACTAATACATGTCTAATATGTGGGAAACTTCCCGGTTTGCAAAGCGGTGTGAAGCTACTGCCGATAAACAGATATGTACGCCTTCTTGACGTTGAGTCACGTGTCTCGGTGATGTAGATCTATGGTCCGAGCAAGGCATTCTATATTATCACTAATATATGTCTAATATGTGGGAAACTTCCCGGTTTGCAAAGCGGTGTGAAGCTACTGCCGAGACACAGATATGTACGCCTTCTTGACGTTGAGTCACGTGTCTCGGTCATATAGATCTATGGTCCAAGCAAGGCATTCTATATTATCACTAATATATGTCTAATATGTGGGAAACTTCCCGGTTTGCAAAGCGGTGTGAAGCTACTGCCGAGACACAGATATGTACGCCTTCTTGACGTTGAGTCACGTGTCTCGGTCATATAGATCTATGGTCCAAGCAAGGCATTCTATATTATCACTGATATATGTCTAATATGTGGGAAACTTCCTGGTTTGCAAAGCGGTGTGAAGCTACTGCCGAGACACAGATATGTACGCCTTCTTGACGTTGAGTCACGTATCTCGGTCATATAGATCTATGGTCCAAGCAAGGCATTCTATAATATCACTAATATATGTCTAATATGTGGGAAACTTCCTGGTTTGCAAAGCGGTGTGAAGCTACTGCCGAGACACAGATATGTACGCCTTCTTGACGTTGAGTCACGTGTTTCGGTCATATAGATCTATGGTCCAAGCAAGACATTCTATATTATCACTAATATATGTCTGATATGTGGGAAACTTCCTGGTTTGCAAAGCGGTGTGAAGCTACTGCCGAGACACAGATATGTACGCCTTCTTGACGTTGAGTCACGTGTTTCGGTCATATAGATCTATGGTCCAAGCAAGACATTCTATATTATCACTAATATATGTCTAATATGTGGGAAACTTCCTGGTTTGCAAAGCGGTGTGAAGCTACTGCCGAGACACAGATATGTACGCCTTCTTGACGTTGAGTCACGTGTTTCGGTCATATAGATCTATGGTCCAAGCAAGACATTCTATATTAGCACTAATATATGTCTAATATGTGGGAAACTTCCTGGTTTGTAAAGCGGTGTGAAGCTACTGCCGAGACACAGATATGTACGCCTTCTTGACGTTGAGTCACGTGTCTCGGTGATATAGATCCATGGTCCATGCAAGGCATTCTATATTATCACTAATATATGTCCAATATGTGGGAAACTACCAGGTTTGCAAAGCGGTGTGAAGCTACTGCCGAGACACAGATATGTACGCCTTCTTGACGTTGAGTCACGTGTCCTGGTCATATAGATCTATGGTTCAAGCAAGGCATTCTATATTATCACTAATATATGGCTAATATGTGGGAAACTACCAGGTTTGCAAAGCGTTGTGAAGCTACTGCCGAGACACAGTTGTGTACGCCTTCTTGACGTTGAGTCACGTGTCTCGGTGATGTAGATCTATGGTCCGAGCAAGGCATTCCGTATTATCACCAATATATATCCAATATGTGGGAAACTACCAGGTTTGCAAAGCGGTGTGAAGCTACTGCCGAGACACAGATATGTACGCCTTCTTGACGTTGAGTCACGTGTCTCGGTCATATAGATCTATGGTCCAAGCAAGGCATTCTATATTATCACTAATATATGTCTAATATGTGGGAAACTTCCCGGTTTGCAAAGCGGTGTGAAGCTACTGCCGAGACACAGATATGTACGCCTTCTTGACGTTGAGTCACGTGTCTCGGTCATATAGATCTATGGTCCAAGCAAGGCATTCTATATTATCACTGATATATGTCTAATATGTGGGAAACTTCCTGGTTTGCAAAGCGGTGTGAAGCTACTGCCGAGACACAGATATGTACGCCTTCTTGACGTTGAGTCACGTATCTCGGTCATATAGATCTATGGTCCAAGCAAGGCATTCTATAATATCACTAATATATGTCTAATATGTGGGAAACTTCCTGGTTTGCAAAGCGGTGTGAAGCTACTGCCGAGACACAGATATGTACGCCTTCTTGACGTTGAGTCACGTGTTTCGGTCATATAGATCTATGGTCCAAGCAAGACATTCTATATTATCACTAATATATGTCTGATATGTGGGAAACTTCCTGGTTTGCAAAGCGGTGTGAAGCTACTGCCGAGACACAGATATGTACGCCTTCTTGACGTTGAGTCACGTGTTTCGGTCATATAGATCTATGGTCCAAGCAAGACATTCTATATTATCACTAATATATGTCTAATATGTGGGAAACTTCCTGGTTTGCAAAGCGGTGTGAAGCTACTGCCGAGACACAGATATGTACGCCTTCTTGACGTTGAGTCACGTGTTTCGGTCATATAGATCTATGGTCCAAGCAAGACATTCTATATTAGCACTAATATATGTCTAATATGTGGGAAACTTCCTGGTTTGTAAAGCGGTGTGAAGCTACTGCCGAGACACAGATATGTACGCCTTCTTGACGTTGAGTCACGTGTCTCGGTGATATAGATCCATGGTCCATGCAAGGCATTCTATATTATCACTAATATATGTCCAATATGTGGGAAACTACCAGGTTTGCAAAGCGGTGTGAAGCTACTGCCGAGACACAGATATGTACGCCTTCTTGACGTTGAGTCACGTGTCCTGGTCATATAGATCTATGGTCCGAGCAAGGCATTCCGTATTATCACTAATATATGGCTAATATGTGGGAAACTACCAGGTTTGCAAAGCGTTGTGAAGCTACTGCCGAGACACATTTGTGTACGCCTTCTTGACGTTGAGTCACGTGTCTCGGTGATGTAGATCTATGGTCCGAGCAAGGCATTCCGTATTATCACCAATATATATCCAATATGTGGGAAACTACCAGGTTTGCAAAGCGGTGTGAAGCTACTGCCGAGACACAGATATGTACGCCTTCTTGACGTTGAGTCACGTGTCTCGGTCATATAGATCTATGGTCCAAGCAAGGCATTCTATATTATCACTAATATATGTCTAATATGTGGGAAACTTCCCGGTTTGCAAAGCGGTGTGAAGCTACTGCCGAGACACAGATATGTACGCCTTCTTGACGTTGAGTCACGTGTCTCGGTCATATAGATCTATGGTCCAAGCAAGGCATTCTATATTATCACTGATATATGTCTAATATGTGGGAAACTTCCTGGTTTGCAAAGCGGTGTGAAGCTACTGCCGAGACACAGATATGTACGCCTTCTTGACGTTGAGTCACGTATCTCGGTCATATAGATCTATGGTCCAAGCAAGGCATTCTATAATATCACTAATATATGTCTAATATGTGGGAAACTTCCTGGTTTGCAAAGCGGTGTGAAGCTACTGCCGAGACACAGATATGTACGCCTTCTTGACGTTGAGTCACGTGTTTCGGTCATATAGATCTATGGTCCAAGCAAGACATTCTATATTATCACTAATATATGTCTGATATGTGGGAAACTTCCTGGTTTGCAAAGCGGTGTGAAGCTACTGCCGAGACACAGATATGTACGCCTTCTTGACGTTGAGTCACGTGTTTCGGTCATATAGATCTATGGTCCAAGCAAGACATTCTATATTATCACTAATATATGTCTAATATGTGGGAAACTTCCTGGTTTGCAAAGCGGTGTGAAGCTACTGCCGAGACACAGATATGTACGCCTTCTTGACGTTGAGTCACGTGTTTCGGTCATATAGATCTATGGTCCAAGCAAGACATTCTATATTAGCACTAATATATGTCTAATATGTGGGAAACTTCCTGGTTTGTAAAGCGGTGTGAAGCTACTGCCGAGACACAGATATGTACGCCTTCTTGACGTTGAGTCACGTGTCTCGGTGATATAGATCCATGGTCCATGCAAGGCATTCTATATTATCACTAATATATGTCCAATATGTGGGAAACTACCAGGTTTGCAAAGCGGTGTGAAGCTACTGCCGAGACACAGATATGTACGCCTTCTTGACGTTGAGTCACGTGTCCTGGTCATATAGATCTATGGTTCAAGCAAGGCATTCTATATTATCACTGATATATGTCTAATATGTGGGAAACTTCCTGGTTTGCAAAGCGGTGTGAAGCTACTGCCGAGACACAGTTGTGTACGCCTTCTTGACGTTGAGTCACGTGTCTCGGTGATGTAGATCTATGGTCCGAGCAAGGCATTCCGTATTATCACCAATATATATCCAATATGTGGGAAACTACCAGGTTTGCAAAGCGGTGTGAAGCTACTGCCGAGACACAGATATGTACGCCTTCTTGACGTTGAGTCACGTGTCCTGGTCATATAGATCTATGGTCCGAGCAAGGCATTCCGTATTATCACTAATATATGGCTAATATGTGGGAAACTACCAGGTTTGCAAAGCGTTGTGAAGCTACTGCCGAGACACAGTTGTGTACGCCTTCTTGACGTTGAGTCACGTGTCTCGGTGATGTAGATCTATGGTCCGAGCAAGGCATTCCGTATTATCACCAATATATATCCAATATGTGGGAAACTACCAGGTTTGCAAAGCGGTGTGAAGCTACTGCCGAGACACAGATATGTACGCCTTCTTGACGTTGAGTCACGTGTCTCGGTCATATAGATCTATGGTCCAAGCAAGGCATTCTATATTATCACTAATATATGTCTAATATGTGGGAAACTTCCCGGTTTGCAAAGCGGTGTGAAGCTACTGCCGAGACACAGATATGTACGCCTTCTTGACGTTGAGTCACGTGTCTCGGTCATATAGATCTATGGTCCAAGCAAGGCATTCTATATTATCACTGATATATGTCTAATATGTGGGAAACTTCCTGGTTTGCAAAGCGGTGTGAAGCTACTGCCGAGACACAGATATGTACGCCTTCTTGACGTTGAGTCACGTATCTCGGTCATATAGATCTATGGTCCAAGCAAGGCATTCTATAATATCACTAATATATGTCTAATATGTGGGAAACTTCCTGGTTTGCAAAGCGGTGTGAAGCTACTGCCGAGACACAGATATGTACGCCTTCTTGACGTTGAGTCACGTGTTTCGGTCATATAGATCTATGGTCCAAGCAAGACATTCTATATTATCACTAATATATGTCTGATATGTGGGAAACTTCCTGGTTTGCAAAGCGGTGTGAAGCTACTGCCGAGACACAGATATGTACGCCTTCTTGACGTTGAGTCACGTGTTTCGGTCATATAGATCTATGGTCCAAGCAAGACATTCTATATTATCACTAATATATGTCTAATATGTGGGAAACTTCCTGGTTTGCAAAGCGGTGTGAAGCTACTGCCGAGACACAGATATGTACGCCTTCTTGACGTTGAGTCACGTGTTTCGGTCATATAGATCTATGGTCCAAGCAAGACATTCTATATTAGCACTAATATATGTCTAATATGTGGGAAACTTCCTGGTTTGTAAAGCGGTGTGAAGCTACTGCCGAGACACAGATATGTACGCCTTCTTGACGTTGAGTCACGTGTCTCGGTGATATAGATCCATGGTCCATGCAAGGCATTCTATATTATCACTAATATATGTCCAATATGTGGGAAACTACCAGGTTTGCAAAGCGGTGTGAAGCTACTGCCGAGACACAGATATGTACGCCTTCTTGACGTTGAGTCACGTGTCCTGGTCATATAGATCTATGGTTCAAGCAAGGCATTCTATATTATCACTGATATATGTCTAATATGTGGGAAACTTCCTGGTTTGCAAAGCGGTGTGAAGCTACTGCCGAGACACAGTTGTGTACGCCTTCTTGACGTTGAGTCACGTGTCTCGGTGATGTAGATCTATGGTCCGAGCAAGGCATTCCGTATTATCACCAATATATATCCAATATGTGGGAAACTACCAGGTTTGCAAAGCGGTGTGAAGCTACTGCCGAGACACAGATATGTACGCCTTCTTGACGTTGAGTCACGTGTCTCGGTCATATAGATCCATGGTCCAAGCAAGGCATTCTATATTATCACTATTATATGTCTAATATGTGGGAAACTACCAGGTTTGCAAAGCGGTGTGAAGCTACTGCCGAGACACAACTCTCATCCTAAGCACAATTCCGATGGTAACTTCATCTTGTTCTATTATTTTGAAAAGTGCACTTCTCCACTCATGTTATGCTGGGGCTAACTCCTCGAATCAACACCGAGTCGTTGACTCCAAGGCAGGTTCAGACTGAACGGCAGGATCTCTCAGACTGGGCGCCACAAGGGTGATCTTACCACTCCAAACCTAATCATCAGTTACGTGTTGATAGTCCCCACTCTTGTGATTATCATCCAGGTTTGTCAGACCGCCGTAACTCGCTCTACCATGATAACAGTCTGAAACTTCTGTATCTTCTCTGGTATTACCTATTTTTTTTCCCCGGTTAACCCGTTTCACCTCGTGAAAACTAATCGCTATTCGCGATTAAAAGCAAAGTGGCCGACATCTGGTGGCGTTTTAGTGAACTGTGCGGAGTCAGATTCATTCAAATTATATACAAATTAATAAATGTGTAATTAAACAACATCAAATACAAAAATAAAATTCCAAAATTGATAATCATGAAATTACAATAATAATTACCAATATAATGTGTGTAAGCATACAGCAACATGCCATCTAGGCCCAAAGGCCCATTTACGATCAAACTTAACCGTAAACTTAGGAACTTACAAATTGTTTGTCATACGGTATTTCTCGTTACTGTTCACGACAACATTAAACTTGGTCCTTAACAGTAGCAGTAACGTAGAAGTTTGCAAACTCCAAACTTGGTTTCTCAAGTTTACGTCGAACGTAGTAATTGACCAATCAGCGCTGCTCCAAACCTATGACGCGTTAGACACATCGATTTCAGACATGCAGTCTTCCGCCATTTTCAGAAGATTCCACGAAAGTTCGTCCTAATTTATAACCTCTCATATTTCATCATCTCTAGTTATCATGTCCATCGAATTTGATGAGAGAATTATTAATTTGTATTTGGCTCATCCTGCCCTTTTCGACAAACTGAAATATGGCAATGGTATAATAATAGGTTAGGTTATGTTGGACTGTCAACAAACAAATCAGCTGTGCATTTCAACACTATCGATCTTTCATGACGTCATTATCGAAATAAAAAGTCGCAATCCTATTGGCTAAACTTAGAACGTGGAAAAGTGTCGTGATTGAGCATATAAAATCGTACGTTTACAGCCATAAGTTGAAGGAATAAGTTTGAGGTTAAGTTTAATCGTGAATGGGCCTCCGTATATAATTCGCATATATTCCCCTATAACGAAATGGGCAATGATGGATTTCGACTTCTTGATGTTGACAATCGAGCAGTCCTGCCGATAAATACCGAGATTTGCATATTAGTCACAGCAGCGGATGTTCTTCACTCATGAACAGTTCCGGCATTAGGTGGACAAACTGATGCAACTCCTGGTCGACTCAACCAAACTAGTTTTCTAATAAATCGGCCAGGCTTACTCTTTGGGCAGTGCTCAGAAATGTGTGGTGCAAATCATAGTTTTATGCCTATTGTTATCGAAAGTGCCCCTACCAATGTATTTATTTCTTGAATTACCTCTCTTGGGCCCGGTGTTACCAAGTCTAGTCAACCTTTATCTGACAGTTCAAACTTGCTATCGCCATGGTTACCTGTGGTATTCGTTTTCACCAACTCTCAGATAAATACTAACTGGACTTGGTAATACTGGGCCTAAGAGAAGCCTCATTGGATGATTGAAAGCAAGTACTGGTCTCTTAAACCATTTTATAGTAAATTAGCACTTACTTCTAATGAAAGAATTAGTTAAATTTAACCTAAGTATGCCATGCTTAAATTATAAGTATTATTCTAATATTCTTCAATCCCACAAATAGCATTCATCAGATGATTAACCCTATTCATTGCTTTTTCCGTAATTTTATTAATTTATAATTTTATGAATTATTTCTCTTTTTTGCCAAAAACTCCTGAAATTTCTGAAAAAAAAATTCTCAGACCTCTTCTAACTGGAAATGATAACTAACCTCTCTTCTGTTTTCGATCCTTTAACAAGTGTGAAATCTTTCATTAAATTGAATCAGTACAATCCTAGAATTAACTTCAATTCCGTCAGCTTACTGATTTATCGCCCTCTTCGACAGTGCTGCCGCCTGGTTAGCTTTTGATCACGAATAATCTCTTCAGAGAAGCCTGTAATCACTGATTTCTTGGCCTTCTTGATATTTCAAACAACATCAGATTGAAAGAAATGTAAACTGGGCAATTAGGTTGACAGAGGATGTATTATGTCGCTAGTCGCAAGTCTTGCTAATTCAACATGCAAGTCTCCCGCCTGGCAACTCACCAAGAACATCAATGTAAACACATTCACTCAGATTCATTCTACTTATGTTGCGGGTTGAACGACGCACTGTACTGATGACTACCATCTATTGACGTCGGTGGATGATATATAGGCATGTGAGATGAACGGTTATTTTAATAGGTGTCTTGGATAGTGGGAAGGAGTCGGTCGTGGCCTGTTGTTGAGGAACCATCCCAGTATTCACTCTGAAAACCGAAAAAACCACGATGCACTCCTGTCAGGGTGGTCGACCATGGCGGAAATATAACTCTGGTCTCCCGAATGACGTCTTGGTGTATCTACCACTCAGCCACACGTCTCAGTTTCGCTAAGATAACAATAATAATCGAATGAGCGTTGCGAATACATCCATTTCACTTGATTGGCACGGATAAACACTGAACTTGCTGGTATAGAGCGCACACCACTCCACTGCGACCAGGCGTCAGAGTCTCAGTTTTCACTGACCGTCGGGGAAAACGAGTCTGCTGTTAATGGGATAGTGTAAGCCTCGTACCGACAATATTGAATGTGAACTTTCTTGTAACTGTTTCTCACATTCCATGGAAGTTGCATGCGGGAAATTGAAACAGAAAAATTTGTTGGTATTTTCTCTCTTTTTAAAAAGTGTCCAAGAAATACCTAATTTATAGGCATACAAAAATTTCTACTTCCGATGTTGTCTCATATAGGAACAAAGAAGTATCAAGATTAGTATGGCATATATACTCATATCTACAAGTGGTAGGAATCAGGAGTGATTATCTTCAATAGTTTTGAAGATTCAGGTACCAGTGTAATCGCAGAATAATATTTTGAAATATCTGCATTTGTGAATATCAGCACAATAGTGAATCGCACTGGATATGGGAAGTGGGATTTCAAAGAGCTGAATGT
>OZ023338.1:20536120-20581120 GCA_964007535.1 Brachyptera risi | reverse complement strand
AAAACAAATAGCATAGGTAACCATGGTGATAACAAGTTTGAACTGTCAGATAAAGGCTAACTGGACTTGGTAATACCGGGCCTTAGTATTGTACAAAGGTCTGTCATTCATGTTTCTTGACAATCATTGTGAATAAACCAATGTCCTCTTCCCCCCTTCAAACACCTGCCCTCACTCTGTCATAGTAGGAATACGTGTTGACAGTTCAAGGTTATTGCTGGGAATCATATGGCGGGAATAAGTAGCTATGTTATACATATCAAACGAAAGATGGCATTCGAGCGCAGATATTTTGTGGGAACACTTTTTCTCTACCTATCTTAGTTTATGTACGTTCCTAGCTCAGAAAAGCGTTACATATGTTATTCTCCATAAGAGAGATTTTTTTCAGGCCCAGTCGAAAATGATCGACTTCTCACGTTTGTTTTTCTCCCGTGTCAAATGGGGTGAGAATGTTTGCAAGGGCTTTTTATGTCATAACATAATGAGACGGACCAATGGAGAGAATTAGGTTTTGCACCTTACCCCCCCTCCCCCTCTTTAACATGTCGCCTATTTTCTGTTTGATAAAAACAGGTCACACGAAACTAATCCTTGACTTCCTTGAAGGACATCACAACTCTGAGACTGGACTTCCTCGAACAATGACAATATACACCTCTCTAATTACTCTAATAACTAGAAGTCATCATCTCAATTTCAAGAATCAATTCATTTGTCCTCCAGGACCCAGCCCTCTTTCCGAGTCGTGTCGTGGACATTACTCGACTCTGTTCATATTAGATGAGCGTAGCGAAGTCTCCATTCCACTCTCATAAGGCTTTGTCTGTGTGTGTTTTTTTGTGGGCACTGCACAGGTAGCAGGGGTAGACTGAACAACATGAAACTTTTTTTGTACACTCACACTTATCCAACTTAAAACTGTTAAGTTTTTGGAATGAATCGGTCGGACCGATTTTGAGAAATATCATCTCAAAGTTTCTGAAAACCTCATAAGATTTGGCTGGGCGGAAAATTTTGAAAAATAAAATCTCCAAATGAGATGAAATTTTCTCTGAATGTGTATACATGGATAATACACATTATTGCGATTTTTTATGTGATCCCAACCAGCCGTTTTGTAGAAAAAAATTAAAATAACTGGTTTTATTCATCAAATACATCATGGAAATAATTACACAATTGGGTTGCCGAGATTCACTGCTTTCTAGATTCTTTATTTACCCAATAATGTAGTATTTTTTATATGCGTCAAGGTGTGTAGAACACCATAGTCAATAAAGTAGCAAATGTAGTACTACTTTAACGACTCTCAATATACCAGATATCTCGCTCATCTTACAACGCTTATGTTGCGTTTGGCTAGTTTCTATACAGTAACGGTAATACCTACGTCATGACTCGTGGTCTCTGGAAGACAAACAAAATACAAATTAATTGCAATTTCTGAAATTGATAATTTCCATTTTTCTCTCAGATTAGGAAAGTAAATATGGCCATTATTCAATCAAATCTATATCAGGAAATTGTGTTGGTAGCTCGCAGTTGAACCAAGTGCGATGTCTTATGAGAACAGGAGAGTGCCGGACTTGCTTGTGACCACAGCCTTGTTCTCGTGTTTCCAGCCACGCTGCTGCCCCCTGCCGAGGATGGGGAGGGCCGAAGGGGGCGGGGCATCACCCGGAGGCGGGGCGCCATCAAGCACCACAAGGTCCACGAGGTCAAAGGGCACAAGTTTGTCGCCAAGTTCTTCAGGCAGCCAACGTTCTGCGCGTTCTGCAAGGAATTCCTCTGGTGAGTCAAATCAAGCCGGGTCGGGACCCGTTTCACTGCGGCTGTCCGTTCCACCTTCAAATATAGGCACCGTGCGTAGGGACATGTTGCGATACTGGCGGCGAGATTTAGCAACTTTGTGGGTAAAGTTGTTTGGGCGGGATTGTAAAATGCATGTTGATCAATGGGTAAACAAGTTAAATAAAATGAATAATATCGATTGGTTGTGAGGAAAGGAAATTCCAATTGTTGTGTTGTGGGGTGTATAAACCGACGATCCAACACTAACACTAATGTAAAGCTGTATAATATTGTGCGTTAGGCCCAGGTATACTTTCACTCAGGGGCCTACATCGATCCGAACCTCGTAATGGGGTGACCCAATGGGAGTTTGACGAACCACTTTAGCTGATATGAAGCTCGAGTTATTAACACAAACCTCACACAAATCAAAACATGGCCACCTTAGAATGAACTAGTTCCTTTACTGAAGGACTGGCCGGCCACATAGCTGGCTGTGATGAGTTTAAAACCATATCTAATGATTGAATCATTAACCATTCTCACAACGTCGGCCATTACAACAACACTAGATCCGAGCTGTCAGACGAAATCTCTCACTATGAAACTGCTCGAAACTACCACCGGGAGCGCGTGATGTAATGTTAGCAGCGCGCTCACCCGCCAAACTCGGTGGCTATATGGCTATATGGATGCCAAGATGCACTGAGAGTTGCGGTGGTTTGCTGGTTTCAGATGGTGTCTTCACATCCGATCCCTCCCATGTCAAAGATATGTTCCAATTCGCAAGCCATATTATTTAGCAATATCGATCGTGCGCAGATAAGTAGTGATGAGGGGAAACTGATTTTAGGTTCATGTCACTCTGGCTAATAACAGCTGTCATCAAGTTAGTATGCCCACCAGCCGTTTCTACCAATCAACATTAGATAGAGCAGCGATCGATTGTTCTCAGAGAAGTACACAGGAAATGGAAGGTGTTTTAGTGCTGAGTGAAGTCACCATCTCCCTCAATGCATCTTGATGGATACGCAACTTGTTATTCATGAAGGTACGTTTACTGTTCTGCTTTGAGCAACACGCAACGTGCACTGACCAATCAGAGAACAAGCTTCTCCGTGATGCGAGAACACTTGCTAGGCGCGCTGAGAGATGGGCTATGTTTATCTCTTCTACGCACAACGTGCGCTGACCAATCAGAGACATGCTTCTTCGTGATGCGAGAACACTTGCCAGGCGCGCTGAGAGATGGGCTATGTTCATCTCTTCTACCCGCAACGTGCGCTGACCAATCAGAGAACAAGCTCCTCCGTGATGCGAGAACACTTGCTAGGCGCGCTGAGAGATGGGCTATGTTCATCTCTTCTACGCGCAACGTGCGCTGACCAATCAGAGAACAAGCTCCTCCGTGATGCGAGAACACTTGCTAGGCGCGCTGAGAGATGGGCTATGTTCATCTCTTCTACCCGCAACGTGCGATGACCAATCAGAGAACAAGCTTCTCCGTGATGCGAGGACACTTGCTAGGCGCGCTGAGAGATGGGCTATGTTCATCTCTTCTACGCGCAACGTGCGCTGACCAATCAGAGAACAAGCTTCTCCGTGATGCGAGAACACTTGCCAGGCGCGCTGAGAGATGGGCTATGTTCATCTCTTCTACTCGCAACGTGCACTGAGAGATGGGCTATGTTCATCTCTTCTACGCGCAAAGTGCGCTGACCAATCAGAGAACAAGCTCCTCCGTGATGCGAGAACACTTGCTAGGCGCGCTGAGAGATGGACTATGTTCATCTCTTCTACTCGCAACGTGCGCTGAGAGATGGGCTATGTTCATCTCTTCTACGCGCAACGTGCCCTGACCAATCAGAGAACAAGCTTCTCCGTGATGCGAGAACACTTGCTAGGCGCGCTGAGAGATGAGCTATGTTCATCACTTCTACCCGCAACGTGCGCTGACCAATCAGAGAACAAGCTTCTCCGTGATGCTAGAACACTTGCTAGGCGCGAAGAGAGATGGGCTATGTTCATCTCTTCTACGCGCAACGTGCCCTGACCAATCAGAGAACAAGCTTCTCCGTGATGCGAGAACACTTGCTAGGCGCGCTGAGAGATGGGCTATGTTCATCTCTTCTACCCGCAACGTGCGCTGACCAATCAGAGAACAAGCTTCTCCGTGATGCGAGAACACTTGCTAGGCGCGCTGAGAGATGGGCTATGTTCATCACTTCTACGCGCAACGTGCGCTGACCGATCAGAGAACAAGCTCCTCCGTGATGCGAGAACACTTGCTAGGCGCGCTGAGAGATGGGCTATGTTCATCTCTTCTACCCGCAACGTGCGCTGACCAATCAGAGAACAAGCTCCTCCGTGATGCGAGAACACTTGCTAGGCGCGCTGAGAGATGCGCTATGTTCATCTCTTCTACCCGCAACGTGCGCTGACCAATCAGAGTCAAGCTTCTCCGTGATGCGAGAACACTTGCTAGACGCGCTGAGAGATGGGCTATGTTCATCTCTTCTACCCGCAACGTGCGCTGACCAATCAGAGAACAAGCTTCTCCGTGATGCGAGAACACTTGCTGGGCGCGCTGAGAGATGGGCTATGTTCATCTCTTCTACCCGCAACGTGCCCTGACCAATTAGAGAACAAGCTTCTCCGTGATGCGAGAACACTTGCTAGGCGCGCTGAGAGATGGGCTATGTTCATCTTTTCTACCCGCAACGTGCGCTGACCAATCAGAGAACAAGCTTCTCCGTGATGCGAGAACACTTGCTAGGCGCGCTGAGAGATGGGCTATGTTCATCTCTTCTACCCGCAACGTGCCCTGACCAATCAGAGAACAAGCTTCTCCGTCATGCGAGAACACTTGCTAGGCGCGCTGAGAGATGGGCTATGTTCATCTCTTCTACCCGCAACGTGCGCTGACCAATCAGAGACAAGCTTCTCCGTGATGCGAGAACACTTGCTAGGCGCGCTGAGTGATGGGCTATGTTCATCTCTTCTACCCGCAACGTGCGCTGACCAATCAGAGACATGCTTCTTCGTGATGCGAGAACACTTGCTAGACGCGCCGAGAGATGGGCTATGTTCATCTCTTCTACCAGCAACGTGCGCTGAGAGATGGGCAACGTTAATCTCTTCTACCCGCAACGTGCGCTGACCAATCAGAGAACAAGCTCCTCCGTGAAGCGAAAACACTTGCTAGGCGCGCTGAGAGATGGGCTATGTTCATCTCTTCTACCCGCAACGTGCGCTGACCAATCAGAGAACAAGCTTCTCCGTGATGCGAAAACACTTGCTAGACGCGCTGAGAGATGGGCTATGTTCATCTCTTGAACCCGCAACGTGCGCTGACCAATCAGAGAACAAGCTCCTCCGTGATGCGAGAACACTTGCTAGACGCGCTGAGAGGTGGGCTATGTTCATCTCTTCTACCAGCAACGTGCGCTGAGAGATGGGCTATGTTCATCTCTTCTACCCGCAACGTGCGCTGACCAATCAGAGAACAAGCTCCTCCGTGATGCGAGAACACTTGCTAGGCGCGCTGAGAGATGAGCTATGTTCATCTCTTCTACCCGCAACGTGCGCTGACCAATCAGAGAACAAGCTTCTCCGTGATGCGAGAACACTTGCTAGACGCGCTGAGAGATGGGCTATGTTCATCTCTTCTACCAGCAACGTGCGCTGAGAGATGGGCTATGTTCATCTCTTCTACCAGCAACGTGCGCTGAGAGATGGGCTATGTTCATCTCTTCTACCCGCAACGTGCGCTGACCAATCAGAGAACAAGCTCCTCCGTGATGCGAGAACACTTGCTAGGCGCGCTGAGAGATGAGCTATGTTCATCTCTTCTACCCGCAACGTGCGCTGACCAATCAGAGAACAAGCTCCTCCGTGATGCGAGAACACTTGCTAGACGCGCTGAGAGATGGGCTATGTTCATCTCTTCTACCCGCAACGTGCGCTGACCAATCAGAGAACAAGCTTCTCCGTGATGCGAGAACACTTGCTAGACGCGCTGAGAGATGGGCTATGTTCATCTCGTCTACCAGCAACGTGCGCTGAGAGATGGGCTATGTTCATCTCTTCTACCCGCAACGTGCGCTGACCAATCAGAGAACAAGCTCCTCCGTGATGCGAGAACACTTGCTAGGCGCGCTGAGAGATGAGCTATGTTCATCTCTTCTACTCGCAACGTGCGCTGAGAGATGGGCTATGTTCATCTCTTCTACCCGCAACGTGCGCTGACCAATCAGAGAACAAGCTCCTCCGTGATGCGGGAACACTTGCTAGGCGCGCTGAGAGATGGGCTATGTTCATCTCTTCTACCCGCAACGTGCGCTGACCAATCAGAGAACAAGCTTCTCCGTGATGCGAGAACACTTGCTAGGCGCGCTGAGAGATGAGCTATGTTCATCTCTTCTACCCGCAACGTGCGCTGACCAATAAGAGAACAAGCTCCTCCGTGATGCGAGAACACTTGCTAGGCGCGCTGAGAGATGAGCTATGTTCATCTCTTCTACCCGCAACGTGCGCTGACCAATCAGAGAACAAGCTTCTCCTTGATGCGAGAACACTTGCTTGGCGCGCTGAGAGATGGGCTATGTTCATCTCTTCTACCCGCAACGTGCGTCAACCAATCAGAGAACAAGCTTCTCCGTGATGCGAGAACACTTGCTAGGTGCGCTGAGAGATGGGCTATTTTCATCTCTTCTACACGCAACGTGCGCTGACCAATCAGAGAACAAGCTTCTTCGTGATGCGGGAACACTTGCTAGGCGCGCTGAGAGATGGGCTATGTCCATCTCTTCTACCCGCAACGTGCGCTGACCAATCAGAGAACAAGCTTCTCCGTGATGCGAGAACACTTGCTAGGCGCGCTGAGAGATGGGCTATGTCCATCTCTTCTACCCGCAACGTGCGCTGACCAATCAGAGAACAAGCTTCTCCGTGATGCGAGAACACTTGCTAGGCGCGCTGAGAGATAGGCTATGTTCATCTCTTCTACCCGCAACGTGCGCTGACCAATCAGAGAACAAGCTCCTCCGTGATGCGGGAACACTTGCTAGGCGCGCTGAGAGATGGGCTATGTCCATCTCTTCTACCCGCAACGTGCGCTGACCAATCAGAGAACAAGCTTCTCCGTGATGCGAGAACACTTGCTAGGCGCGCTGAGAGATAGGCTATGTTCATCTCTTCTACCCGCAACGTGCGATGACCAATCAGAGAACAAGCTTCTCCGTGATGCGAGAACACTTGCTAGGCGCGCTGAGAGATGGGCTATGTTCATCTCTTCTACCCGCAACGTGCGCTGACCAATCAGAGAACAAGCTTCTCCGTTATGCGAGAACACTTGCTAGGTGCGCTGAGAGATGGGCTATTTTCATATCTTCTACAAGCAACGTGCGCTGACCAATCAGGGAACAACCTTCTCCGTGATGCGAGAACACGTGCTGGGCGCGCTGAGAGATTGGCTATGTTCATCTCTTCAACGCGCAACGTGCGCTGACCAATCACTGAACAAGCTTCTCCGTGATGCGTGAACACTTGCTAGGCGCGCTGAGAGATGGGCTATGTTCATCTCTTCTACCCGCAACGTGCGCTGACCAATCAGAGAACAAGCTCCTCCGTGATGCGAGAACACTTGCTAGGCGCGCTGAGAGATGCGCTATGTTCATCTCTTCTACCCGCAACGTGCGCTGACCAATCAGAGACAAGCTTCTTCGTGATGCGAGAACACTTGCTAGACGTGCTGAGAGATGGGCTATGTCCATCTCTTTTACCCGCAACGTGCGCTGACCAATCAGAGAACAAGCTTCTCCGTGATGCGAGAACACTTGCTAGGCGCGCTGAGAGATGGGCTATGTTCATCTCTTCTACCCGCAACGTGCCCTGACCAATTAGAGAACAAGCTTCTCCGTGATGCGACAACACTTGCTAGGCGCGCTGAGAGATGGGCTATGTTCATCTCTTCTACCCGCAACGTGCGCTGACCAATCAGAGAACAAGCTTCTCCGTGATGCGAGAACACTTGCTAGGCGCGCTGAGAGATGGGCTATGATCATCTCTTCTACCCGCAACGTGCCCTGACCAATCAGAGAACAAGCTTCTCCGTCATGCGAGAACACTTGCTAGGCGTGCTGAGAGATGGGCTATGTTCATCTCTTCTACCCGCAACGTGCGCTGACCAATCAGAGACAAGCTTCTCCGTGATGCGAGAACACTTGCTAGGCGCGCTGAGAGATGAGCTATGTTCATCTCTCCTACCCGCAACGTGCGCTGACTAATCAGAGACAAGCTTCTTAGTGATGCGAGAACACTTGCTAGACGCGCTGAGAGATGGGCTATGTTCATCTCTTCTACCAGCAACGTGCGCTGAGAGATGGGCTATGTTCATCTCTTCTACCCGCAACGTGCGCTGACCAATCAGAGAACAAGCTCCTCCGTGATGCGAGAACACTTGCTAGGCGCGCTGAGAGATGGGCTATGTTCATCTCTTCTACCCGGAACGTGCGCTGACCAATCAGAGAACAAGCTTCTCCGTGATGCGAGAACACTTGCTAGACGCGCTGAGTTATGGGCTATGTTCATCTCTTAAATCCGCAACGTCCGCAGACCAATCAGAGAACAAGCTCCTCCGTTATGCGAGATCACTTGCTAGACGCGCTGAGAGATGGGCTATGTTCATCTCTTCTACCAGCAACTTGCGCTGAGAGATGGGCTATGTTCATCTCTTCTACCCGCAACGTGCGCTGACCAATAAGAGAACAAGCTCCTCCGTGATGCGAGAACACTTGCTAGGCGCGCTGAGAGATGAGCTATGTTCATCTCTTCTACTCGCAACGTGCGCTGACCAATCAGAGAACAAGCTTCTCCGTGATGCGAGAACACTTGCTAGACGCGCTGAGAGATGGGCTATGTTCATCTCTTCTACCAGCAACGTGCGCTGAGAGATGGGCTATGTTCATCTTTTCTACCAGCAACGTGCGCTGAGAGATGGGCTATGTTCATCTCTTCTACCCGCAACGTGCGCTGACCAATCAGAGAACAAGCTCCTCCGTGATGCGAGAACACTTGCTGGGCGCGCTGAGAGATGAGCTATGTTCATCTCTTCTACCCGCAACGTGCGCTGACCAATCAGAGAACAAGCTCCTCCGTGATGCGTGAACACTTGCTAGACGCGCTGAGAGATGGGCTATGTTCATCTCTTCTACCCGCAACGTGCGCTGGCCAATCAGAGAACAAGCTTCTCCGTGATGCGAGAACACTTGCTAGACGCGCTGAGAGATGGGCTATGTTCATCTCTTCTACCAGCAACGTGCGCTGAGAGATGGGCTATGTTCATCTCTTCTACCCGCAACGTGCGCTGACCAATCAGAGAACAAGCTCCTCCGTGATGCGAGAACACTTGCTGGGCGCGCTGAGAGATGAGCTATGTTCATCTCTTCTACCCGCAACGTGCGCTGACCAATCAGAGAACAAGCTCCTCCGTGATGCGGGAACACTTGCTAGGCGCGCTGAGAGATGAGCTATGTTCATCTCTTCTACCCGCAACGTGCGCTGACCAATCAGAGAACAAGCTTCTCCGTGATGCGAGAACACTTGCTTGGCGCGCTGAAAGATGGGCTATGTTCATCTCTTCTACCCGCAACGTGCGTCAACCAATCAGAGAACAAGCTTCTCCGTGATGCGAGAACACTTGCTAGGCGCGCTGAGAGATTGACTATGTTCATCTCTTCTACCCGCAACGTGCGCTGACCAATCAGAGAACAAGCTTCTCCGTGATGCTAGAACACTTGCTAGGCGCGCTGAGAGATGGGCTATGTTCATCTCTTCTACCCGCAACGTGCGCTGACCAATCAGAGAACAAGCTTCTCCGTTATGCGAGAACACTTGCTAGGTGCGCTGAGAGATGGGCTATTTTCATCTCTTCTACACGCAACGTGCGCTGACCAATCAGGGAACAACCTTCTCCGTGATGCGAGAAAACGTGCTAGGCGCGCTGAGAGATCGGCTATGTCCATCTCTTCTACGCGCAACGTGCGCTGACCAATCAGAGAACAAGCTTCTCCGTGATGCGTGAACACTTGCTAGGCGCGCTGAGAGATGGGCTATGTTCATCTCTTCTACGCGCAACGTGCGCTGACCAATCAGAGAACAAGCTTCTCCGTGATGCGAGAACACTTGCTAGGCGCGCTGAGGGATGGGCTATGTCCATCTCTTCTACGCACAACGTGCGCTGACCAATCAGAGAACAAGCTTCTCCGTGATGCACAAACACTTGCTAGGTGCGCTGAGAGATGGGCTATGTTCATCTCTTCTACCCGCAACGTGCGCTGACCAATCAGAGAACAAACTTCTCCGTGATGCGAGAACACGTGCTAGGCGCGCTGAGAGATGGGCTATGTTCATCTCTTCTACGCGCAACGTGCGCTGACCAATCAGAGAACAAGCTCCTCCGTGATGCGAGAACACTTGCTTGGCGCGCTGAGAGATGGACTATGTTCATCTCTTCTACTCGCAACGTGCGCTGAGAGATGGGCTATGTTCATCTCTTCTACGCGCGACGTGCGCTGACCAATCAGAGAACAAGCTCCTCCGTGATGCGAGAACACTTGCTAGGTGCGCTGAAAAATGGGCAATGTTCATCTCTCCTACGCGCAACGTGCCCTGACCAATCAGAGAACAAGCTTCTCCGTGATGCGAGAACACTTGCTAGGCGCGCTGAGAGATGAGCTATGTTCATCACTTCTACCCGCAACGTGCGCTGACCAATCAGAGAACAAGCTTCTCCGTGATGCTAGAACACTTGCTAGGCGCGCTGAGAGATGGGCTATGTTCATCTCTTCTACGCGCAACGTGCCCTGACCAATCAGAGAACAAGCTTCTCCGTGATGCGAGAACACTTGCTAGGCGCGCTGAGAGATGGGCTATGTTCATCTCTTCTACCCGCAACGTGCGCTGACCAATCAGAGAACAAGCTTCTCCGTGATGCGAGAACACTTGCTAGGCGCGCTGAGAGATGGGCTATGTTCATCACTTCTACGCGCAACGTGCGCTGACCGATCAGAGAACAAGCTCCCCCGTGATGCGAGAACACTTGCTAGGCGCGCTGAGAGATGGGCTATGTTCATATCTTCTACCCGCAACGTGCGCTGACCAATCAGAGAACAAGCTCCTCCGTGATGCGAGAACACTTTCTGGGCGCGCTGAGAGATGGGCTATGTTCATCTCTTCTACCCGCAACGTGCGCTGACCAATCAGAGATCAGCTTCTCCGTGATGCGAGAACACTTGCTAGACGCGCTGAGAGATGGACTATGTTCATCTCTTCTACCAGCAACGTGCGCTGAGAGATGGGCTACGTTCATCTCTTCTACCCGCAACGTGCGCTGACCAATCAGAGAACAAGCTCCTCCGTGATGCGAGAACACTTGCTAGGCGCGCTGAGAGATGGGCTATGTTCATCTCTTCTACCCGAAACGTGCGCTGACCAATCAGAGAACAAGCTTCTCCGTGATGCGAGAACACTTGCTAGACGCGCTGAGAGATGGGCTATGTTCATCTCTTAAACCCGCAACGTCCGCAGACCAATCAGAGAACAAGCTCCTCCGTTATGCGAGATCACTTGCTAGACGCGCTGAGAGATGGGCTATGTTCATCTCTTCTACCAGCAACTTGCGCTGAGAGATGGGCTATGTTCATCTCTTCTACCCGCAACGTGCGCTGACCAATAAGAGAACAAGCTCCTCCGTGATGCGAGAACACTTGCTAGGCGCGCTGAGAGATGAGCTATGTTCATCTCTTCTACCCGCAACGTGCGCTGACCAATCAGAGAACAAGCTTCTCCGTGATGCGAGAACACTTGCTAGACGCGCTGAGAGATGGGCTATGTTCATCTCTTCTACCAGCAACGTGCGCTGAGAGATGTGCTATGTTCATCTTTTCTACCAGCAACGTGCGCTGAGAGATGGGCTATGTTCATCTCTTCTACCCGCAACGTGCGCTGACCAATCAGAGAACAAGCTCCTCCGTGATGCGAGAACACTTGCTGGGCGCGCTGAGAGATGAGCTATGTTCATCTCTTCTACCCGCAACGTGCGCTGACCAATCAGAGAACAAGCTCCTCCGTGATGCGAGAACACTTGCTAGATGCGCTGAGAGATGGGCTATGTTCATCTCTTCTACCCGCAACGTGCGCTGACCAATCAGAGAACAAGCTTCTCCGTGATGCGAGAACACTTGCTAGACGCGCTGAGAGATGGGCTATGTTCATCTCTTCTACCAGCAACGTGCGCTGAGAGATGGGCTATGTTCATCTCTTCTACCCGCAACGTGCGCTGACCAATCAGAGAACAAGCTCCTCCGTGATGCGAGAACACTTGCTAGGCGCGCTGAGAGATGAGCTATGTTCATCTCTTCTACTCGCAACGTGCGCTGAGAGATGGGCTATGTTCATCTCTTCTACCCGCAACGTGCGCTGACCAATCAGAGAACAAGCTCCTCCGTGATGCGGGAACACTTGCTAGGCGCGCTGAGAGATGAGCTATGTTCATCTCTTCTACCCGCAACGTGCGCTGACCAATCAGAGAACAAGCTTCTCCGTGATGCGAGAACACTTGCTTGGCGCGCTGAGAGATGGGCTATGTTCATCTCTTCTACCCGCAACGTGCGTCAACCAATCAGAGAACAAGCTTCTCCGTGATGCGAGAACACTTGCTAGGCGCGCTGAGAGATGGGCTATGTTCATCACTTCTACGCGCAACGTGCGCTGACCAATCAGAGAACAAGCTTCTCCGTGATGCGAGAACACTTGCTAGGCGCGCTGAGAGATGGGCTATGTTCATCTCTTCTACCCGCAACGTGCGCTGACCAATCAGAGAACAAGCTTCTCCGTTATGCGAGAACACTTGCTAGGTGCGCTGAGAGATGGGCTATTTTCATCTCTTCTACACGCAACGTGCGCTGACCAATCAGGGAACAACCTTCTCCGTGATGCGAGAAAACGTGCCAGGCGCGCTGAGAGATCGGCTATGTCCATCTCTTCTACGCGCAACGTGCGCTGACCAATCAGAGAACAAGCTTCTCCGTGATGCGTGAACACTTGCTAGGCGCGCTGAGAGATGGGCTATGTTCATCTCTTCTACGCGCAACGTGCGCTGACCAATCAGAGAACAAGCTTCCCCGTGATGCGAGAACACTTGCTAGGCGCGCTGAGGGATGGGCTATGTCCATCTCTTCTACGCACAACGTGCGCTGACCAATCAGAGAACAAGCTTCTCCGTGATGCACAAACACTTGCTAGGTGCGCTGAGAGATGGGCTATGTTCATCTCTTCTACCCGCAACGTGCGCTGACCAATCAGAGAACAAACTTCTCCGTGATGCGAGAACACGTGCTAGGCGCGCTGAGAGATGGGCTATGTTCATCTCTTCTACGCGCAACGTGCGCTGACCAATCAGAGAACTAGCTCCTCCGTGATGCGAGAACACTTGCTTGGCGCGCTGAGAGATGGACTATGTTCATCTCTTCTACTCGCAACGTGCGCTGAGAGATGGGCTATGTTCATCTCTTCTACGCGCGACGTGCGCTGACCAATCAGAGAACAAGCTCCTCCGTGATGCGAGAACACTTGCTAGGTGCGCTGAAAGATGGGCTATGTTCATCTCTTCTACGCGCAACGTGCCCTGACCAATCAGAGAACAAGCTTCTCCGTGATGCGAGAACACTTGCTAGGCGCGCTGAGAGATGAGCTATGTTCATCACTTCTACCCGCAACGTGCGCTGACCAATCAGAGAACAAGCTTCTCCATGATGCTAGAACACTTGCTAGGCGCGCTGAGAGATGGGCTATGTTCATCTCTTCTACGCGCAACGTGCCCTGACCAATCAGAGAACAAGCTTCTCCGTGATGCACAAACACTTGCTAGGCGCGCTGAGAGATGGGCTATGTTCATCACTTCTACGCGCAACGTGCGCTGACCGATCAGAGAACAAGCTCCCCCGTGATGCGAGAACACTCGCTAGGCGCGCTGAGAGATGGGCTATGTTCATATCTTCTACCCGCAACGTGCGCTGACCAATCAGAGAACAAGCTCCTCCGTGATGCGAGAACACTTTCTGGGCGCGCTGAGAGATGGGCTATGTTCATCTCTTCTACCCGCAACGTGCGCTGACCAATCAGAGATCAGCTTCTCCGTGATGCGAGAACACTTGCTAGACGCGCTGAGAGATGGGCTATGTTCATCTCTTCTACCCGCAACGTGCGCTGACCAATCAGAGAACAAGCTTCTCCGTGATGCGAGAACACTTGCTAGGCGCGCTGAGAGATGGGCCATGTTCATCTCTTCTACCCGCAACGTGCCCTGACCAATCAGAGAACAAGCTTCTCCGACATGCGAGAACATTTGCTAGGCGCGCTGAGAGATGGGCTATGTTCATCTCTTCTACCCGCAACGTGCGCTGACCAATCAGAGACAAGCTTCTCCGTGATGCGAGAACACATGCTAGGCGCGCTGAGATATGGGCTATGTCCATCTCTTCCACGCGCAACGTGCCCTGCCCAATCAGAGAACAAGCTTCTCCGTGATGCGAGAACACTTGCTAGGCGCGCTGAGTGATGGGCTATGTTCATCTCTTCTACCCGCAACGTGCGCTGACCAATCAGAGACATGCTTCTCCGTTATGCGAGAACACTTGCTAGACGCGCTGAGAGATGGGCTATGTTCATCTCTTCTACCAGCAACGTGCGCTGAGAGATGGGCTATGTTCATCTCTCCTACCCGCAACGTGCGCTGACCAATCAGAGAACAAGCTCCTCCGTGATGCGAGAACACTTGCTAGGCGCGCTGAGAGATGGGCTATGTTCATCTCTTCTACTCGCAACGTGCGCTGAGAGATGGGCTATGTTCATCTCTTCTACCCGCAACGTGCGCTGACCAATCAGAGAACAAGCTCCTCCGTGATGCGAGAACACTTGCTAGGCGCGCTGAGAGATGAGCTATGTTCATCTCTTCTACCCGCAACGTGCGCTGACCAATCAGAGAACAAGCTTCTCCGTGATGCGAGAACACTTGCTAGGTGCGCTGAGAGATGGGCTATTTTCATCTCTTCTACCCGCAACGTGCGCTGACCAATCAGGGAACAACCTTCTCCGTGATGCGAGAACACGTGCTAGGCGCGCTGAGAGATCGGCTATGTTCATCTCATCTACCAGCAACGTGCGCTGACCAATCAGAGAACAAGCTTCTCCGTGATGCGTGAACACTTGCTAGGCGCGCTGAGAGATGGGCTATGTTCATCTCTTCTACGCGCAACGTGCGCTGACCAATCAGAGAACAAGCTTCTCCGTGATGCGAGAACACTTGCTGGGCGCGCTGAGGGATGGGCTATGTCCATCTCTTCTACGCACAATGTGCGCTGACCAATCAGAGAACAAGCTTCTCCGTGATGCACAAACACTTGCTAGGTGCGCTGAGAGATGGGCTATGTTCATCTCTTCTACCCGCAACGTGCGCTGACCAATCAGAGAACAAGCTTCTCCGTGATGCGAGAACACGTGCTAGGCGCGCTGAGAGATGGGCTATGTTCATCTCTTCTACGCGCAACGTGCGCTGACCAATCAGAGAACAAGCTCCTCCGTGATGCGAGAACACTTGCTTGGCGCGCTGAGAGATGGACTATGTTCATCTCTTCTACTCGCAACGTGCGCTGAGAGATGGGCTATGTTCATCTCTTCTACGCGCGACGTGCGCTGACCAATCAGAGAACAAGCTCCTCCGTGATGCGAGAACACTTGCTAGGTGCGCTGAAAGATGGGCTATGTTCATCTCTTCTACGCGCAACGTGCCCTGACCAATCAGAGAACAAGCTTCTCCGTGATGCGAGAACACTTGCTAGGCGCGCTGAGAGATGAGCTATGTTCATCACTTCTACCCGCAACGTGCGCTGACCAATCAGAGAACAAGCTTCTCCGTGATGCTAGAACACTTTCTAGGCGCGCTGAGAGATGGGCTATATTCATCTCTCCTACGCGCAACGTGCCCTGACCAATCAGAGAACAAGCTTCTCCGTGATGCGAGAACACTTGCTGGGCGCGCTGAGAGATGGGCTATGTTCATCTCTTCTACCCGCAACGTGCGCTGACCAATCAGAGAACAAGCTTCTCCGTGATGCGAGAACACTTGCTAGGCGCGCTGAGAGATGGGCTATGTTCATCACTTCTACGCGCAACGTGCGCTGACCGATCAGAGAACAAGCTCCCCCGTGATGCGAGAACACTTGCTAGGCGCGCTGAGAGATGGGCTATGTTCATATCTTCTACCCGCAACGTGCCCTGACCAATCAGAGAACAAGCTCCTCCGTGATGCGAGAACACTTTCTGGGCGCGCTGAGAGATGGGCTATGTTCATCTCTTCTACCCGCAACGTGCGCTGACCAATCAGAGATCAGCTTCTCCGTGATGCGAGAACACTTGATAGACGCGCTGAGAGATGGACAATGTTCATCTCTTCTACCCGCAACGTGCGCTGACCAATCAGAGAACAAGCTTCTCCGTGATGCGAGAACACTTGCTAGGCGCGCTGAGAGATGGGCTATGTTCATCTCTTCTACCCGCAACGTGCCCTGACCAATTAGAGAACAAGCTTCTCCGTGATGCGAGAACACTTGCTAGGCGCGCTGAGAGATGGGCTATGTTCATCTCTTCTACGCGCGACGTGCGCTGACCAATCAGAGAACAAGCTCCTCCGTGATGCGAGAACACTTGCTAGGTGCGCTGAAAGATGGGCTATGTTCATCTCTCCTACGCGCAACGTGCCCTGACCAATCAGAGAACAAGCTTCTCCGTGATGCGAGAACACTTGCTAGGCGCGGTGAGAGATGAGCTATGTTCATCACTTCTACCCGCAACGTGCGCTGACCAATCAGAGAACAAGCTTCTCCGTGATGCTAGAACACTTGCTAGGCGCGCTGAGAGATGGGCTATGTTCATCTCTTCTACGCGCAACGTGCCCTGACCAATCAGAGAACAAGCTTCTCCGTGATGCGAGAACACTTGCTAGGCGCGCTGAGAGATGGGCTATGTTCATCTCTTCTACCCGCAACGTGCGCTGACCAATCAGAGAACAAGCTTCTCCGTGATGCGAGAACACTTGCTAGGCGCGCTGAGAGATGGGCTATGTTCATCACTTCTACGCGCAACGTGCGCTGACCGATCAGAGAACAAGCTCCCCCGTGATGCGAGAACACTTGCTAGGCGCGCTGAGAGATGGGCTATGTTCATATCTTCTACCCGCAACGTGCGCTGACCAATCAGAGAACAAGCTTCTCCGTGATGCGAGAACACTTTCTGGGCGCGCTGAGAGATGGGCTATGTTCATCTCTTCTACCCGCAACGTGCGCTGACCAATCAGAGATCAGCTTCTCCGTGATGCGAGAACACTTGCTAGACGCGCTGAGAGATGGACTATGTTCATCTCTTCTACCAGCAACGTGCGCTGAGAGATGGGCTACGTTCATCTCTTCTACCCGCAACGTGCGCTGACCAATCAGAGAACAAGCTCCTCCGTGATGCGAGAACACTTGCTAGGCGCGCTGAGAGATGGGCTATGTTCATCTCTTCTACCCGAAACGTGCGCTGACCAATCAGAGAACAAGCTTCTCCGTGATGCGAGAACACTTGCTAGACGCGCTGAGAGATGGGCTATGTTCATCTCTTAAACCCGCAACGTCCGCAGACCAATCAGAGAACAAGCTCCTCCGTTATGCGAGATCACTTGCTATACGCGCTGAGAGATGGGCTATGTTCATCTCTTCTACCAGCAACTTGCGCTGAGAGATGGGCTATGTTCATCTCTTCTACCCGCAACGTGCGCTGACCAATAAGAGAACAAGCTCCTACGTGATGCGAGAACACTTGCTAGGCGCGCTGAGAGATGAGCTATGTTCATCTCTTCTACCCGCAACGTGCGCTGACCAATCAGAGAACAAGCTTCTCCGTGATGCGAGAACACTTGCTAGACGCGCTGAGAGATGGGCTATGTTCATCTCTTCTACCAGCAACGTGCGCTGAGAGATGTGCTATGTTCATCTTTTCTACCAGCAACGTGCGCTGAGAGATGGGCTATGTTCATCTCTTCTACCCGCAACGTGCGCTGACCAATCAGAGAACAAGCTCCTCCGTGATGCGAGAACACTTGCTGGGCGCGCTGAGAGATGAGCTATGTTCATCTCCTCTACCCGCAACGTGCGCTGACCAATCAGAGAACAAGCTCCTCCGTGATGCGAGAACACTTGCTAGACGCGCTGAGAGATGGGCTATGTTCATCTCTTCTACCCGCAACGTGCGCTGACCAATCAGAGAACAAGCTTCTCCGTGATGCGAGAACACTTGCTAGACGCGCTGAGAGATGGGCTATGTTCATCTCTTCTACCAGCAACGTGCGCTGAGAGATGGGCTATGTTCATCTCTTCTACCCGCAACGTGCGCTGACCAATCAGAGAACAAGCTCCTCCGTGATGCGAGAACACTTGCTAGGCGCGCTGAGAGATGAGCTATGTTCATCTCTTCTACTCGCAACGTGCGCTGAGAGATGGGCTATGTTCATCTCTTCTACCCGCAACGTGCGCTGACCAATCAGAGAACAAGCTCCTCCGTGATGCGGGAACACTTGCTAGGCGCGCTGAGAGATGAGCTATGTTCATCTCTTCTACCCGCAACGTGCGCTGACCAATCAGAGAACAAGCTTCTCCGTGATGCGAGAACACTTGCTTGGCGCGCTGAGAGATGGGCTATGTTCATCTCTTCTACCCGCAACGTGCGTCAACCAATCAGAGAACAAGCTTCTCCGTGATGCGAGAACACTTGCTAGGCGCGCTGAGAGATGGGCTATGTTCATCACTTCTACGCGCAACGTGCGCTGACCAATCAGAGAACAAGCTTCTCCGTGATGCGAGAACACTTGCTAGGCGCGCTGAGAGATGGGCTATGTTCATCTCTTCTACCCGCAACGTGCGCTGACCAATCAGAGAACAAGCTTCTCCGTTATGCGAGAACACTTGCTAGGTGCGCTGAGAGATGGGCTATTTTCATCTCTTCTACACGCAACGTGCGCTGACCAATCAGGGAACAACCTTCTCCGTGATGCGAGAAAACGTGCTAGGCGCGCTGAGAGATCGGCTATGTCCATCTCTTCTACGCGCAAGGTGCGCTGACCAATCAGAGAACAAGCTTCTCCGTGATGCGTGAACACTTGCTAGGCGCGCTGAGAGATGGGCTATGTTCATCTCTTCTACGCGCAACGTGCGCTGACCAATCAGGGAACAACCTTCTCCGTGATGCGAGAACACGTGCTAGGCGCGCTGAGAGATCGGCTATGTTCATCTCATCTACCCGCAACGTGCGCTGACCAATCAGAGAACAAGCTTCTCCGTGATGCGTGAACACTTGCTAGGCGCGCTGAGAGATGGGCTATGTTCATCTCTTCTACGCGCAACGTGCGCTGACCAATCAGAGAACAAGCTTCTCCGTGATGCGAGAACACTTGCTGGGCGCGCTGAGGGATGGGCTATGTCCATCTCTTCTACGCACAATGTGCGCTGACCAATCAGAGAACAAGCTTCTCCGTGATGCACAAACACTTGCTAGGTGCGCTGAGAGATGGGCTATGTTCATCTCTTCTACCCGCAACGTGCGCTGACCAATCAGAGAACAAGCTTCTCCGTGATGCGAGAACACGTGCTAGGCGCGCTGAGAGATGGGCTATGTTCATCTCTTCTACGCGCAACGTGCGCTGACCAATCAGAGAACAAGCTCCTCCGTGATGCGAGAACACTTGCTTGGCGCGCTGAGAGATGGACTATGTTCATCTCTTCTACTCGCAACGTGCGCTGAGAGATGGGCTATGTTCATCTCTTCTACGCGCGACGTGCGCTGACCAATCAGAGAACAAGCTCCTCCGTGATGCGAGAACACTTGCTAGGTGCGCTGAAAGATGGGCTATGTTCATCTCTTCTAATCGCAACGTGCCCTGACCAATCAGAGAACAAGCTTCTCCGTGATGCGAGAACACTTGCTAGGCGCGCTGAGAGATGAGCTATGTTCATCACTTCTACCCGCAACGTGCGCTGACCAATCAGAGAACAAGCTTCTCCGTGATGCTAGAACACTTTCTAGGCGCGCTGAGAGATGGGCTATATTCATCTCTCCTACGCGCAACGTGCCCTGACCAATCAGAGAACAAGCTTCTCCGTGATGCGAGAACACTTGCTGGGCGCGCTGAGAGATGGGCTATGTTCATCTCTTCTACCCGCAACGTGCGCTGACCAATCAGAGAACAAGCTTCTCCGTGATGCGAGAACACTTGCTAGGCGCGCTGAGAGATGGGCTATGTTCATCACTTCTACGCGCAACGTGCGCTGACCGATCAGAGAACAAGCTCCCCCGTGATGCGAGAACACTTGCTAGGCGCGCTGAGAGATGGGCTATGTTCATATCTTCTACCCGCAACGTGCCCTGACCAATCAGAGAACAAGCTCCTCCGTGATGCGAGAACACTTTCTGGGCGCGCTGAGAGATGGGCTATGTTCATCTCTTCTACCCGCAACGTGCGCTGACCAATCAGAGATCAGCTTCTCCGTGATGCGAGAACACTTGCTAGACGCGCTGAGAGATGGACAATGTTCATCTCTTCTACCCGCAACGTGCGCTGACCAATCAGAGAACAAGCTTCTCCGTGATGCGAGAACACTTGCTAGGCGCGCTGAGAGATGGGCTATGTTCATCTCTTCTACCCGCAACGTGCCCTGACCAATTAGAGAACAAGCTTCTCCGTGATGCGAGAACACTTGCTAGGCGCGCTGAGAGATGGGCTATGTTCATCTCTTCTACGCGCGACGTGCGCTGACCAATCAGAGAACAAGCTCCTCCGTGATGCGAGAACACTTGCTAGGTGCGCTGAAAGATGGGCTATGTTCATCTCTCCTACGCGCAACGTGCCCTGACCAATCAGAGAACAAGCTTCTCCGTGATGCGAGAACACTCGCTAGGCGCGCTGAGAGATGAGCTATGTTCATCACTTCTACCCGCAACGTGCGCTGACCAATCAGAGAACAAGCTTCTCCGTGATGCTAGAACACTTGCTAGGCGCGCTGAGAGATGGGCTATGTTCATCTCTTCTACGCGCAACGTGCCCTGACCAATCAGAGAACAAGCTTCTCCGTGATGCGAGAACACTTGCTAGGCGCGCTGAGAGATGGGCTATGTTCATCTCTTCTACCCGCAACGTGCGCTGACCAATCAGAGAACAAGCTTCTCCGTGATGCGAGAACACTTGCTAGGCGCGCTGAGAGATGGGCTATGTTCATCACTTCTACGCGCAACGTGCGCTGACCGATCAGAGAACAAGCTCCCCCGTGATGCGAGAACACTTGCTAGGCGCGCTGAGAGATGGGCTATGTTCATATCTTCTACCCGCAACGTGCGCTGACCAATCAGAGAACAAGCTTCTCCGTGATGCGAGAACACTTTCTGGGCGCGCTGAGAGATGGGCTATGTTCATCTCTTCTACCCGCAACGTGCGCTGACCAATCAGAGATCAGCTTCTCCGTGATGCGAGAACACTTGCTAGACGCGCTGAGAGATGGACTATGTTCATCTCTTCTACCAGCAACGTGCGCTGAGAGATGGGCTACGTTCATCTCTTCTACCCGCAACGTGCGCTGACCAATCAGAGAACAAGCTCCTCCGTGATGCGAGAACACTTGCTAGGCGCGCTGAGAGATGGGCTATGTTCATCTCTTCTACCCGAAACGTGCGCTGACCAATCAGAGAACAAGCTTCTCCGTGATGCGAGAACACTTGCTAGACGCGCTGAGAGATGGGCTATGTTCATCTCTTAAACCCGCAACGTCCGCAGACCAATCAGAGAACAAGCTCCTCCGTTATGCGAGATCACTTGCTAGACGCGCTGAGAGATGGGCTATGTTCATCTCTTCTACCAGCAACTTGCGCTGAGAGATGGGCTATGTTCATCTCTTCTACCCGCAACGTGCGCTGACCAATAAGAGAACAAGCTCCTCCGTGATGCGAGAACACTTGCTAGGCGCGCTGAGAGATGAGCTATGTTCATCTCTTCTACCCGCAACGTGCGCTGACCAATCAGAGAACAAGCTTCTCCGTGATGCGAGAACACTTGCTAGACGCGCTGAGAGATGGGCTATGTTCATCTCTTCTACCAGCAACGTGCGCTGAGAGATGTGCTAAGTTCATCTTTTCTACCAGCAACGTGCGCTGAGAGATGGGCTATGTTCATCTCTTCTACCCGCAACGTGCGCTGACCAATCAGAGAACAAGCTCCTCCGTGATGCGAGAACACTTGCTGGGCGCGCTGAGAGATGAGCTATGTTCATCTCCTCTACCCGCAACGTGCGCTGACCAATCAGAGAACAAGCTCCTCCGTGATGCGAGAACACTTGCTAGACGCGCTGAGAGATGGGCTATGTTCATCTCTTCTACCCGCAACGTGCGCTGACCAATCAGAGAACAAGCTTCTCCGTGATGCGAGAACACTTGCTAGACGCGCTGAGAGATGGGCTATGTTCATCTCTTCTACCAGCAACGTGCGCTGAGAGATGGGCTATGTTCATCTCTTCTACCCGCAACGTGCGCTGACCAATCAGAGAACAAGCTCCTCCGTGATGCGAGAACACTTGCTAGGCGCGCTGAGAGATGAGCTATGTTCATCTCTTCTACTCGCAACGTGCGCTGAGAGATGGGCTATGTTCATCTCTTCTACCCGCAACGTGCGCTGACCAATCAGAGAACAAGCTCCTCCGTGATGCGGGAACACTTGCTAGGCGCGCTGAGAGATGAGCTATGTTCATCTCTTCTACCCGCAACGTGCGCTGACCAATCAGAGAACAAGCTTCTCCGTGATGCGAGAACACTTGCTTGGCGCGCTGAGAGATGGGCTATGTTCATCTCTTCTACCCGCAACGTGCGTCAACCAATCAGAGAACAAGCTTCTCCGTGATGCGAGAACACTTGCTAGGCGCGCTGAGAGATGGGCTATGTTCATCACTTCTACGCGCAACGTGCGCTGACCAATCAGAGAACAAGCTTCTCCGTGATGCGAGAACACTTGCTAGGCGCGCTGAGAGATGGGCTATGTTCATCTCTTCTACCCGCAACGTGCGCTGACCAATCAGAGAACAAGCTTCTCCGTTATGCGAGAACACTTGCTAGGTGCGCTGAGAGATGGGCTATTTTCATCTCTTCTACACGCAACGTGCGCTGACCAATCAGGGAACAACCTTCTCCGTGATGCGAGAAAACGTGCTAGGCGCGCTGAGAGATCGGCTATGTCCATCTCTTCTACGCGCAAGGTGCGCTGACCAATCAGAGAACAAGCTTCTCCGTGATGCGTGAACACTTGCTAGGCGCGCTGAGAGATGGGCTATGTTCATCTCTCCTACGCGCAACGTGCGCTGACCAATCAGAGAACAAGCTTCCCCGTGATGCGAGAACACTTGCTAGGCGCGCTGAGGGATGGGCTATGTCCATCTCTTCTACGCACAACGTGCGCTGACCAATCAGAGAACAAGCTTCTCCGTGATGCACAAACACTTGCTAGGTGCGCTGAGAGATGGGCTATGTTCATCTCTTCTACCCGCAACGTGCGCTGACCAATCAGAGAACAAACTTCTCCGTGATGCGAGAACACGTGCTAGGCGCGCTGAGAGATGGGCTATGTTCATCTCTTCTACGCGCAACGTGCGCTGACCAATCGGAGAACTAGCTCCTCCGTGATGCGAGAACACTTGCTTGGCGCGCTGAGAGATGGACTATGTTCATCTCTTCTACTCGCAACGTGCGCTGAGAGATGGGCTATGTTCATCTCTTCTACGCGCGACGTGCGCTGACCAATCAGAGAACAAGCTCCTCCGTGATGCGAGAACACTTGCTAGGTGCGCTGAAAGATGAGCTATGTTCATCTCTTCTACGCGCAACGTGCCCTGACCAATCAGAGAACAAGCTTCTCCGTGATGCGAGAACACTTGCTAGGCGCGCTGAGAGATGGGCTATGTTCATCTCTTCTACCCGCAACGTGCCCTGACCAATTAGAGAACAAGCTTCTCCGTGATGCGAGAACACTTGCTAGGCGCGCTGAGAGATGGGCTATGTTCATCTCTTCTACCCGCAACGTGCGCTGACCAATCAGAGAACAAGCTTCTCCGTGATGCGAGAACACTTGCTAGGCGCGCTGAGAGATGGGCCATGTTCATCTCTTCTACCCGCAACGTGCCCTGACCAATCAGAGAACAAGCTTCTCCGTCATGCGAGAACATTTGCTAGGCGCGCTGAGAGATGGGCTATGTTCATCTCTTCTACCCGCAACGTGCGCTGACCAATCAGAGACAAGCTTCTCCGTGATGCGAGAACACATGCTAGGCGCGCTGAGAGATGGGCTATGTCCATCTCTTCCACGCGCAACGTGCCCTGACCAATCAGAGAACAAGCTTCTCCGTGATGCGAGAACACTTGCTAGGCGCGCTGAGTGATGGGCTATGTTCATCTCTTCTACCCGCAACGTGCGCTGACCAATCAGAGACAAGCTTCTCCGTGATGCGAGAACACTTGCTAGACGCGCTGAGAGATGGGCTATGTTCATCTCTTCTACCAGCAACGTGCGCTGAGAGATGGGCTATGTTCATCTCTCCTACCCGCAACGTGCGCTGACCAATCAGAGAACAAGCTCCTCCGTGATGCGAGAACACTTGCTAGGCGCGCTGAGAGATGGGCTATGTTCATCTCTTCTACTCGCAACGTGCGCTGAGAGATGGGCTATGTTCATCTCTTCTACCCGCAACGTGCGCTGACCAATCAGAGAACAAGCTCCTCCGTGATGCGAGAACACTTGCTAGGCGCGCCGAGAGATGAGCTATGTTCATCTCTTCTACCCGCAACGTGCGCTGACCAATCAGAGAACAAGCTTCTCCGTGATGCGAGAACACTTGCTAGGCGCGCTGAGAGATAGGCTATGTTCATCTCTTCTACCCTCAACATGCGCTGACCAATCAGAGAACAAGCTTCTCCGTGATGCGAGAACACTTGCTAGGCGGGCTGAGAGATGGGCTATGTTCATCTCTTCTACCCGCAACGTGCTCTGACCAATCAGAGAACAAGCTTCTCCGTGATGCGAGAACACTTGCTAGGTGCGCTGAGAGATGGGCTATTTTCATCTCTTCTACCCGCAACGTGCGCTGACCAATCAGGGAACAACCTTCTCCGTGATGCGAGAACACGTGCTAGGTGCGCTGAGAGATCGGCTATGTTCATCTCATCTACCCGCAACGTGCGCTGACCAATCAGAGAACAAGCTTCTCCGTGATGCGTGAACACTCGCTAGGCGCGCTGAGAGATGGGCTATGTTCATCTCTTCTACGCGCAACGTGCGCTGACCAATCAGAGAACAAGCTTCTCCGTGATGCGAGAACACTTACTAGGCGCGCTGAGGGATGGGCTATGTCCATCTCTTCTACGCACAACGTGCGCTGACCAATCAGAGAACAAGCTTCTCCGTGATGCACAAACACTTGCTAGGTGCGCTGAGAGATGTGCTATGTTCATCTCTTCTACCCGCAACGTGCGCTGACCAATCAGAGAACAAGCTTCTCGGTGATGCGAGAACACGTGCTAGGCGCGCTGAGAGATGGGCTATGTTCATCACTTCTACCCGCAACGTGCGCTGACCAATCAGAGAACAAGCTTCTCCGTGATGCTAGAACACTTGCTAGGCGCGCTGAGAGATGGGCTATGTTCATCTCTTCTACGCGCAACGTGCGCTGACCAATCAGAGAACAAGCTCCTCCGTGATGCGAGAACACTTGCTTGGCGCGCTGAGAGATGGACTATGTTCATCTCTTCTACTCGCAACGTGCGCTGAGAGATGGGCTATGTTCATCTCTTCTACGCGCGACGTGCGCTGACCAATCAGAGAACAAGCTCCTCCGTGATGCGAGAACACTTGCTAGGTGCGCTGAAAGATGGGCTATGTTCATCTCTTCTACGCGCAACGTGCCCTGACCAATCAGAGAACAAGCTTCTCCGTGAGGCGAGAACACTTGCTAGGCGCGCTGAGAGATGAGCTATGTTCATCACTTCTACCCGCAACGTGCGCTGACCAATCAGAGAACAAGCTTCTCCGTGATGCTAGATCACTTGCTAGGCGCGCTGAGAGATGGGCTATGTTCATCTCTTCTACGCGCAACGTGCCCTGACCAATCAGAGACCAAGCTTCTCCGTGATGCGAGAACACTTGCTAGGCGCGCTGAGAGATGGGCTATGTTCATCTCTTCTACCCGCAACGTGCGCTGACCAATCAGAGAACAAGCTTCTCCGTGATGCGAGAACACTTGCTAGGCGCGCTGAGAGATGGGCTATGTTCATCACTTCTACGCGCAACGTGCGCTGACCGATCAGAGAACAAGCTCCCCCGTGATGCGAGAACACTTGCTAGGCGCGCTGAGAGATGGGCTATGTTCATATCTTCTACCCGCAACGTGCGCTGACCAATCAGAGAACAAGCTCCTCCGTGATGCGAGAACACTTTCTGGGCGCGCTGAGAGATGGGCTATGTTCATCTCTTCTACCCGCAACGTGCGCTGACCAATCAGAGATCAGCTTCTCCGTGATGCGAGAACACTTGCTAGACGCGCTGAGAGATGGGCTATGTTCATCTCTTCTACCCGCAACGTGCGCTGACCAATCAGAGAACAAGCTTCTCCGTGATGCGAGAACACTTGCTAGGCGCGCTGAGAGATGGGCTATGTTCATCTCTTCTACCCGCAACGTGCCCTGACCAATTAGAGAACAAGCTTCTCCGTGATGCGAGAACACTTGCTAGGCGCGCTGAGAGATGGGCTATGTTCATCTCTTCTACCCGCAACGTGCGCTGACCAATCAGAGAACAAGCTTCTCCGTGATTCGAGAACACTTGCTAGGCGCGCTGAGAGATTGGCTATGTTCATCTCTTCTACCCGCAACGTGCCCTGACCAATCAGAGAACAAGCTTCTCCGTGATGCGAGAACACTTGCTAGGCGCGCTGAGTGATGGGCTATGTTCATCTCTTCTACCCGCAACGTGCGCTGACCAATCAGAGACAAGCTTCTCCGTGATGCGAGAACACATGCTAGGCGCGCTGAGAGATGGGCTATGTCCATCTCTTCCACGCGCAACGTGCCCTGACCAATCAGAGAACAAGCTTCTCCGTGATGCGAGAACACTTGCTAGGCGCGCTGAGTGATGGGCTATGTTCATCTCTCCTACCCGCAACGTGCGCTGACCAATCAGAGACAAGCTTCTCCGTGATGCGAGAACACTTGCTAGACGCGCTGAGATATGGGCTATGTTCATCTCTTCTACCAGCAACGTGCGCTGAGAGATGGACTATGTTCATCTCTTCTACGCGCAACGTGCCCTGACCAATCAGAGACAAGCTTCTCCGTGATGCGAGAACACTTGCTAGGTGCGCTGAGAGATGGGCTATGTCCATCTCTTCCACGCGCAACGTGCCCTGACCAATCAGAGACAAGCTTCTCCGTGATGCGAGAACACTTGCTAGACGCGCTGAGAGATGGGCTATGTTCATCTCTCCTACCCGCAACGTTTGCTGATCAATCAGAGAACAAGCTCCTCCGTTATGCGAGAACACTTGCTAGGCGCGCTGAGAGATGGGCTATGTTCATCTCTTCTACTCGCAACGTGCGCTGAGAGATGGGCTATGTTCATCTCTTCTACCCGCAACGTGCGCTGACCAATCAGAGAACAAGCTCCTCCGTGATGCGAGAACACTTGCTAGGCGCGCTGAGAGATGAGCTATGTTCATCTCTTCTACCCGCAACGTGCGCTGACCAATCAGAGAACAAACTTCTCCGTGATGCGAGAACACTTGCTAGGCGCGCTGAGAGATGGGCTATGTTCATCTCTTCTACCCGCAACGTGCGTCACCAATCAGAGAACAAGCTCCTCCGTGATGCGAGAACACATGCTAGGCGCGCTGAGAGATGGGCTATGTTCATCTCTTCTACCCGCAACGTGCGCTGACCAATCAGAGAACAAGCTCCTCCGTGATGCGAGAACACTTGCTAGGCGCGCTGAGAGATGAGCTATGTTCATCTCTTCTACCCGCAACGTGCGCTGACCAATCAGAGAACAAGCTTCTCCGTGATGCGAGAACACTTGCTAGGCGCGCTGAGAGATGGGCTATGTTCATCTCTTCTACCCGCAACGTGCGCTGACCAATCAGAGAACAAGCTCCTCCGTGATGCGAGAACACTTGCTAGGCGCGCTGAGAGATAGGCTATGTCCATCTCTTCTACCCGCAACATGCGCTGACCAATCAGAGAACAAGCTTCTCCGTGATGCGAGAACACTTGCTAGGCGGGCTGAGAGATGGGCTATGTTCATCTCTCCTACCCGCAACGTGCTCTGACCAATCAGAGAACAAGCTTCTCCGTGATGCGAGAACACTTGCTAGGTGCGCTGAGAGATGGGCTATTTTCATCTCTTCTACCCGCAACGTGCGCTGACCAATCAGGGAACAACCTTCTCCGTGATGCGAGAACACGTGCTAGGCGATCTGAGAGATCGGCTATGTTCATCTCATCTACGCGCAACGTGCGCTGACCAATCAGAGAACAAGCTTCTCCGTGATGCGTGAACACTTGCTAGGCGCGCTGAGAGATGGGCTATGTTCATCTCTTCTACGCGCAACGTGCGCTGACCAATCAGAGAACAAGCTTTTCCGTGATGCGTGAACACTCGCTAGGTGCGCTTAGAGATGGGCTATGTCCATATCTTCTACCCGCAACGTGCCCTGACCACCAGAGAACAAACTTCTCCGTGATGCGAGAACACATGCTAGGCGCGCTGAGAGATGGGCTATGTCCATATCTTCTACCCGCAACGTGCCCTGACCACCAGAGAACAAACTTCTCCGTGATGCGAGAACACATGCTAGGTGCGCTTAGAGATGGGCTATGTCCATATCTTCTACCCGCAACGTGCCCTGACCACCAGAGAACAAACTTCTCCGTGATGCGTGAACACATGCTAGGCGCGCTGAGAGATGGGCTATGTTCATCTCTCCTATTCGCAACGTGCGTTGAGACCCACAATATAGCGGGAAGTTTTGTTCATCTGTCCAGACTGTCAGGCCTAACTTGTCGACCTCTCTGAGAAAGGTGTTACATCACCTTTTCGCTCCGTTATTTCTTGATCAATGGTCCAACAAAATAGAGAAAATCATACAGTTTGTTTGGATACATATGGTGTGATTTCAAATATTTTTTCATGGTAACATAACGACAATTTGAAGTCCAACTATGACGTCGCCACGGCGGCACTCTTGTATTGGGCTTCACTGTCCCTCAAAAATCAAATGTTGAATTGATATAATTCAGAAAATCGTGTATTCCCATATAGTCTCTAATCACGTTCTGAGATTTCAACCAAAGCATATTAAGAGCTTTGAAAACAGTGTTCTTTATTGCCACAGATTTCTTCCAGTGGACAATATAGTCTTCCTAATATTTTTTACTTGGCGTTTAGCAAATTTCAACATATTTTTGAGATCAAAGTTCATGAAATGATCCTCCTCAGTAACAGATCATAGTTACAGCCCAACACAATAATCATACATGTGCTTCTGAATAAAACCCTAGAGCTCGTCATATATGTGAGATAGTGTATTGTACTGAGATAATTACTGTACACCTGAGGAGGGGGAGGGGGAGGGGGAGGGAATGTAGGGCCTAGGGGCGCCAAATATCGGCCCCGACTAAAATATGTCCAGTCCATCGTTATTGGCACGATGTCTAAGCACTGCTTGTGAGAGCTACGAGGAATGTCGATTTGAAGTCTGTGGGACCGTGACTTGGTTATGACCTTGAGTTGCTGCGGTATCCAGGTCGTCTTGTGAGCAATTGCCAATCATGTTCCTCTTGGAGCTGGCTGCATGGGCCTGGATAGCTGGAACACGATGTCTAGTGATACCAACCTATTTTATAACCAGGCAAACGCGAAATATGCGTTGTAAGATGAGCGAGATATCTGAATAAGGTATAATAACAGTCCTACATTTGCTACTTTATCGACTCTGGTATTCTACACACCTTGACGAATATGAAGATATTTAATGCTTGGGCAAATATCGAATCTAGGAAGCAGTGAATCTTGGCTCATTTCCATATATTTGATGTATAAAAACAGTTGTTTGAATTTTTTTCTTCGAAACAGCTGATTCGAATTGCTTACGAAATGATGGTTATGTGTATCATTCATGTTTGAACACTCGGAGAATTTTTTTTTTTTCTGAGAGGTTTCATTTTTTCAAATTTTCTCACCCAGCCTAATCTTATGGGGTTTTTAAAAACTTTGACATGATATTTCTCAAAATCCAATCGACCGATTCATTCCAAAAACTATACAGTTCTAATTTGTAAAAGTTGGCCCGTACAAAAAAAGTTTCATGTTGATCAGTCAAACCCTGCGACCGGTGCAGTGCCCACAAAAAAAAAAAAAAAAAAAAAAAAAAAAACACACAGACAAAGCCCTATAAGAGTGGGATGGAGACTTCGCTACGCTCATCTAATAACATCAAGGTGACCCAACTCGGGTCTTGAAAGTGAAATATTCCAGAAGTCAGAATCTGAGTCCAGCGTCCCGATTGCCTGTAGCGCAACTATCGCTTTTTCATCGAACTATTTGAAACAAAAATGCTCAACACTGCTATACACGGCCCAGTAGATTACGAGAATCATGGATTTTGTTAGTCCAACAATGTGGTTTCCCTCTGTCGTTCAGGTCAATACTGGGATAGTTTCTTAACAACAGGCCACGACCGACTCCTTCCCACTATCCAACAACACCTGATGAAATAACCTTCATCTCATAGATCTCTCACCAACGCCAGTAGATCTCAATCACGATGGTTTCTTGCGGTCAGTTCAGAGCCAACAGTATCGATTGCCTCTCGCGATTCAGCGGAACCGACAAAATCCATCATTCTCGTGCAAAACGTGCTAACTGTAAGATAACTGCTAACATAATAACATTATATAATTATATAATTATATAATTATATAATTATATAATTAAATATTATTATAACATTATAACATGTAACATAACTGCTAACATTATATTTCTACTGAGCCGTGTGTAGCATTGTGTAGCATTATTGAGCATTGTTGTTGTATGTAGTTCGATATATATATATATTTTTTAATCTTTTTATTAATTTTTTACAAGGCTTACACATTGATACCGTGAAAAATTCCCACAAAGTCAAAGGCTCATCTGTGGAACAGACTAACGAATACAATAAAACAGACGTGTCAATTCATGGAAAAAATAAATAATTATTTGAAACTATAAAATTAAACTATAAGAAGAAACAAACAAGTACCAGCAGAAGAGAAAAACATTATACATTTGAAAATTAAACAAGTCAACACAGTCATTGACAATGCAGTGTGGTTCATTTATGCTTCAGATATGCTCTCATAGATTTTATTTATATATACACATACACACACATACACCTTTATTAAATAATAACATAAACAAACCCATAACAAAAACAAAGCAACACAATTCAGAGAAATATGAAATGGACAGAGTTATGAATAGACTTAAGTGATGCAAACGTATTTGATAATCATGAATGGACGAAGTTGGTTCCCGTATAAATCTGAAATAACGATGACAATGAACGAGTGGTTGGAGGAATGAAGTTTTTAGTGAATAGTAGGCCTTAAAAAGTAAAGATTGGTTGCACATATCATGATTAAATTAATATCAAGGTTTTCAAGAAGCCATTTTTTAAGATTAGTTTTAATCATATTGTAATTATCGAGGGAGGTTAAGTCGAGTGGTAGCGTGTTGAATCTGAGTGGTATTTGATATCTCAGTAGACGTTCACCATGTTTATTCGAGAAAGAGGGAAGGACATATTTAGTTTCATATCTTAAGCGTGCATTCATAGTATTCTGTGGGTGCAATTCCTCAAAAGTGTTATCGAAAAAGTGTTTTATTATTAATTTATATGGAAATAATACAGAAATGGGCAGCAGATTTAAATTAGATTACAATTGGTTTATATCCGTATGATGCTCGACTAAAGTCGAGGGCGCAATAGATTTTATTATTCTATCTTGTAGGCTAGATATTTTCTGTATGAATATAAGAACGATAGTTGCGCTAAAGGCAATCGGGACCCCGGACTCAGATTCTGACCCCGGAAGTATCTCACTTTGAAGACGCGAGTCGGTACACCTTCTTTATGTCAGGATAAAAGTATGTTGGTTTCACAACATCGTGTCTCAACCATCAGTAGGCCTGCAGTGCGTAATATAAATGAACATGAGAATTAGATAAATTCCAGTGTTGTTTTCTGGCAGTAACATGCCATTGTTATTGTTTAGCGGGATTTTCTTCTCTGTTGAGGAAATAGGTCCAAGGTCATGATGAACATAAATGGGTCGACTCTTATCAGAGTGGTGTTTCTGTATCAATGACCCTGGAACACATTCCTGACCTGTGTGGTTTGCTTTGTTTCAGGGGCTTCGGGAAGCAGGGCTACCAGTGCCAATGTGAGTATTTACTGTGAACTTGATATGCGTTTTCTCCCTCATTTCTCATCTCATTATTTTTAAAATTACTAAAAATGAGTACTATTAAGGGGACATTGTAAGCCCCATCCCTTCCATGTTGAAAAATCAAATTTCATGTACCTTAATCTCAGAAACTACTTCACTTAGAGTACTAATTTTTTTGTATACATGCACCTTTGAAGTTTGTGTACACACTGACAGGTTTCTTAATCACATTGCAACAATGCTCACAACAATGGAATTTTAAACAATGCTCCAAAATTTGCTACATTTTTCAACATGTTTTAATTTTTTTAATACCACGTATTTGTTGCAGAGTTTTAAAATCCTGTTCACATATGTAGTACATATGTATCAATATACGGTACTGCGAAAATTTCAAGGGTTCAGCTTCAACAGTTTTTGAGAAAAAGGTACATTTTTGGGAAAATATTTAATTCCAAGATGAATGCACTTGAGAATGATGTTTCTTGGATTTATTCCAAAACAGTCAAAACAACAATAGAATCTGGCATGCTCTGATATTGAGATATTTTCATGCATTACTAAATATTTCATTGTGATTAAACTGTATGCGTTTTTTGTTCAAATCTTTCGATGATCAGTTAAGAATGGACCTAATTATTTTAAAATATATGAAAAAAAAAGGAAAAAAAAATTTGGGGCTTACAATGTCCCCTTAATTCATGCATCCATTTATTTATTGCACTCCATGATCACAATCTTCACAAGAAGTATTGCATAAATTCAGTGTGTCATTAATTATCCAACAAATAATGCGTTGTATAGAAAACATTATTCATCAAAAATAGTTTAAATACCCGTTGGAAAGATGTTCTGGAATCACATTCCTGAACGTTATCATGGATATGGTTCCAAATCTTGGCACGGATGTGTACAATGCCATTTCCTCTGAATTAAGTCTGGTTTTTATCTGGATACTACAGCTGCTGGCGTCCCTGGTCCGATGGTCGTGCAATTAATCATGCTTCTGGAACATGTGGCTGTGGTCTTTGGTAATGAGGGCTAGTGATAATATGTGATAAACAGATAGAATAAGAATATTCAGCTTCCAAAAGCTTTCCTACATGACGCCAAACGATTCAGTCAGAGCATCTGATTGCTTTCTTCTGTATTGCAAATGATCTTAGGCATCCAGAAGTACCACTCCAGAATGTAACTCGATTTTGAAGATGAGTTTAGAACTGGGCAAAGTAGACTGTCACCAGAGTACCTACATGACACTGCTATTAAAGTGTTTTCAATGCGTAGAAGGAACACGCCAGTTTTTTTCAACAAGTACTGCAATGTGACGCAATGTGACGCAAAATCAATTGTGACTCCTGAAAATTGACTGTATCCACTGACATATCCGGATGTTTGAGTTCTCCTCCAACCGCGTGAGCCATAACAAACATTTTCTCCTTATTGAGATTCATTTTATTCGGCGTAAACCAGTTGTCAAGTTTTATCAGACTCTGTCTCATCTTCTGCTTGAGCTCATCTTCACTCTTGGCTTCAATAACGATTTTCGAGCCATCAGCAAATTGCACAACAACTCCACTGTATACAAATTATGAGCAAGGTCATTGAATACATGTTGAATAAAACGGGGTCAAGAATTGATCCCTGGGAAATGCCATGTTTCAGAAGTTCCCAATCCGAAGTGCCAAAAGTGCCTAACTGAACTCGTGGTCGTCTATTGGAGAAATAAGATTCAAACCAAGTAGGCTCAGTCCCGGTCACACCACATTACTCAAGTTTGTCAATCAGTAACGCTTGGTCCATGGAATCAAATAGGTCGCAGAAAATGGTACCAACTTTTTTCTTCTCATCCATAGCCTGACTCACTGCATTTACCATTGAAATATGGCAGTCATGGCGTAACGCATTCTGCGGAAACCAGGTTGATGATCACTGATCATTTTTTGATCGTCAACAAAATTCTGCAATCTTTTTAAAATCAATTTTTCATGGATATTTGAAAACGATCTTAAGCTTGACACTGTCCGATCATTCTTCACGTCTACTCCATCACTTTTTACGAAGATTTGACGTGCTATATTGCATACTTCATTTTCTCAGGAAATATACCTGACGTGGAGTCATTAAATACATGAGCTAACGGTTCTACTATCCGAGACACACCTTTTGAGAAGAAACATGGAACTTGTGTTCCAACAAACAAGAACTTCATTCCAGCCTGATGATAATTTAGGTTTCAGTTGACTGAGTATGTCACACACTTCTTGTTGATGAGCGTAGCGAAGTCTCCATCCCACTCTTATAGGGCTTTGTCTGTGTTTTTTTTTTTATTTGTGAGCACTCCACAGGTCGCAAGGGTTGACTGATGAACATGAAACTTTTTTCTCACACGCAAACTCATCCAACTTAGAACTGTAAAGTTTTTGGAAAGAATCGGTCGGACCGATTCTCAAAGTTTCTAAAAACTCCATAAGATTTGGCTGGGCGGAAAATGTTGAAAAATAAAATCTTCCCAAATGGGATGAAATTTTCTCCAAATGTGTATACATAGATTTTACACATTTTCACGATTTTGTGAGCAATTTTGATCAGCCGTTTCGAAGAAAAAAAACTGGTAATATTCATAAAATATATCATACAAATTGTGACAGAATTAAGTTGTCGAGATTCACTGCTTTCTAGATTCAAGAGTTGACCAACAATGAAGTATTTTTATATGCGTCAAGGTGTGTAGAATACCAGAGTCAATGAAGTGGCAAGAGTAGAACCACTTCACCAACTTTTATAGCTTATTCAGATATCAAGGTGTGTAGAATACCAGAGTCAATAAAGTAGCAAGGGTAAAACTACTTCAAGGACTTTTATAACTCATTCAGATATCTCGCTCATCTTACAACGCATATTTCGCGTTTGACTAGTACTGAAACATGGAAACTTCATTCCAGCCTGATGATGATTCAGGTTTTAGTTGACTGAGTATCTCACACACTTCTCATACTGAAACATGATCAAGCGTGAACGTCTAATTCAATGAGACTTGCGTCCTAATCCTGATCTTGCTCAAACATTGATCATTAGTGTCTGAGCTGTGATCAACAGTAGTTCCTGCTGCTGTGGCGTAGCAGGTATTCAATATAGAGGCTGCATCTTTTAGGTTCTCATCGTTTTTCCTCAGGGGTATTTACTCCTCAGTGTATGCCTTCTTTCCGATGATTCCTCTTTTGATCTTCCAACACAGTGGCCAGTTTATTCAGTGCTGGATCAATCAATCCAGCGTGATGATCTTCCTTGACTGATGCAATGTCACTGAGGACAGCTTTCCTGAGGTTTCATAGTTCAGCTTTGCAATCCTCCACTGCCCCTGTTTTCACTTATCATACAGCTCTCCTTCCTTCTGCTGTCCTCTTGAATATCAGCTGTCGTCCAACCCTCATCTACACGTCTTTTGGGACGAAAAGATTTCAGAGTGAATTGTTTTTCAAATAGTGAGATAAACCTTCGAAGAGACATTATTTAGATAAGCGTAGCAAAGTCTCCATCCCACTCTTATAGGGCTTTGTCTGTGTGTTTTTTTTTTTGTGGGCACTGCACAGGTCGCAGAGTTTGACTGATCAACATGAAACTTTTTTTGTACGGGCCAAACTTCACAACTTAGAACTGTATAGTTTTTGGAATGAATCGGTCGATAAGATTTTGAGAAATATCATGTCAAAGTTTTTAAAAACCCCATGAGATTACGCCGGGTAAGAAAATTTGAAAAAAATGAAACCTCTCCGAAAAAAATGAAATTTTCTCTGAGTGTTCAAACATAAATGATACACATAACCATAATTTTGTAAGCAATTCGAACCAGCCGTTTCAAAGAAAAAAAATCAAATGACTGTTTCTATACATCAAATATATGGAAATGAGCCAAGATTCACTGCTTCCTAGAATCGATATTTGCCCAAGCATTAAATATTCTTCATATTCGTCAAGGTGTGTAGAATACCAGAGAAGATAAAGTAGCAATTAAGTGAAAGACAAAGTGTGTAGAATACCAGAGTCGATAAAGAAGCAAATGTAGGACTGTTATTATACCTTATTCAGATATCTCGCTCATCTTACAACACATATTTCGCGTTTGCCTAGTGAACTCATTATCACTACCCCCAGAGTCGTATACATTGGACCAATCGGTAAGTTTCAGATCTGAAACAAAGTCTTGAATGCTTGTATCCTCAAAGAATCTTCTCCTTCTACTCGCCAGGTGAGTCTTGTCACTCGATCCATTCATACTATCTATTGGTGTGATAAGTTGTGCACTATGACCTGACAAACAAGGATCAACATTTCTCAACGGTGTTGAATGCTCCCAATTCGTGATAATGAAGTCAATAGCAGAACTTGAAGTCACATATTCTCTCGTCACACCATAATTCAATCCGATGTGAAGCACCTCACGGAAACAGTACTTTCCCAGATGATAGACTCAAGTCCATCAACCAATGGATTGATGTTAGAATCTAAACAAAGCACAACGCTGGCTTTCCACCTCTTTTGAGTTATTCTGTCCGCAGGCACTTTTAGTCGCTCCCATATTCAGTGCAAGGCTTACAGATTCTCAAGAATTCTTGTTTTCAAGTATTATCCTTTCCGATTATTTCCATGGTGATTTTACAAACTTTCCGATTTTGCCCGAGAAAAGTTCTTCTTAGAAAAACAAAACAATCGCAACCCTTATTGGTGGGAAATCGATGTGCAGATTTGAGCTATCCAACTTCAAGCTCGTACAACATTATCAGAAAACATGAACAAATAAAGAAGAAGTTCGATATTTCCCAGTATGTGTAATGGAAGTCTCTTTCTACGTTCATCCAATTATGAAATTGAATGGGCAAACGCGAAATATGCGTTGTAAGATGAGCGAGATATCTGAATAAGGTATAATAACAGTCCTACATTTACTACTTTATCGACTCTGGTATTCTAAACACTTTGTCCTTCATTCAATTGCTACTTTATCTTCTCTGTTATTCTACACACCTTGACGTATATGAAGAATATTTAATGCTTGGGCAAATATCGAATCTGGGAAGCAGTGAATCTTGTCTCATTTCCATATATTTGATGAATAAAAACAGTTATTTGAATTTTTTTCTTCAAAACGGCTGGTTCGAATCGCTTACAAAATGATGGTTATGTGTATCATTTATGTTTGAACACTCAAAGAAAATTTTATTTTTTTCGGAGAGGTTTCATTTTTTTTCAAATTTTCTCACTCAGCCTTGTCTTATGGGAATTTCAAAAACTTTGACATGATATTTCTCAAAATCTAATCGACCGATTCATTCCAAAAACTATACAGTTCTAAGTTGTAAAAGTTGGCACGTACAAAAAAAATTTCATGTTGATCAGTCAAACCCTGCGACCTGTGCAGTGCCCACAAAAAAAAAACACACAGACAAAGCCCTATAAGAGTGAGATGGAGACTTCGCTACGCTCATCTAATAAATCATTATACTTCAAATATCTAGGCCTATGTGTAGTCCATAATACCATCATCCAATTATCATGAGAATAATTATACAATGCTAATAGTTTTACCGAATCAAGTTTTACCGAAGTATATTTCAACATAATATCCTGCAGCCAGCCAAGCCAGCGGCTGTCTTGTTTCTGAGTTATGGCATGTCTTGGAGTTTATCGTGCTTGTTCAGTTCTGGCACGGAGAATATCGTCAAGTCTGCGATTTAACGTCGCCATTTCACTGTTACGATTCACTTGATTACATTATAGCAACTCTCAGCGGCGGAGGTGCCAGCCAGGATCGTATTCTATAACTCTCAAATGAAATAAAAGCATTTCTATTTCTCATTTTTAAATCATTTCATTCGTGTTTTTGAACATTGAATACATACATTTTTAAATAGTTTTTCTCGAATTATATTTCACAACAAGAAACCCGCATGAGAGAGAAACTCTTGTGCGCGGGTTGCCTGGTAGAAGGTACGCAGGAGAAAATTAATGAATGAGTAATAAACTAGTGAGTCATCGAACATACAACAAAACAAAACAAGGTTCTGAATACTGATAATTAGCACAATCTTGAAAATCTATAACTTATATGATACTTTCAACCATCAAAACAAACAAACAAACAAACAAACAAACTAAAAGTTATTATTGGAGAAATCAATGAATAATAATGAAAATTATTTGATAGTTTTCAATATTTTTATCAGACGAGCTTTAGCGAGGATTCAATTTGACATACTGACAAAAATTGGTGTTCGTTTTTATGTTTTTTTATGTTTTTTTTTTGTCGGTTCTCCACAGGTCAAACGGCTACAGCTATCAACTTCAACTTTTTTTCATCATGGTTCCTCATCTAACTCAGATCTAAAGTTTTGTGGCAATATCGGGTGGTAACTTTTATTTTTAGAAATTTTAGAAATTTCAAAAATACCCATTAGAATAACACAGCGTGAAAAAAGAATCCAAAGGATCGAAATTTCGTGTGAAGTTGAATTACATTCTGATATACATTCCTGGGAATTCTCAGCTTGATCAGGTGAGCTATTCTGAAAAGAAAATATAAAATGTGCTTAATTGGTACCACTCGAGGCAGTTTTTACCCATTTCTAACTCACCCAAATTGGCGAATGTAGGCAAAAAATTGGCTAAAAAGTCGACATACTATTACTATCCGCTCGTATAATAACGCATATATGGCGTTTTCCTAGTTGTTACAAAATGCAAATTTTCAGGATTCATAATATTTTATTGGCCTCACATATTTTCAAAACTCTGATGGAACTATTCCAATGCATGATTTCCTCGCTCCAAGTTCGTATCATACGTGTATAAATCTTCTGTGAACATTTTGAACAAATGTGGCCGACGAATCAATCCTGAGATAAAGCTACATTTATACTGAAAAGTATTATTCTGAGATAACGGGCATTGAAAGTGGTGACATTTAGCCCAGCAGGCCTGAGCCAATGGGAACAGCACTGCGCATGTCACTGACAATAATTCCTGAACCCAAAACATCATGAATTGTTCAAACAAATCATTATTCATATCTATGACTGTCAATAACGTAACGGGATAAGCAACATGGCGCTTTCCTTTCGCACCATGCATATATCAAAGGGATGCCGCCTCACAAATGTTATGATGATTTGCTGGTATTGTTGTATGTTGATCTATACAAGTAATAGATGTAATGCAATCTGTCAATCCAGCTCTTTTCAACTGCTTCAAGCGATATTGGAATACATTTCATTTGAATTGGCCAATCTAAATTAAAAATACGTCTGTAAAAGCATTCACAGTCCCCTAGTCGAGAGCCCTACTGCAATATTTACCATTTGATAACTGGATAATTACTCATCATCTACGAGAAAGATCAGAAACAATGCAATTGTACAACTATGTACTAAACATTGAAATACGAGCCTAATACGTACGATTTGATTTGTAAATTGCGAATCTCACAAATGTACACGAAAGCGCTGATTCCATCATGGTGAAAACGGCCTAATGTTAAAAGGATAGGACTTACGCCATGTTGCTTACCCCGTTACGTTAATGATAATCATTGGATGAGCGAAGCGAAGACTCAATTACACTATACCGAAAAAAAGTGCCTGTTTTTTTTTTTTTTTTTTTTTTTTTTGTTCGCGCTCCACAGGTCAGACAAAAATTCAAAATCAGTTGAAACTTGGCACACACATGAACCCCTATCTGACTTGATGCTGTATAGTTTTGAGGCACGATCGGTTGAACAACTTCTGAGAAAACTCATTCCAAAGTTTTCAAAAATCCCATTAGAATAAGCCAGAGGAAAACATTCGTAAAAAATATTTCATCTGAGAGGATTCAAATTCTCAGAGAACTTCAATCTGATAACGATACACATTATTCTGAACTTTTACTCAAATCGGATCAGCCGTTTCGATGTAAAAAAATATATAATGTTATTTGTGTCAATCATTCAAAGCTATTAAGATACATATTAAATCAAAGCAACAAGTGGCACCACTTGATTGTAAACGATTAAAACAAAGCCTTCTTCATTATTATATAAATTAATAATGGAAAATAAGATGGCAGTGATGTAATGGTTTGGATCTCAAGGTGTATATATATATATATATATATATAATAACCAATCCAAAGATAAGTTGATATGTTCCAGCTCATCCATCAACGCGGAAACACATAACGCGTTTGCCTAGTAGTTCATATATTGGTCACACTTCAAAAAATAATTGGATGAGCGAAGCGAAGACTCAATTTCACTATACCGAAAAAAAAGTGCCTGTTTCTTTTTTTTTTTTTTTTTTTGTTCGCGCTCCACAGGTCAGACGAAAATTCAGAATCAGTTGAAACTTGGCACACACATGAACCCCTATCTGAATTGATGCTGTATAGTTTTGAGCCGCAATCGGTTGAACCACTTCTGAGAAAACTCATTCCAAAGTTTTCAAAAATCCCATTAGAATAAGCCAGAGGAAAACATTCGTGAAAAATATTCCATCTGAGAGTTTTCAAATTCTCAGAGCATTTTAATCTGATAATGATACACATTATTCCGAACTTTCACTCAAATTGGATCAGCCGTTTCGATGTAAAAAAATATATAATGATATTTGTGTTAACTAGGCAAACGCGTTATGTGTTTTCGCGTTGATGGATGAGCTGGAACATATCAACTTATCTTTGGATTGGTTATTATATATATATATACACCTTGAGATCCAAACCATTACATCACTGCCATCTTATTTTCCATTAATAATTTATATAATAATAAAGAAGGCTTTGTTTTAATCGTTTACAATCAAGTGGTGACACTTGTTGCTTTGATTTAATAGGTATCTTAATAGCTTTGAATGATTGACACAAATAACATTATATATTTTTTTACATCGAAACGGCTGATCCGATTTGAGTAAAAGTTCAGAATAATGTGTATCATTATCAGATTGAAATTCTCTGAGAATTTGAATCCTCTCAGGTGAAATATTTTTCACGAATGTTTTCCTCTGGCCTATTCTAATGGGATTTTTGAAAACTTTGGAATGAGTTTTCTCAGAAGTTGTTCAACCGATCGTGCCTCAAAACTATACAGCATCAAGTCAGATAGGGGTTCATGTGTGTGCCAAGTTTCAACTGATTTTGAATTTTTGTCTGACCTGTGGAGCGCGAACAAAAAAAAAAAAAAAAAAAAAAAAAACGGGCACTTTTTTTTCGGTATAGTGTAATTGAGTCTTCGCTTCGCTCATCCAATTATTCAAAGCTATTAAGATACCTATTAAATCGAAGAAACAAGTGTCACCACTTGATTGTGGACGATTAAAACAAAGCCTTCTTGATTATCATATAAATTATCAATGGAAAATAAGATGGCAGTGATGTAATGGTTTGGATCTCAAGGTGTATATATATATATATATATATATATATATATATATATATATATATATATATATATATATATATATATATATATATATATATATATAATAACCAATCCAAAGATAAGTTGATATGTTCCAGCTCATCCATCAACGCGGAAACACATAACGCGTTTGCCTAGTATAGAATATAAGCCCTCTTAATTCGGTAACTATCGAGTTCAGAAAGCCGTGAATCTCGGCCACATGGGTCATGGTGTTCTTTTTTTAACCCCCCCCCCCCCCCCCCGTTCAGCCTGGTCTTATGTTTGTATTGATCAAGATGCATTGAGGGTTGCGTTTGCCCGTTTGAGATGGTGTATTTACTTCCTATCCCTCCCATGTTGAAAATATGTCACGATTTCTGTCCGCGCATTTAGAACTCTTGACCGTGCGTAGGTAGTAGTGATAAAAGGAATTATCTTTGTTCACAAATACACGTGTAATGACGTTCACTTTTGCTCAGTTGTTTGAAACAGTCTCGTAAGAAGTAAAACGGAGATAGTGAGGTTAAATAATTGTCCATCATTTAAACTGTGAAGTAATTAATATAGTAACAAAAGTTATATTACTAGTAACTTACATCTGGACGATTTATATATGTTATCGGAATCGTGTGAGAAGTCCGCATGCCCCAAACGAATAAGTATTCATATTTTATTCAATTGCATTATCGGTAAAATATATTCTTTCTCTTAAGCCTAGCGTATTTGTATCTTTCCATCGCATCTTGGATGCCAATATGCATTGCATCTTGGATGCTAACATGCACTGCATCTTGGATGCCAACATGCACTGCATCTTGGATGCCAACATGCACTGCATCTTGGATACCAACATGAACTGCATCTTGGATGCCAACATGCACTGCATCTTGGATGCCAACATGCACTGCATCTTGGATGCCAACATGCACTGCATCTTGGATGCCAACATGCACTGCATCTTGGATGCCAATATGCATTGCATCTTGGATGCTAACATGCACTGCATCTTGGATGCCAACATGCACTGCATCTTGGATGCCAACATGCACTGCATCTTGGATGCCAACATGCACTGCATCTTGGATGCCAACATGCACTGCATCTTGGATGCCAACATGCACTACATCTTGGATGCCAACATGCACTGCATCAAAGATGTCAACATGCACTGCATCTTGGATGCCAACATGCACTGCATCTTGGATGCCAACATGCACTGCATCTTGGATGCCAACATGCACTGCATCTTGGATGCCAACATGCACTGCATCTTGGATGCCAACATGCACTGCATCTTGGATGCCAACATGCACTGCATCAAAGATGTCAACATGCACTGCATCTTGGATGCCAACATGCACTGCATCTTGGATGCCAACATGCACTGCATCTTGGATGCCAACATGCACTGCATCAAAGATGTCAATATTTGAGGTATAGAGAAGGCATCACATCAAGTTTCTACAAATTTACAAAACACCACCAGATAGAGCAGTGATCCATATTGCACATAATTGTCTTCTAGATTGATACGTGTTTTTAAGATAAGTGAAAGCACCATCTCCCGGCCGCAAACAAGCCCTCTATGCATCTTGGTATTGATATTGTTAACTTCTTGTGTGTCTATAGAAGGGAAGTCCCACATGAGAACCCAGCAGGTAGGATTGCATCAGCCTCAGCAACAGCTAAGTTATTTGGGGGTTCTTATGCTGATCTTCTTCAGAAACTTTGTGATGGCGTTTCTCAGAGATGAATCAACTGATTTGAACCACGACCTTTCCACAGTTCTATGTTGGATGAGTCTGCATGTACAGAGATCGTACCATGTTGATCAGTTGAACCCTGCGACCTGCGCAGTGCTTGCAAACACAACACAGACGGAGCTGAATAAGAGTGGGATGGAGGTCTTCGCTATCGCTCATCTGATGATGGGTCATGTGGGGTGTGATACAAGCCCCCTCAACTCACATAGGACGACCATTCTCTTATTTGATATGTTAGTTCCATGGTATTTAACGTGGCGCGCTCAAAGCGGCTGCGATGACGTCACATTACTGCTCGCTTCTTTGCTCTTCGTCATTGTCTTCAGGACACGTACAAGTGTTGTATTGATGTATTGATGATCCTTCGTCTCGCCAGTCTCGGTATAACTATGCAATAATGCTGATCTATCACTTATTATAGGCCTAGGCATATAACTAACTGGCATAACAATGATTAGGCCTGGTAGGCCCTATGTATCAAGCAATACATTGACGATCAAGCAACACCCTACAATTTTTGCTTCCTACTGAGCCACCGTGAACGGTTCTCTCATATAGTTCATTGGTATTCAACGTGGTGAGCCACCATACCAAGAAGAATAAGAATGTTTTATTAAACAGGCTGTTGCACCTCTTCCTGTTATATATCTCTTTGGTGTGATAGTTATTATGTAATCACCTCTACATGCCGGTACTGGGGAAAAGCGGGATTTTCCTTGCGAGATGAGCTTACAAGTATGAACATCCGGAAACAAGGATATTCTGTCAGCTCAATCTGCATCTACAGACCTTGGATCACTTCACGTGCAATTGTTGCTTAATCTCGATAGGCTTGTTGAATGACGTCACTCATTGTTGCAAGAGACAGACAACAATGTCCACCAGTTGGAATTGACCAATCAGAATGTTTGGTACGCCACCAGTTTTCTGTGTTGCTATGGTAACTATATTGTTTGTCGTTCGTTACTTGACGGGAGACTATAGGTTTCTCAATAGCTTTGATTGATTTTACAAAAATGTTCTACAAATGGGTTTTATTTGGTATTTCTCATCCGATTGTTAAGGAGGTCACTCAAAATGTGTATGTTATTTTTATTCATATACAGTGACAATTTTAGAGTTTTTGAACATTTTTAGTCATCCGATTATTTTCTCTCCGGGTCGAGAAAATGGGGATTTTCCAAGCTTCTCGATTCTTTCCGGAAAATGAGTACCACCGATTTTTGGAAGAACAATCCCAACCTATTCTCGTGTGACACCAATAGACAGAAGAAGTTTCAGGATGATTTTTTTACCTCTTGCAGGCCACATACAGACTTGAGAGAAAACATGAAACCAAGCCCAATGTTC
>OZ023338.1:20528620-20531120 GCA_964007535.1 Brachyptera risi | reverse complement strand
GTGTGTGCATTTCTATCTGTACTCACTGCATAGGTCGCAGGGTTTCACTGATCAACGTGAAACTTTTTCTGTACACTCAGACTCATCCAACTTAGAACTGTATAGTTTCTGGATCACATCGGTTGGACCAATCCTGAGAATCTCATCTCAAATTATCTAAGATCTCATGATATTAGGCTGAGCAAGAGAATTCGGAAAATGAAGTCACTTCAAAAAAAAAATCAAGTTCTCACCGAATGTGAATACATAAGTGATAGACATCATCAAAATGTGTATGCAATTTGGACCAGTCGTTTTGGAGAAAGTAATTGAGTTCATGTTCTCTAATCATCAAGTTGATAGAAAAGAAGAAAATAAAATGTGGCTGAGATTTATGAATTCACAAATTCGAACGTAACGGAATGAAGTATATTCCATGAGTCAAGATGTGTGGAGGCGATCATACCAGATTCTACAAAGGTAGAACTACTTCATCGACTTCGATTATCAGATATCTCGCCATCTTACAATGCATATTTTGCGTTTGCCTTGTTATGTGAACACTAGCACGGAGGTTATTAGTGAATTTTGGCAATCAACAGTCTGGATGAGGAAAATGAGAGAGTTGATTCTTGGTTTAATCAAGAGGTAATTCGTATCATCAGCGGATTGATGCGATAATCTAGATGTAGTTATTGAGGAAGGTCGTTAACACAGAGCAAGAAGAGGATAATCGGGAATATGACAGAGCCCTGAGGTACACCAAGATTGACAGATTGTGGGTTCAAAAAGGAGGGTTCGGAGCTGGGGGAATTAATACGGATGGCTGACGGAGTCCTACAGTTGATACGGAGTCCTACATTATATTAGATTTGAATTACGCACTATAATGATAAATACGATCTATTGGTGTCGAATGAATGAATGATTGGTGAGATGATGGAATGATGAGATGAAGGTTTCTTAGGTGTTGGCATTTTTTCGGGCACAGCCAAGAATTTTCAGCGAATTATATTTGTGGAGGAGAAGATTGTGGACTATAATGTCGAAAGGTTTACTCAGATCATACAAAATGATAAATACCCTTTGTCGTAATCACCCTCGTCTTAAGAGCCCGCATCTTAGACAGATTTCATGTTGAGTACAGGGTGCACTTCCATCACATATATCTCAAGAACTACAAACACTACGGATTTGCGATAAAAAGCAACTGATGAACGATACTCTCACAATTGGATATGCCTAGTTGAATATTGAAGAATAATTTTAATATGGAGCAATTTTTGAATCAAAAAGTGCCAATTGATGGTTTTCATTGCCTAATTCCCGGTTACCGAATATAACTAGAAAAAAATTACAAACGCACATCTTTAAGTTCAACCTTTCTCATCAATATTCAAAATCTTGATTTGCTATAATTCAACAGTCTTCCCGTTTTCCTTGATCAAAATGTGTCATGTAACTTACAGTAACCTAGATTTTGTCCAAATTATAAGTTGGAAAACTCCTCCATCTAGCGGTGACACTGGAACTCTTTGAAAATCATCCCCTTTCCACTTGTCAACCTAGGTAGGAAGTGGACCCGAGCCATGAGTGCTGTCACTCCAAATGAACCTTTCTTGGAACGGAATAAAAGCGATTAGCTGAAAACCAATATACCGATATATCACACCAATCAAGTGTATTTAGTTGTAAGTGTCTTCACATTCTCATTACAACAAGAATACATTTTTTATTTTAGTCCTAGGTGCATTTCTCACCGATTCAGTGAAAATAATTCCAGTTGACTTCATACCCAAGTAGAAACTCATTTTTTGGGTCAATGCTCAAAATCAGAATTAAAACTATTACAATTACATTTATTATCGTTTGATGAATTATGGAGTGTTGAAATTCGACTTCTCGAGTTGTTTAACTCACACATTGTTAACACATTGTTAGTAGCCCATCATTATATTCTACAGTGAAACATAACATGAGAAACATAACTTGAAAAACGACACAAAATATAACAAACACGATTTATCACATTTCATGTTTCCACATTGATTGAGTGATTTCACAATTGAAATTTGAAATTTGATCGCTGAATCATTCCAAGAAATGGTCACAATATAATTAATATAATTCCTAATCAGTTTCAAATATGCTATGATCATTTATTGTAGACAGAAACGAATATAGGAAAAAACTACGGTAAGATTTAATATTGAAACGAATTTTAAAATCATCATATTTGAAACAAAATTGATTACTTTCCACATTGTTAGGGTTCTGATGATGTGAATATATATATATATATATATATATATATATATATATATATATATATATATGTATATATATATATATATATATATATATATATATATATATATATATATATATATATATATATATATATATATATATATATATATATATATATATATATATATATATATTATATATATATATATATATAATATATATATATATATATATATATATATATATATATATATATATATATATATATATA
>OZ023338.1:20520365-20528420 GCA_964007535.1 Brachyptera risi | reverse complement strand
CGAGATACGTTACTCCTGCAGCCGATAGCGACATGTGCTCGTTCCAAGCTCTGTGGCCATATTGGACATCACAAATAGAATCTAAGCAAGGCATTCTATATCACCTCACCGAGATACGTTACTCCTGCAGCCGATAGCGACATGTGCTCGTCCCAATCTCGGCAGACATATTGGACATTCACAAATAGAATCTAAGCAAGGCATTCTATATCACCTCACCGAGATACGTTACTCCTGCAGCCGATAGCGACATGTGCTCGTTCCAATCTCGGCAGACATATTGGACATTCACAAATAGAATCTAAGCAAGGCATTCTATATCACCTCACCGAGATACGTTACTCCTGCAGCCGATAGCGACATGTGCTCGTCCCAATCTCGGCAGACATATTGGACATTCACAAATAGAATCTAAGCAAGGCATTCTATATCACCTCACCGAGATACGTTACTCCTGCAGCCGATAGCGACATGTGCTCGTCCCAATCTCGGCAGACATATTGGACATTCACAAATAGAATCCAAGCAAGGCATTCTATATCACCTCACCGAGACACGTTACTCCTGCAGCCGATAGCGACATGTGCTCGTTCCGATCTCGTAGGACATATTGGACATTTACAAATAGAATCCAGGCAAGGCATTCTATATCACCGCACCGAGACACGTTACTCCTGCAGCCGATAGCGACGTGTGCTCGTTCCAATCTCATAGGACATATTGGACATTTACAAATATAATCCAAGCAAGGCATTCTATATCACCTCACCGAGATACGTTACTCCTGCAGCCGATAGCGACGTGTGCTCGTTACAATCTCGGCAGCCATATTGGACATTTACGAATCGAATCTAAGCATGGCATTCTATCTCACCTAACCGAGACACGTTACTCTTGCAGCCGATAGCGATATGTGCTCGTTACAATCTCAGCGCCCATATTGGACATTCACAAATTGAATTCAAGCAAGGTATCTATATTATCACTAATATATGTCCAATATGTGGGAAACTCTCGGGTTTGCAATGCGGTGTGAAGCTACTGCCGGGACACAGATATGTACGCCTTATCTCGGACATATAGATCCGTATGATGCCTTCACTGATCATCCTCGACACTGTTAGCCCAACGACCCCACCAACAGCTAGGTCATGCGGGGGTACGAGTGACCAGGTGGTGATAAGGGAGATACCCGCGGCCGATGGTGACATGAGCTTGTAAAGCGGTGCCTCAGTTGGCTGGGTCACTGAGGGCGGATATAACCAGAGCGTGATTCAGCAAGGCGTGACAGCTCGCTATTCTCGCGCGTGACTCAGTTGGCAGCACTGAGTGATGTGTGGCAGGAGGTGATGAGTGTTGGCGGTCTATTGTTGGCGGGCTGCGCTCGTTTGTTTCTTGTATTCGTGTCACATGTGTCTTGTTTGTTTATCTTTACTCCGACCTGAGATGAGAATAGGCTAGGTTTGGTTATGAATACATATTGTTGTTGTGACTAAATAACACCGTCAAGTTTGTATTGCTGGGCTATTTTCAGACCAATTTTATTTCAGGACCGGATTTACTATTGGTATCTAATCCAAAATTCCGAGGACTGCGCTTTTCAGATTCAACGATACTTTGGAACCATATCTTATTTTCGTATTACCGCAAATTTTCAGGACTGTTATTTTCAGACCCAGTGATATTTCACGACTAGGTTCATCATTGATATTATAGCTACAAATTATAAGGGCCGTCCTTTTTTTTAACTAATGACATTTCAGGGTTATAAATTCACTTCCGATATTTGAATCACGAATTACGAGGACTGGTCTATTTTCAGATCAATGATATTTCAAGACTAGATTCAATATCGGATCTGGACTCAATTTCTCAGTTCAATCAAATAGATTCTCCTCGAATGGTTTAGAGTGACGTCATCCTCTATCTGGCGGTCTTCAGTCACATCGATTCCGCTCACCCGTTCACCCGCCACCGCATTCTAACCGTTGTATAAACACGGCCGACACCTTTCCGGAAAGGAGCCGACACCTATCACCCGTAGAGCGCGAAAAAAAAAGAAAAAAAAGAAAAAAAAAACACATTCGATTTTTCAAGTACAGTGAAATTGAGTCTTCGCTACGCTCATCCAATTAAATCGAAGCAACAAGTGTCACTACTTGATGGTAAACGATTGAAACGAAGTCTTCTTTATTATCATATTAATTATTAATGGAATAAAAGATGTCAGTGATGCAATGGTTTAGATCTCAAGGTGTATATATATATATATATATATATATATATATATATATATATATATATATATATATATATATATATATATATATATATATATATATATATATATATATATATATATATATATATATAATAATATATATATATATATATATATATATATATATATATATATATATATATATATATATATATATATATATATATATAGGCCTGTATATATATATATATATATATATATATAATAACCAAAATAATCAAATAATAATTGCTATAATAATCCGAAGATGAGTTGATATGTTCCAGCTCATCCATCAACGCGGAAACACATAACGCGTTTGCCTAGTGATATACAATGAATTGCTGCTTCGGTTCTATTTGTAAATGTCCAATATGGCCTATGAGATTGGAACGAGCACATGTCGCTATTGGCTGCAGGAGTAACGTATCTCAGTGAGGTGATATAGAATGCCTTGCTTGGATTCTATTTGTAAATGTCCGATATGGCCTATGAGATTGTAACGAGCACATGTCGCTATCGGCTGCAGGAGTAACGTGTCTCGGTGAGGTGATATAGAATGTCTTGCTTGGATTCTATTTGTAAATGTCCGATATGGCCTATGAGATTGTAACGAGCACATGTCGCTATCGACTGCTGGAGTCACGTATCTCGGTGAGGTGATATACAATGCCTTGCTCAGACACTATTTGTAAATGTCCAATATGGCCACTGAGATTGGAACGAGCACATGTCGCTATCGGCTGCAGGAGTGACGTATCTCAGTGAGGTGATATAGAATGTCTTGCTTGGATTCTATTTGTAAATGTCCAATATGGCCTATGAGATTGTAACGAGCACATGTTGCTATCGGCTGCAGGAGTAACGTGTCTTGGTGAGGTGATATAGAATGCCTTGCTTGGATTCTATTTGTAAATGTCCAATATGGCCTATGAGATTGTAACGAGCACATGTTGCTATCGGCTGCAGGAGTAACGTATCTCGGTGAGGTGATATAGAATGCCTTGCTTGGATTCTATTTGTAAATGTCCAATATGGCCACCGAGATTGTAACGAGCACATATCGACATTAGCTGCAGGAATAACGTATATCGGTGAGGTGATATAGAATGCCTTGCTTGGATCCTATTTGTGAATGTCCAATATGGCCACCGAGATTGTAACGAGCACATGTCGCTATTAGCTGCAGGAGTAACGTATCTCGGTGAGGTGATATAGAATGCCTTTCTTGGATTCTATTCGTAAATGTCCAATATGGCCACCGGAATTGGAACGAGCATATGTTGCTATCGACTGCACAGGAGTAACGTATCTCGGTGAGGTAATATAGAATGCCTTGCTTGGATTCCATTTGTAAATGTCCAATATGGCCGCCGAGATTGGAATGAGCATATGTCGCTATCGGCTGCAGGAGTAACGTGTCTCAGTGAGGTGATATAGAATGCCTTGCTTGGATTCTATTTGTAAATGTCCAATATGGCCTATGAGATTGGAACGAGCACATGTTGCTATCGGCTGCAGGAGTAACGTATCTCGGTGAGGTGATATAGGATGCCTTGCTCGGATTCTATTTGTGAATGTGCAATATGTCCGCCGAGATTGGAATGAGCATATGTCGCTATCGGCTGCAGGAGTAACGTATCTCGGTGAGGTGATATAGAATGCCTTGCTTGGATTCTATCAGTAAATGTCCAATATGGGCGCCGAGATTGTAACGAGCATATGTCGCTATCGGCTGCAGGAGTAACGTATTTCGTTAGGTGATATAGAATGCCTTGCTTGGATTCTATCAGTAAATGTCCAATATGGCCGCCGAGATGTAAACGAGCACGTGTCGCTATCAACTACAGGAGTAACGTGTGTCAGTGAGGTTACAGAGTACATCTACGCTTGCAAGTCTATTCAGTTTTAGTCGAATGACGGCCGGAGGATTGCCATGGGGCTGGGATAGTATGAGCACAGAGATATACACCCCACGGGTAGCGTAGGGTATATATCTCTATGGTATGAGAGTGGAATGTTGGACCATGAATAGTTGGGAGGAAGCGAAGACTACCGGACTCGTGCCAGGTACTCATCCAAGACTAGGTTGGGAACATCCGTTCGTCCGTCATCAGCTGGCCTTCCATGATGCATTGTTTATATTACTCGCATCTATACACACACACACACACACACACACAAGTATATATATATATATATATATATATATATATATATATATATATATATATATATATATATAAATATATATATATATATATATATATATATATATATATATATATATATATATATATATATATATATATATATATATATATATATATATATATATATATATATATATATATATATATATATATATATATATATATATATATATATATATATATATATATTTATATACATTAACTCAGTGGAATTATCATTTCAGCAGTTGCATTTGTTCTGAACGGAAACGATGGATTTTGTGACTTCAACAATGCCACCGGTACTCTAGCCACTCTCATCTTCGTCTTGTTCACAATGGATCCCGCTGAATCGCGACAGGCAACCAGGATCTTCGGCTCTGAACTGGCCACAAGAAATCACAAATGCTTGTCATGTTATCAGTAAAGCAGTGGTTCCGCCATCAGCCCCACACAGACCTCAAGAGTGTCGAGTGTTGATGTCCTGTTTTTGTCCCCAGTATCTACGAGAACGCTTCAAGATAGACGTGCCTCACCGGTTCAAGCTGGCCACCTTCATGTCCCCCACGTTCTGTGACCACTGCGGCTCGCTGCTCTACGGACTCTTCAGGCAAGGCCTCAAGTGTGAAGGTAAGGCCAGAATACAGTTGTCAGGTGGTGCAGTCCTTCCGTTAGCTAATCCGTCACTTCAAGTGTTCAGGAGTGCATGGGAGAAGATTTAGCGAAATATTGATTTTTTAATCCACATTTTGAACGTTAACAATTACTAGATTCAATGTGCTGGAATTCCTTCACATGGTATAGGTTAGAACGAGAATGCATTGCGGGTTGCATTGGTTTGCCTCTTCTTCATGATGACTCCACTCAACTCTGAAACTCGCTCTATCTCCCGAGTACTTTCTTCAGAACTAACGATCGCTGCTTTACCTAGTGTTGTTTTGTGAAAACTTCATGGCATGCCTCCTATTTAGGCCTATGTCAAATATTTGCATCCAAGTCCCGGTATTACAAAGTCTAGTTAGCCTTTATCTGACAGTTCAAACTTGTTATCACCATGGTTACATGTGGTATTTGTTTTCACCAGCTTTCAGATAAATACTAACTGGACTTGGTAATACTGGGCCCAAGTGAAGTGCATATTAGCACCTAAGATGCGGTGGAAGTGTAAAAGTGTGTTATAGGAAGTGAAGAAGCCACATCAAACCGATGCAACCCCCATTGCATCTTGGATGAAACTATCCAATTCATAAGACACAATTCCAGAACGTATGACAGCCATATTATGCAATACGACCTGAATAGTTATAACTTATGCCATGAATCTTGAAGGTGTTCAACATATTTGGGTATGCGCCGCATCACAATGTAGATGTCTTGAAGGCTTAGCTTTCAGAAATCATCACGAAATAACTGATTCTCGGTTGATCAACTCCCACGCACTCCTAATATATATTTGATTATTAAAATACATCATTGCTGATGGAATTACTGTACCAAATTCCATCAAGTTGCGATACTGGTTCTTGATGCATTTATTTCTGGAGATATTTTCCGATAACTCGATGTGAGCTCGTATCATTCCACAGTGAATCATGTACAAGTATCGAGTAGCGATATATTGACGAGTTATTTGTAGGTTGGAAAGTGAATTGGAACCACATTTTGGAAATATCCATAACATCTGTCTGAAACTCCTGATGGAAGTTGCGGTACCGATATGCAGCCAGATGATGGAATGAGTATAACACGGGTACAAATGCAATCAATTCTTTTCCAGATCTTGGTAAGTGTTTCATGAGATGGACTGTTCGAGTGTAAATAATTTCATTCGCCTCAAATTGAATCATCATGATTATTCTTTATGATCAATGAATTAGTTAGATAAAGCAATACAGAGGGGCTTACATGCAATGGATTTTCACCGAGATTCAATTGATCGACCGTTTCTATTCTTATTCGCATCCAAGCGTATATATAAAGATAATAAGTATATCCAAGCGTAACCCACAGAAATGATAGTTATGAGAGTGTGGGTGGACACTGGAGATGAAGATGATCGGATTGTAGATGATTTATCTAGCAAACTGTTGTATATTCATAAAATAGGTATATCACGATACAACAATATGTACCGTCATTTTTAACTTGCCATACACAGGATTTACCGATCATAGCTATATATTACCTGACCGTGAGAGGTTACTCCTGCAGCCGTTAGCGACATATGCTCGTTCACATCTCGGCGGCCATATTGGACATTCACAATAGAATCCAAGCAAGGCATTCTATATTATCACCAATATAATTATATCGAATATGGAGGAAACTCCCCGGCTTACAAAGCGGTGTGAATCCGATGTCGCACCGGAGGTCTCATGAACACTAGTGTACAGCGTGAAGCAGAAGTAAAAGTCTGTTTGGTCAAACCAGTTGACTATGTTATATTGCATAGAATTTAACAGGTGATAACAACAAGAACATAATTTCACTCCTGCTTCAAACCGTACCTATTTCAGTTGCTAACGCGCACGCTACGTGTGATCCGGGAAGTGGGGGGCATATCGGACCTGGTTCGATCTCCGTCACGGCGTCACCGTCCATCGTTACAGGGACGCACCGCAGCTTCTCTCTGTATCTCAGGCTAATGCCTAAATGGCTCTTACAATAAAGGCCACGACCGCTTCCTTCCCACTATTACTCCTAAGACCTGAGAAACCTCCGTCTCATCATCCCATTGATCATCCATCCGACGCCAATAGATCTGAGTTGTCATTACGATAGGTCGTTGAACCATCATGGCTGAATGGATGGACGGAACGTAACTCGAGATCATTGTAAGAACTCTTGAAGTCGATTGCAGAAATGTCAGTGTTTGCAATGCATGATGGAAGGAATCTTTCATTGTTGTCAACTATTTCCACTTGGTCATTAGCACCTTGCCACAGCCTCCCTCGGTAGCTCGGTCAGCTGAGGCACCAGCTCGAACACTTGAAGTCCATTGCAGAAATGTCAGTGTTTGCAATGCATGATGGAAGGAATCTTTCATTGTTGTCAACTATTTCCACTTGGTCATTAGCACCTTGTCACAGCCTCCCTCGGTAGCTCGGTCAGCTGAGGCACCAGCTCGAACACTTGAAGTCAATTGCAGAAATGTCAGTGTTTGCGATGCATGATGGAAGGAATCTTTCATTGTTGTCAACTATTTCCACTTGGTCATTAGCACCTTGTCACAGCCTCCCTCGGTAGCTCAGTCAGCTGAGGCACCAGCTCGAACTCTTGAAGTCCATTGCAGAAATGTCAGTGTTTGCAATGCATGATGGAAGGGATCTTTCATTGTTGTCAACTATTTCCACTTGGTCATTAGCACCTTGTCACAGCCTCCCTCGGTAGCTCAGTCAGCTGAGGCACCAGCTCGAACTCTTGAAGTCCATTGCAGAAATGTCAGTGTTTGCAATGCATGATGGAAGGGATCTTTCATTGTTGTCAACTATTTCCACTTGGTCATTAGCACCTTGTCACAGCCTCCCTCGGTAGCTCGGTCAGCTGAGGCACCAGCTCGAACACTTGAAGTCAATTGCAGAAATGTCAGTGTTTGCAATGCAT
>OZ023338.1:20495365-20515365 GCA_964007535.1 Brachyptera risi | reverse complement strand
GCTTGTCAATAATGTTTATGTAATACACTCAAACTTGGATATCCTTGAAATCCATTTAGATATTAGGGAATACACCTAACATGAGTTTTTGAATTCCTCATAATCCAAGGAATACTGTAAGGAACTACGCACTTGGAACATTATGGCGGTGAGTGACGTCACGACGCTTCAAAATTGTAATGTTCCAATGCAAAATTCCATATTTTCACATTTTCTTTTGGCTAGTACCGTCATCTTCGTAGTTATAACAAATGAAAGCATCTCACATATCGTGTTCTTCATACGCACAAGTAGATGTCGAGATTGGAAGATATCTTATAACTCTTCTGTTCTGATGATCTATTTCAAAAGAACATAGACCTCATTTGTCAGTTATTACGCTACGAGGGAAAAATCAACGTATACGAAGTATTTAGTGGTAATACCTTTCAGTATTCGATGTTGAAACCATCCAATCGTCCATTGAGTCATCATATCTTTCCGACGGAACACTTTCTGTATCTTGGTCTTCTTGAGATTTGAAGTTCTCACACTCCTCAAGCGCTCACATATCGGTAAAAAACAACCTTGCTGTTACGCAGGGACATTCAGAAGGAACACATTCCATTTGACAGGAGCACGACATGATATCCATGAGTACTTCCGGTGCTGGCAGGCAATCCATCCAGTCTATCTTCATTGAAGATGAAGTCTTCTTCCATCCATGTCCTTCTGGTAGAGGAATCGGAGCCGTCGCTTGCTATGATCGCAACCAGATTTCTGATTGGTATTTACTCCGTCTCGGGTGTTTGTGAAGAGCATATATGGAGTATATAGAGTATATAGATATATATATTGTATATATAGTATATATATACTATATATATATATATATATATATATATATATATATATATATATATATATATATATATATATATATATATATATATATATATATATATATATATATATATATATATTTATATATATATATATATATATATACTATATATTTCATATAGATATAGAGTATATAGAGTATCGTGACTTGTGATTGACTGGGGACATTATCTCTCACTCTTTTCACACTCGATGCTCTCCTTTGTTGTTGGCTATCAATAACGTAACGGGATAAGCAACATGCATTACAGTTATCAAGCAATTCAAATCGGTTTGAATCAAATCGATTTGAATCCAAACCGGTTTGAAAGCAAGCATTTATCAAGCACATTCGAAATCGCTTTGGTCAAATCAGTTTCAAACTGAATTGAAATCAAATTCTCCGCTCACACTGCCTTGTAGATGCTATTTGATGAACGTTCGGGAAACTTGATTTAAGAAGGCGTACTTTTAACCTACAAATAAACATGTGTTCATGTTCGCTCCATTGTTGATGTCAGATGGTTATAAATAAGCTAGATTGCAAATGGACGATGATTTACATCGCCAACAGCCTTCTGCAGTGGTATCGACACTAGTCGGTGAACAACAGAGTAGGCTGTGTACTGCGCGCGCATCACTCCAATCGCTTTGACGCATTTATCAAGAATTTTCAAAGTGATTTGTTACTTTCAATTCAGTTGCTGGAACCGAATTGAAACCAAACCGACTTGGCGTAAATTCGATACGTTTACCAAGGTTTTCAAACCGGTTTGAATCAAAGCGATTGCACCACACCGCTTTGAAATGCCTTGATAACTGCATTGATGGCGTAAGTCCTATCCTTTCAACATTAGGCCGTTTTCACCATGATGGAATCAGCGCGCTTTCGTGTACATTTGTGAGATTCGCTATTTCAAATCAAATCGTACGTATTAGGCTCGTATTTCAATATATAGTACATGGTTGTATACTTGCATTGTTTCTGACCTTTCTCGTAGATGATGAGTAATTATCCAGTTATCAAATAGAAAATATAGCAGTATAGGGCTCTTGACTAGGGGTCTAAATGCTTTTACAGACGTATTTAAAATTCAGATTGGTCAATTCAAATGAAATGTATCCCAATATTGCTTAATGCAGTTGTAAAGAGCTGGATTCACAGATTGCATTGCATATTTTACTTGTATAGATCAACACACAATAATAGCAGCAAATCATCATAACATTTGTGAGGCGGCATCCCTTTGATATACGCATGGTGCGAAAGGTAAACGCCATGTTGCTTATCCCGTTACGTTGTTGATAGTCTTAGCTATAGCTAACACTCTCCCGACCCGTTTTGCTCCACGGGAGTCAATTAACCTCGTCCCACATACATTGCCAGTGGGATATTGACCGTTCAGCGTAATAAACTATCCTTTTCAATTACGCAATTCAAGATTGAATTAATATAATTGTATGATCCATCCCGGAGTTGACATTCAGCCAATTACAGAAACAGTTTCTCCGTTTCACCCGTGAGACGGGCACAAAAACGCTCTAGTTGTCTCTGTTCGGGGATATGGTCGTAGTGTTGACAAGAATATGTCTACATTACATAGAGACTACATTACGTCTCACAACCCAGGAGTATAGCCTGCAGCAGGGAACGGTCAAAACAGGACAAAAAGCGTCAATGCAGGTCTTCGGCTTACAACACGTGGTGGGTAAACGGCGAGATCGATCAGTCCAATTCTCTCTGAAACGAAACCGCAATGAGTATATCTGTATCTTCACGTTCATTAGAAATCAATTCTATATTACATCACTAAGAAAGAAACGTGTAAACAATGAATAACAGGTAGAAACATGTTGATTGTTGACAATTATTTTGAAAGAGTTGAGAACATACCACGAACTAAAGCTCTTCAAGCGAGCACGTATTTAATACTGGTGATTATTCAACCGAAAACTGTGAGTCAATACGATGATTGGTTTTCCGTTGCCAACTTAGATCCCGAACGTCTGCAATCGAGCCGGTAGGCAACATGTGAAAAGTCTTATCTTCAAGACGTCCTGAGTTGGAACCATTTTACTGAGTTAGAACCATTTCACTGAGTTGGAACCATTTCACTGAGTTGGAACCATTTTACTGAGTTAGAATCATTTTACTGAGTTGGAACCATTTTACTGAGTTAGAACCATTTTACTGAGTTAGAATCATTTTACTGAGTTAGAACCATTTTACTGAGTTGGAACCATTTTACTGAGTTAGAATCATTTTACTGAGTTAGAACCATTTTACTGAGTAAAAACCATTTTACTGAGTTAGAACCATTTTACTGAGTTCAAAATCATTTTACTGAGTTAGAATCATTTTACTGAGTTAGAACCATTTTACTGAGTTAGAACCATTTTACTGAGTTAGAACCATTTTACTGAGTTAGAACCATTTTACTGAGTTAGAACCATTTCTGAGTTAGAATCATTTTACTGAGTTAAAACCATTCTACTGAGTCAGAACCATTTTACTGAGTAAGAACCATTTTACTGAGTTAGAACCATTCTACTGAGTTAGAACCATTTTACTGAGTTGGAACCATTTTACTGAGTTAGAATCATTTTACTGAGTTAGAACCATTTTACTGAGTTAGAACCATTTCACTGAGTTAGAACCATTTTACTGAGTTGGAACCATTTCACTGAGTTAGAACCATTTTACTGAGTTAGAACCATTTTACTGAGTTAGAACCATTTTACTGAGTTAGAACCATTTTACTGAGTTAGAACCATTTTACTGAGTTAGAACCATTTGACTGAGTTAGAACCATTTTACTGAGTTAAAACCATTTTACCACGTTAGAACGAATATCGGTCCTATAAATCAGTCAAATAATCACAACTTGAGACCAATAACATTAATTTAACTTTCAATCATACAACACTTGAAGAAAATTGCAAAATTTCACTGATAGCCCGGAATGGTTTCTATTTGTTGTGACTTGTAACATCATTGTCTTTAGTAATCTAATGATGAAATATTAGAAAATTAGTCTTTAATGCACTCAGTTTTAGTGCTCTATTAATAATGGTAATTTAGTAATTTTAGGAAGGAAGCTATCCTTGATATTGTTACTTTCTTATACGTCTAGTTTAGCATATGGATATCCATATATTACTATTAGCATTAGGATAGTTATATATAGTCATGATTGTGCCAATTAGTGTTTACAGAGTTACCTAATATAGAGTATCACTAGTACTGACTGTAATTAGTAAGCCTAATAATAATGTGTTATAATAATTAGAGTATTAGTCAATTCGTTTTTAAGCACTCTAAAAATGATAGTAACCTATAATTTAGTTTGAAGCTCATCTTCATTTCGTAAGTAATGTAATGTCATCTAATGTAATCTTTATACCTATTATAGCATGTATCTCCCCAACACAGGTTTTTACTTGAAGGGGAGAGAAATATACAAATGTGATGTAAACATTCCAATGTACAATAAATAAAAAAATTTAAAAAAATATATATATTAGTCTCAACTCAGTGAAACGGCCCTAATAGGACGTCCTGGAGATAGGGCTCTGCTACCATCAGGGCGTATTGAGACATTTTGCGCTCCTAGACCCGGTTTTGACGTCAAGTATAGTAACTAATTCAGTATACCACCGGTAGGATATCTCATGAATATGACGAGCTCTAGGGTTTTATTCAGAAGCAAGCACATGTATGATCATTGTGTTGGGCTATTACTATGACCTGTCACTGAGGAGGATCATTGTATGAACCTTGATCGTTACTTATCAACATATTCGAATTATTATATTGAGATAAGTCAAAACTCATTGACACTTAAGCAGGGTTCACACTTCCGATTTTTTTTGTCGCCCGACACGATATCGGTCCGATTTTATTCAGACCCGTTCACACTTGACCTCTATCACGACACGATTCCGTGACGTCATGCGGCCATAGGCTTCTTCATCTCAAATCCACAGCCTTGTTTTATTGTCGAGTTCTCGTATTCTTGTTATCAGTTGAACTATAATCTTACAGGCATGGCCGGTCTTGAACTGCCAATACGACAAGTTCAAGATCATAAGACATTTCAATTTAGGAAAATAAAAGTAATATGCTAGTTAAGTTTGACGTCTCAACAAACAGAGTGCGCGCAAAGAGTGAGTGCGCGGAGACACGGAGATATATCGATATGAATCAAATCAAACGGAAGTGCTACTGCAGTGCCTCCTAGCAGTCCAAGTACGCAACACACGTCACTTCCGCTGAAATCGTAATAACGGCCGACAAAAGTTGAAATTGAACCAACATTCACGACACGATTCGGACCGATATCGGTGTCGTGATCCGCCATCTTTGTCGGCCCAGTTCTGCCTTGTGATTGGTCAGTTACAAAAATCGTAACGAAATCGTGTCGTACGACAAAAAAAATCGGAAGTGTGAACCCTGCTCAACAAGTTCCCGTTCTCAGCCACGTTTCAGGCAGTTCAAATATCGTTTCTGTCAGGGTTGTCAGGCCTCACTGGTCTCATTCAGAATCACTGCGTCCCAATCAAGGCTACTCGACTACCACTAGCACATAAGCCGTGCCGTGCCGTGCGCTGCCGTGCCGTGCCGTGCGCTGCCGTGCCGTGCCGTGCGCTGCCGTGCCATTGCCAAACGGAATGCTATTTTCTGTTCTGATTGCGTCCGGGTAACAATATAGTATCTGAATTAATTATTAGTTTCTATGACATACAGTGTGATCTATAATACTGAAGCCCTCTCTTCCACCGAATACAAACGTATAATAGGATCGTGCCAAACAAACGGTATAGTCTGTCTCCCCAATCTATAGCAAGTGTCTGAGATCTCTGTAGTTTACTCGTCTATTGTCCGGAGAGAAGGCAGGTATATAAACATGTCAATCATCTCTACAGACTTCATTGGATTCATACACTGTTGCATTTTACTCTGGTGATATTCTACCCGAGTTGACTGGAATCTCGAATAAGACTTTGGGGTTGAATGATGAGTGATCGTAGATTAGGTCTTCACAGGTGTACATGAATATGTTCAGATGTGGCAACGTCGCACAACAACCCTTACCCAGTTACAGACTTGTCCTCAAAATGCAGGAGAGAAGAGTTCCTCTGTTACTGTTGGAGTTATGATTGACATGTTTACCTATTCAGCAGTTAGGCTGATCGACGAGATAGCAACCCTTACCCAGTCACAAACTTGTCCTCAAAATGCAGGACAGAAGAGTTCCTTTGTTACTGTTGGAGTTATGATTGACATGTTCACCTATTCAGCAGTTAGGCTGATCGATGAGATAGCAACACTTACCCAGTCACAGACTTGTCCTCAAAATGCAGGAGAGAAGAGTTCCTTTGTTACTGTTGGAGTTATGATTGACATGTTCACCTATTCAGCAGTTAGGCTGATCGATGAGATAGCAACACTTACCCAGTCACAGACTTGTCCTCAGGATGCTGGACAGAAGAGTTCCTTTGTTACTGTTGGAGTTATGATTGACATGTTCACCTATTCAGCAGTTAGGCTGATCGATGAGATAGCAACACTTACCCAGTCACAGACTTGTCCTCAGAATGCAGGACAGAAGAGTTCCTTTGTTACTGTTGGAGTTATGATTGACATGTTTACCTATCCAGCAGTTAGGCTGATCGATGAGATAGCAACCCTCACCCAGTCACAAACTTGTCCTCAAAATGCAGGACAGAAGAGTTCCTCTTACTGTTGGAGTTATGATTGACATGTTCACCTATCCAGCAGTTAGGCTGATCGATGAGATAGCAACACTTGCCCAGTCACAAACTTGTCCTCAAAATGCAGGAGAGAAGAGTTCCTCTTACTGTTGGAGTTATGATTGACATGTTCACCTATTCATCAGTTAAGCTGATCGATGAGATAGCAACCCTTGCCCAGTCACAAACTTGTCCTCAAAATGCAGGAGAGAAGAGTTCCTTTGTTACTGTTGGAGTTATGATTGACATGTTTACTTATTCAGCAGTTAGGCTGATCGATGAGATAGCAACCCTCACCCAGTCACAAACTTGTCCTCAAAATGCAGGAGAGAAGAGTTCCTTTGTTACTGTTGGAGTTATGATTGACATGTTTACTTATTCAGCAGTTAGGCTGATCGATGAGATAGCAACCCTCACCCAGTCACAAACTTGTCCTCAAAATGCAGGAGAGAAGAGTTCCTTTGTTACTGTTGGAGTTATGATTGAAATGTTTACTTATTCAGCAGTTAGGCTGATCGATGAGATAGCAACCCTCACCCAGTCACAAACTTGTCCTCAAAATGCAGGAGAGAAGAGTTCCTCTTACTGTTGGAGTTATGATTGACATGTTCACCTATTCAGCGGTTAGGCTGATCGATGAGATAGCAACCCTTACCCAGTCACAAACTTGTCCTCAAAATGCAGGAGAGAAGAGTTCCTTTGTTACTGTTGGAGTTATGATTGACATGTTTACCTATTCAGCAGTTAGGCTGATCGATGAGATAGCAACCCTTACCCAGTCACAAACTTGTCCTCAAAATGCAGGAGAGAAGAGTTCCTTTGTTACTGTTGGAGTTATGATTGACATGTTTACTTATTCAGCGGTTAGGCTGATCGATGAGATAGCAACCCTTACCCAGTCACAAACTTGTCCTCAAAATGCAGGAGAGAAGAGTTCCTTTGTTACTGTTGGAGTTATGATTGACATGTTTACCTATTCAGCAGTTAGGCTGATCGATGAGATAGCAACCCTTATACCCAGTCACAAACTTGTCCTCAAAATGCAGGAGAGAAGAGTTCCTTTGTTACTGTTGGAGTTATGATTGACATGTTTACTTATTCAGCAGTTAGGCTGATCGATGAGATAGCAACCCTTACCCAGTCACAAACTTGTCCTCAAAATGCAGGAGAGAAGAGTTCCTCTTACTGTTGGAGTTATGATTGACATGTTCACCTATTCAGCGGTTAGGCTGATCGATGAGATAGCAACCCTTACCCAGTCACAAACTTGTCCTCAAAATGCAGGAGAGAAGAGTTCCTTTGTTACTGTTGGAGTTATGATTGACATGTTTACTTATTCAACAGTTAGGCTAATCGATGAGATAGCAATACTCACTTCACATTGGTGAGACAGACTATACTTTTCTGACGTTTGTCCCGTAATCCCCCCCCCTCCCCCCTCCCCTCCTCCCTGTGTACTACGCCGTGCTCGAGCTGTCTAACGAAGCGTCTCCTGGCATTATCCGCAGCATAAACAAGCCTCGAGCTGCTTATTAATCTCAGTCACAGTCGACTGAGACGCGCCACAAATAACTCGCCGCTCGCTGAAATACTCTGACCTTGGACGGCCCGACAAGAATAGACACTCTGTCAGTTCCAGTTGCCAGTTCTCTCAAGTCACGAGGTAGAGTCAATATTGTTAGCATTTTTATTCGAGACATTTTCGTATGATTTTTAAAGTGGATACTTCTTTTCGTTTATTTATATTGGGTTTAACGACGCACTCTTCTACGATCTATTGGCGTCGATGAATGATGAGATGATGAGATGAAAGACTATTCTATTAGTTTTGGGAGGGATTGTTTGAAGGCCTGCCCCTGTCAGAATGGATGACCATAGCTGAAATCGAACCTCGGTCTTCAGAATGACGTTTCAGTGTAATAACCACTCGGTCACTCGTCTCAGTTGGATACTTCCTGGGATACCGGTACTGGTAGCTCAGTGGTAATACAATTGGTTTTTGTGACATGGAGATATAGGGATAGAAATGGCCTCGTTATGGATGAATCGGAATGATTAACGGGTGAACAAAATTAGCTATGTTTAGCGATTGAAATAATCAACAGATACATCAGTATGTGCTGCATAACGAAAACAGTGGCATGGTTGTTTCAAAATCAAGGTATATGTATATAGCTTCCATGTACATTTTGTATCAATCAATATCTTGCTCATCTTACATCTCACTTCATCGTTCAAGCTGAACTTCTTACAGAGATCCAGAATGACTATAAACACAGGTCTGGGAGTTCACTCTTCCCGAATTATAGCCAACTGATGGAATGAAAGAAAATGAGAGTGAAGAAAAAGAAGAAAGAAAATGAGATAATTCAAGAAAAAAAATATGAATGAATAAATTATGAACAATTATGACAAATCTGTGTTTGAATTTGCTCCTTTTTGCCGCCGACAAGATTCTCCCCTCTGACCAATCACAAGCCAGTATTCACCTAGCCAGCATGGACGATCATCACACCGCTTCTGTGTCGTGATTATTTACTCCACGTCAACTTTTGTCGGACGAAATTACGATTTCAACGGAAGGTCTGTTTTGCCACTCAATTCTCATTTGGGTTTCCTGCACTTGTGCTTCCGTTTGTTTCGTGTTCAAGTGCGCCAACTTGCGATTTGACAGTTGAATTTCCTAATTTCGAAGAAGGCTGTGCTTCTGGGGTCATGGAGGCTACGGACATGACGTCACGAAAACGTTCAACTCGGAACTTGGAACTCAAAACTGTGAACCTTCACACTTACTCAATTCGGTGCTCGATCGAGGACGGAAATGATCGAGGACGGAAATGATTTAGGACGGAAACAATTCAGGACATAAACGATTGAGTACGAGAACGATTCAGGATGGGAACGATCGAGAACGGGAACGATCGAGAACGGAAATGGTCGAGGACGACGGAAACGGTCGAGGACGACGGAAACGATCGAGGACGGAAACAATCGAGGACGGAAACGATTCAGGACGGAAACGATTCGGGACGGAAACGATTCGGGACGGAAACGATTCAGGACAGAAACGATTAAGTACGAGAAAGATTCAGGATGGAAACGATCCAGATCGGAAATAATTCAGGACGGAAACGATCAAGAACGGAAACAACTGAGTACGGAAACGATCGAGAACGGACATGATCTAGGACAAAAATGATCGGTGGAACAGAAACAATCGAGGACGGAAACGATCGAGAACGGAAACGGTCGAGGACGGGAATGATCGAGGATGGAAACGATCTTCGACGGAAACGATCAAGGACGGAAACAATCGAGGACGGCAACGATCGAGGACGGAAACGATCAAGGACGGAAACGATCGAAGACGGGAATGATCAAGGACGGGAATGATCGAGGACGGAAACGATCAAGGACGGGAATGATCGAGGACGGAAACGATCAAGGACGGGAATGATCGAGGACGGAAACGATCAAGGACGGAAACGATCGAAGACGGAAACGATCAAGGACGGAAACGATCGAGGACGGAAACGATCAAGGACGGGAATGATCGAGGACGGAAACGATCAAGGACAAGAATGATCGAGGATGGAAACGATCAAGGAAGGTACTTGACCTAATTATTTCCACGTGAAGTGAATTAATGGCAAGGTGCTGTTTACATCATCAGATATTAACAAACAGTTGAATGACTTTGTGCTCCATTCAAGTGTTCACTGTGTGTGTGTAATCGTGTTGATACGTTGGTCGACGGGAAGCTGTTTCTGAATCTAGTCCGGTGTTGTTTACGCTCGTTATTACCGTGCAGCTGTCTAAACAAGACTCCTGGCGTCCATCAGCCTGATTCACCGCTAACCAAACACACGCTGTCGTCGTGCCCCAGATCCGAGCAACTCGGCCATTGTCGTCTCGCTGTGGCCGCCATCTTGCTTCCATCAGCCTGATTCACCGCTAACTGAACACACGCTGTCGTCGTGCCCCAGATCCAAGCAACTCGGCCATTGTCGTCTCGCTGTGGCCGCCATCTTGCTTCCATCAGCCTGATTCACCGCTAACTGAACACACGTTGTCGTCGTGCCCCAGATCCAAGCAACTCGGCCATTGTCGTCTCGCTGTGGCCGCCATCTTGCTTCCATCAGCCTGATTCACCGCTGACTGAACACACGCTGTCGTCGTGCCCCAGATCCAAGCAACTCGGCCATTGTCGTCTCGCTGTGGCCGCCATCTTGCTTCCATCAGCCTGATTCACCGCTGACTGAACACACGCTGTCGTCGTGCCCCAGATCCAAGCAACTCGGCCATTGTCGTCTCGCTGTGGCCGCCATCTTGCTTCCATCAGCCTGATTCACCGCTAACTGAACACACGTTGTCGCCGTGCCCCAGATCCAAGCAACTCGGCCATTGTCGCCTCGCTGTGGCCGCCATCTTGCTTCCATCAGCCTGATTCACCGCTAACTGAACACACGTTGTCGTCGTGCCCCAGATCCAAGCAACTCTGCCATTGTCGTCTCGCTGTGGCCGCCATCTTGCTTCCATCAGTCTGATTCACCGCTAACTGAACACACGTTGTCGTCGTGCCCCAGATCCAAGCAACTCGGCCATTGTCGTCTTGCTGTGGCTGCCATCTTGCTTCCATCAGCTTGATTCACCGCTAACTGAACACACGCTGTCGTCGTGCCCCAGATCCAAGCAACTCGGCCATTGTCGTCTCGCTGTGGCCGCCATCTTGCTTCCATCAGCCTGATCCACCGCTAACTGAACACACGCTGTCGTCGTGCCCCAGATCCAAGCAACTCGGCCATTGTCGTCTCGCTGTGGCCGCCATCTTGCTTCCATCAGCCTGATTCACCGCTAACTGAATACACGCTGTCGTCGTGCCCCAGATCCGAGCAACTCGGCCATTGTCGTCTCGCTGTGGCCGCCATCTTGCTTCCATCAGCCTGATTCACCGCTAACTGAACACACGCTGTCGTCGTGCCCCAGATCCAAGCAACTCGGCCATTGTCGTCTCGCTGTGGCCGCCATCTTGCTTCCATCAGCCTGATTCACCGCTAACTGAACACACGCTGTCGTCGTGCCCCAGATCCGAGCAACTCGGCCATTATCGTCTAGCTGTGGCCGCCATCTTGCTTCCATCAGCCTGATTCACCGCTGACTGAACACACGCTGTCGTCGTGCCCCAGATCCAAGCAACTCGGCCATTGTCGTCTCGCTGTGGCCGCCATCTTGCTTCCATCAGCCTGATTCACCGCTGACTGAACACACGCTGTCGTCGTGCCCCAGATCCGAGCAACTCGGCCATTGTCGTCTCGCTGTGGCCGCCATCTTGCTTCCATCAGCCTGATTCACCGCTAACTGAACACACGTTGTCGTCGTGCCCCAGATCCAAGCAACTTGGCCATTGTCGTCTCGCTGTGGCCGCCATCTTGCTTTCATCAGCCTGATTCACCGCTGACTGAACACACGCTGTCGTCGTGCCCCAGATCCAAGCAACTCGGCCATTGTCTCGCTGTGGCCGCCATCTTGCTCCCATCAGCCTGATTCACCGCTAACTGAACACTCGTTGTCGTCGTGCCCCAGATCCAAGCAACTCTGCCATTGTCGTCTCGCTGTGGCCGCCATCTTGCTTTCATCAGCCTGATTCACCGCTGACTGAACACACGCTGTCGTCGTGCCCCAGATCCAAGCAACTTGGCCATTGTCGTCTCGCTGTGGCCGCCATCTTGCTCCCATCAGCCTGATTCACCGCTAACTGAACACTCGTTGTCGTCGTGCCCCAGATCCAAGCAACTCTGCCATTGTCGTCTCGCTGTGACCGCCATCTTGCTTCCATCAGCCTGATTCACCGCTAACTGAACACACGCTGTCGTCGTGCCCCAGATCCAAGCAACTCGGCCATTGTCTCGCTGTGGCCGCCATCTTGCTTCCATCAGCCTGATTCACCGCTAACTGAACACACGTTGTCGTCGTGCCCCAGATCCAAGCAACTCTGCCATTGTCGTCTCGCTGTGGCCGCCATCTTGCTTCCATCAGCCTGATTCACCGCTAACTGAACACACGTTGTCGTCGTGCCCCAGATCCAAGCAACTCGGCCATTGTCGTCTCGCTGTGGCCGCCATCTTGCTTCCATCAGCCTGATTCACCACTAACTGAACACACGCTGTCGTCGTGCCCCAGATCCGAGCAACTCGGCCATTGTCGTCTCGCTGTGGCCGCCATCTTGCTTCCATCAGCCTGATTCACTGCTGACTGAACACACGTTGTCGTCGTGCCCCAGATCCAAGCAACTCGGCCATTGTCGTCTCGCTGTGGCTGCCATCTTGCTTCCATCAGCCTGATTCACCGCTGACTGAACACACGTTGTCGTCGTGCCCCAGATCCAAGCAACTCGGCCATTGTCGTCTCGCTGTGGCCGCCATCTTGCTTCCATCAGCCTGATTCACCGCTAACTGAACACACGCTGTCGTCGTGCCCCAGATCCAAGCAACTCGGCCATTGTCGTCTCGCTGTGGCCGCCATCTTGCTTCCATCAGCCTGATTCACCGCTAACTGAACACACGTTGTCGTCGTGCCCCAGATCCAAGCAACTCGGCCATTGTCGTCTCGCTGTGGCCGCCATCTTGCTTCCATCAGCCTGATTCACCGCTGACTGAACACACGCTGTCGTCGTGCCCCAGATCCAAGCAACTCGGCCATTGTCGTCTCGCTGTGGCCGCCATCTTGCTTCCATCAGCCTGATTCACCGCTAACTGAACACACGCTGTCGTCGTGCCCCAGATCCAAGCAACTCGGCCATTGTCGTCTCGCTGTGGCCGCCGTCTTGCTTCCATCAGCCTGATTCACCGCTAACTGAACACACGTTGTCGTCGTGCCCCAGATCCAAGCAACTCGGCCATTGTCGTCTCGCTGTGGCCGCCATCTTGCTTACATCAGCCTGATTCACCGCTAACTGAACACACGCTGTCGTCGTGCCCCAGATCCAAGCAACTCGGCCATTGTCGTCTCGCTGTGGCCGCCATCTTGCTTCCATCAGCCTGATTCACCGCTAACTGAACACACGTTGTCGTCGTGCCCCAGATTCAAGCAACTCTGCCATTGTCGTCTCGCTGTGGCCGCCATCTTGCTTCCATCAGCCTGATTCACCGCTGACCAAACACACGCTGTCGTCGTGACCCAGATCCAAGCAACTCGGCCATTGTCGTCTCGCTGTGGCCGCCATCTTGCTTCCATCAGCCTGATTCACCGCTGACTGAACACACGTTGTCGTCGTGCCCCAGATCCGAGCAACTCGGCCATTGTCGTCTCGCTGTGGCCGCCATCTTGCTTCCATCAGCCTGATTCACCGCTAACTGAACACACGTTGTCGCCGTGCCCCAGATCCAAGCAACTCGGCCATTGTCGCCTCGCTGTGGCCGCCATCTTGCTTCCATCAGCCTGATTCACCGCTAACTGAACACACGTTGTCGTCGTGCCCCAGATCCAAGCAACTCTGCCATTGTCGTCTCGCTGTGGCCGCCATCTTGCTTCCATCAGTCTGATTCACCGCTAACTGAACACACGTTGTCGTCGTGCCCCAGATCCAAGCAACTCGGCCATTGTCGTCTTGCTGTGGCCGCCATCTTGCTTCCATCAGCTTGATTCACCGCTAACTGAACACACGCTGTCGTCGTGCCCCAGATCCAAGCAACTCGGCCATTGTCGTCTTGCTGTGGCCGCCATCTTGCTTCCATCAGCCTGATCCACCGCTAACTGAACACACGCTGTCGTCGTGCCCCAGATCCAAGCAATTCGGCCATTGTCGTCTCGCTGTGGCCGCCATCTTGCTTCCATCAGCCTGATTCACCGCTAACTGAATACACGCTGTCGTCGTGCCCCAGATCCGAGCAACTCGGCCATTGTCGTCTCGCTGTGGCCGCCATCTTGCTTCCATCAGCCTGATTCACCGCTAACTGAACACACGCTGTCGTCGTGCCCCAGATCCAAGCAACTCGGCCATTGTCGTCTCGCTGTGGCCGCCATCTTGCTTCCATCAGCCTGATTCACCGCTGACTGAACACACGCTGTCGTCGTGCCCCAGATCCAAGCAACTCGGCCATTGTCGTCTCGCTGTGGCCGCCATCTTGCTTCCATCAGCCTGATTCACCGCTGACTGAACACACGCTGTCGTCGTGCCCCAGATCCGAGCAACTCGGCCATTGTCGTCTCGCTGTGGCCGCCATCTTGCTTCCATCAGCCTGATTCACCGCTAACTGAACACACGTTGTCGTCGTGCCCCAGATCCAAGCAACTTGGCCATTGTCGTCTCGCTGTGGCCGCCATCTTGCTTTCATCAGCCTGATTCACCGCTGACTGAACACACGCTGTCGTCGTGCCCCAGATCCAAGCAACTCGGCCATTGTCTCGCTGTGGCCGCCATCTTGCTCCCATCAGCCTGATTCAACGCTAACTGAACACTCGTTGTCGTCGTGCCCCAGATCCAAGCAACTCTGCCATTGTCTTCTCGCTGTGGCCGCCATCTTGCTTTCATCAGCCTGATTCACCGCTGACTGAACACACGCTGTCGTCGTGCCCCAGATCCAAGCAACTTGGCCATTGTCGTCTCGCTGTGGCCGCCATCTTGCTTCCATCAGCCTGATTCACCGCTGACTGAACACACGCTGTCGTCGTGCCCCAGATCCAAGCAACTCGGCCATTGTCGTCTCGCTGTGGCCGCCATCTTGCTTCCATCAGCCTGATTCACCGCTAACTGAACACACGCTGTCGTCGTGCCCCAGATCCAAGCAACTCGGCCATTGTCGTCTCGCTGTGGCCGCCGTCTTGCTTCCATCAGCCTGATTCACCGCTAACTGAACACACGTTGTCGTCGTGCCCCAGATCCAAGCAACTCGGCCATTGTCGTCTCGCTGTGGCCGCCATCTTGCTTACATCAGCCTGATTCACCGCTAACTGAACACACGCTGTCGTCGTGCCCCAGATCCAAGCAACTCGGCCATTGTCGTCTCGCTGTGGCCGCCATCTTGCTTCCATCAGCCTGATTCACCGCTAACTGAACACACGTTGTCGTCGTGCCCCAGATTCAAGCAACTCTGCCATTGTCGTCTCGCTGTGGCCGCCATCTTGCTTCCATCAGCCTGATTCACCGCTGACCAAACACACGCTGTCGTCGTGACCCAGATCCAAGCAACTCGGCCATTGTCGTCTCGCTGTGGCCGCCATCTTGCTTCCATAAGCCTGATTCACCGCTGACTGAACACACGTTGTCGTCGTGCCCCAGATCCGAGCAACTCGGCCATTGTCGTCTCGCTGTGGCCGCCATCTTGCTTCCATCAGCCTGATTCACCGCTAACTGAACACACGTTGTCGCCGTGCCCCAGATCCAAGCAACTCGGCCATTGTCGCCTCGCTGTGGCCGCCATCTTGCTTCCATCAGCCTGATTCACCGCTAACTGAACACACGTTGTCGTCGTGCCCCAGATCCAAGCAACTCTGCCATTGTCGTCTCGCTGTGGCCGCCATCTTGCTTCCATCAGTCTGATTCACCGCTAACTGAACACACGTTGTCGTCGTGCCCCAGATCCAAGCAACTCGGCCATTGTCGTCTTGCTGTGGCCGCCATCTTGCTTCCATCAGCTTGATTCACCGCTAACTGAACACACGCTGTCGTCGTGCCCCAGATCCAAGCAACTCGGCCATTGTCGTCTCGCTGTGGCCGCCATCTTGCTTCCATCAGCTTGATTCACCGCTAACTGAACACACGCTGTCGTCGTGCCCCAGATCCAAGCAACTCGGCCATTGTCGTCTCGCTGTGGCCGCCATCTTGCTCCCATCAGCCTGATTCACACCTAACTGAACACACGTTGTCGTCGTGCCCCAGATCAGAGCAACTCTGCCATTGTCGTCTCGCTGTGGCCGCCATCTTGCTTCCATCAGCTTGATTCACCGCTAACTGAACACACGCTGTCGTCGTGCCCCAGATCCAAGCAACTCGGCCATTGTCGTCTCGCTGTGGCCGCCATCTTGCTTCCATCAGCCTGATTCACCGCTAACTGAACACACGTTGTCGTCGTGCCCCAGATCCAAGCAACTCTGCCATTGTCGTCTCGCTGTGGCCGCCATCTTGCTTCCATCAGCCTGATTCACCGCTAACTGAACACACGCAGTCGTCGTGCCCCAGATCCAAGCAACTCGGCCATTGTCTCGCTGTCGCCGCCATCTTGCTTCCATCAGCCTGATTCACCGCTGACTGAACACACGCTGTCGTCGTGCCCCAGATCCAAGCAACTCGGCCATTGTCGTCTCGCTGTGGCCGCCATCTTGCTTCCATCAGCCTGGTTCACCGCTAACTGAACACACGTTGTCGTCGTGCCCCAGATCCAAGCAACTCGGCCATTGTCTCGCTGTGGCCGCCATCTTGCTTCCATCAGCCTGATTCACCGCTAACTGAACACACGCTGTCGTCGTGCCCCAGATCCAAGCAACTCGGCCATTGTCGTCTCGCTGTGGCCGCCATCTTGCTTCCATCAGCCTGATTCACCGCTAACTGAACACACGTTGTCGTCGTGCCCCAGATCCGAGCAACTCGGCCATTGTCGTCTCGCTGTGGCCGCCATCTTGCTTCCATCAGCCTGATTCACCGCTAACTGAACACACGCTGTCGTCGTGCCCCAGATCCGAGCAACTCGGCCATTGTCGTCTCGCTGTGGCCGCCATCTTGCTTCCATCAGCCTGTTTCACCGCTAACTGAACACACGCTGTCGTTTTGCCCCAGATCCAAGCAACTCGGCCATTGTCGTCTCGCTGTGGCCGCCATCTTGCTTTCATCAGCCTGGTTCACCGCTAACTGAACAGACGTTGTCGTCGTGCCCCAGATCCAAGCAACTCTGCCATTGTCGTCTCGCTGTGGCCGCCATCTTGCTTCCATCAGCCTGATTCACAGCTAACTGAACACACGCTGTCGTCGTGCCCCAGATCCAAGCAACTCGGCCATTATCGTCTAGCTGTGGCCGCCATCTTGCTTTCAATCAGCCTGATTCACCGCTAACTGAACACACGCTGTCGTCGTGCTCCAGATCAGAGCAACTCGGCCATTGTCGTCTCGCTGTGGCCGCCATCTTGCTTCCATCAGCCTGATTCACCGCTAACTGAACACACGCTGTCGTCGTGCCCCAGATCCAAGCAACTCGGCCATTATCGTCTAGCTGTGGCCGCCATCTTGCTTTTCATCAGCCTGATTCACCGCTGACTGAACACACGCTGTCGTCGTGCCCCAGATCCAAGCAACTCGGCCATTGTCGTCTCGCTGTGGCCGCCATCTTGCTTCCATCAGCCTGATTCACCGCTAACTGAACACACGCTGTCGTCGTGCCCCAGATCCAAGCAACTCGGCCATTGTCGTCTCGCTGTGGCCGCCATCTTGCTTCCATCAGCCTGATTCACCGCTAACTGAACACACGCTGTCGTCGTGCCCCAGATCCAAGCAACTCGGCCATTGTCGTCTCGCTGTGGCCGCCATCTTGCTTCCATCAGCCTGATTCACCGCTAACTGAACACACGCTGTCGTCGTGCCCCAGATCCAAGCAACTCTGCCATTGTCGTCTCGCTGTGGCCGCCATCTTGCTTCCATCAGCCTGATTCACCGCTAACTGAACACACGCTGTCGTCGTGCCCCAGATCCAAGCAACTCGGCCATTGTCTCGCTGTGGCCGCCATCTTGCTTCCATCAGCCTGATTCACCGCTAACTGAACACACGCTGTCGTCGTGCCCCAGATCCAAGCAACTCTGCCATTGTCGTCTCGCTGTGGCCGCCATCTTGCTTCCATCAGCCTGATTCACCGCTGACTGAACACACGTTGTCGTCGTGCCCCAGATCCAAGCGACTCTGCCATTGTCGTCTCGCTGTGGCCGCCATCTTGCTTCCATCAGCCTGATTCACCGCTAACTGAACAGACGCTGTCGTCGTGCCCCAGATCCAAGCAACTCGGCCATTGTCGTCTCGCTGTGGCCGCCATCTTGCTTCCATCAGCCTGATTCACCGCTAACTGAACACACGTTGTCGTCGTGCCCCAGATCCAAGCAACTCGGCCATTGTCGTCCCGCTGTGGCCGCCATCTTGCTTCCATCAGCCTGATTCACCACTAACTGAACACACGTTGTCGTCGTGCCCCAGATCCAAGCAACTCGGCCATTGTCGTCTCGCTGTGGCCGCCATCTTGCTTCCATCAGCCTGATTCACCACTAACTGAACACACGTTGTCGTCGTGCCCCAGATCCGAGCAACTCGGCCATTGTCGTCTTGCTGTGGCCGCCATCTTGCTTCCATCAGCCTGATTCACCACTAACTGAACACACGCTGTCGTCGTGCCCCAGATCCAAGCAACTCTGCCATTGTCGTCTCGCTGTGGCCGCCATCTTGCTTCCATCAGCCTGATTCACCGCTAACTGAACACACGCTGTCGTCTTGCTCCAGACCAGAGCAACTCGGCCATTGTCGTCTCGCTGTGGCCGCCATCTTGCTTCCATCAGCCTGATTCACCGCTAACTGAACACACGTTGTCGTCGTGCCCCAGATCCAAGCAACTCGGCCATTGTCGTCTCGCTGTGGCCGCCATCTTGCTCCCATCAGCCTGATTCACCGCTGACTGAACACACGCTGTCGTCGTGCCCCAGATCCAAGCAACTCGGCCATTGTCGTCTCGCTGTGGCCGCCATCTTGCTTCCATCAGCCTGATTCACCGCTGACTGAACACACGCTGTCGTCGTGCCCCAGATCCGAGCAACTCGGCCATTGTCGTCTCGCTGTGGCCGCCATCTTGCTTCCATCAGCCTGATTCACCGCTAACTGAACACACGCTGTCGTCGTGCCCCAGATCCGAGCAACTCGGCCATTGTCGTCTCGCTGTGGCCGCCATCTTGCTTCCATCAGCCTGTTTCACCGCTAACTGAACACACGCTGTCGTCGTGCCCCAGATCCAAGCAACTCGGCCATTGTCGTCTCGCTGTGGCCGCCATCTTGCTTCCATCAGCCTGGTTCACCGCTAACTGAACAGACGTTGTCGTCGTGCCCCAGATCCAAGCAACTCTGCCATTGTCGTCTCGCTGTGGCCGCCATCTTGCTTCCATCAGCCTGATTCACAGCTAACTGGACACACGCTGTCGTCGTGCCCCAGATCCAAGCAACTCGGCCATTATCGTCTAGCTGTGGCCGCCATCTTGCTTTCAATCAGCCTGATTCACCGCTAACTGAACACACGCTGTCGTCGTGCTCCAGATCAGAGCAACTCGGCCATTGTCGTCTCGCTGTGGCCGCCATCTTGCTTCCATCAGCCTGATTCACCGCTAACTGAACACACGCTGTCGTCGTGCCCCAGATCCAATCAACTCG
>OZ023338.1:20487865-20490365 GCA_964007535.1 Brachyptera risi | reverse complement strand
GTTATATCAAGTGGTGAGAAGAAGTGGACAGTTGTACAAGATTGTGAAAAAATGCCTAATGTAACCCTGACCAGTATTGAGACACTTCTTATTCGGCAAGTATTTCAGCAGAATGGAACAAAATATAGTATTTCTTTCGAATTGATAAGTCATTGATGAGCGTAGCGAAGTCTCCATCCCACTCTTATAGGGCTTTGTCTGTGTGTTTTTTTTTTTTTTTGTTTTTTTTTTTTTTTGTTTGTAAGCACTCCACAGGTCGCAAGGGTTGACTGATCAACATGAAACTTTTTTTGTACACGCAAACTCATCCAACTTAGAACTGTATAGTTTTTGGGATGAATCGGTCGGACCGATTTTGAGAATCATCATCTCAAAGTTTCTAAAAACCCCATAAGATTTGGCTGGGCAGAAAATGTTGAAAAATAAAATCTCTCCAAATGGAATGAAATTTTCTCTAAATGTGTATACATGGATTTTACACATTATTACGATCTTTTAAGCAATTCTGATCAGTCGTTTTGAAGAAAAAAAATAAAATGTCTGATAATATTCATAAAATATATCATAAAAATTGTGACAGAATTAAGTTGTCGAGATTCACTGCTTTCTAGATTCAAGAGTTGACCAACAATGAAGTATTTTTTATATGCGTCAAGGTGTGTAGAACACCAGAGTCAATGAAGTGGCAAGAGTAAAACTACTTTAACGACTTTAATAGCTTATTCAGATATCAAGGTGTGTAGAATACCAGAGTCGATAAAGTAGCAAGGGTAGAACTACTTTAAGGACTTTTATACCTTATTGAGATATCTCGCTCATCTTACAACGCATATTTCGCGTTTGACTAGTAATTATAATGATGATATCAAGAGTATATAATGATCAATCAAAAGTGGATGAATTGGGTGTTGATAATAATAATAATGATACAGATTTTCCTTCTTGGTTGATTATCAAGTAATATCAGAAAAAACAGGCAGAACATATTCATTATTGATAACATACACATTCCTGTATACAATTAATGATAATGGAAGAAACTATTCAGATTACCGTAGCTATTCCTAGGTTTATAGAAGTCGATCCTTGTCAGAATGCTCTTGGATGGAGTGCACATATTTATTCAATGAGTATATTTCTTAAGCCCATTCGTCGCCCTCGGTAGCTCAGTCAGCTGAGACACCGCTTCCTAAGCTGGAGTCACCGTTGAGCATGAGTTCGAGTCCAGCATAAGGCATGGGTTTTTGTAAATGTCCCCTCACTAATCATCACTTCATAGACTCATTACCACCAGCTCATTTATACCCCCGTGTAACCTAGCTGTTGGTGGGGTCTGTATAAGCAAATAATAATAATAATCATCATCATAGGGCCAATTCAGAATGATCCTCTCTTTTGCCTGGCTCAAGGCTTTCAGGAAGGTTATTCTTCTTCTTAATATCATCGAAACTTGATACAAAATCATTGTTTCCCAATTAAGGCTATGGATAAAAGATAGGATCGTTTGGACGGGGCACCACAAGGGCGATCTTACCACCCCATTTCAAATGTTTATAGCCAATGAACTTCAACACCAGGACTGCGCTGTTGGTGACCATAACTTTCCGCCGCAGATAACAGTCTTTCATTTTTCGAAAGTCCGGAACACATTATAAGTAAAAACCGTTTCTGTGATATATCCGGGCATTATCAGCATTGGTATTAAGAGTAAACAAAACACACGAATGTTGATATCTTCCACTTTGAACTAAGTCTCTTGAGCAATGATCACTTCTTTCCATTAACAGCAGATGTAAAGTTTGTCATTATACAAAATGGAAAAAAAATGAGTGATAGGCCTATATAATGTTATAATTTGGCCTATCACTCTACTAATTGAAGGTCGTGGCCAACTAGTACTTCATCCAAGCATTCGCTTCGAGGACTGTGGGAAACCACGAAAAACCAAGTCAGGATGGATACACAAATGTTTGTTGGTCTTCTTTTTCTCTCAACTTCTTTCATTCTTCTTTTCTTGTGATATTTGATTGTCTTGAAATTATTATTAATCGTAAATTAGACAAGTCCAATGTTCAAAAATTATTACCTTCTTTTCTTGAAACCTTGATAGTTGCTATGACATGCATGCAAGGAACACCAGTGGCAGTGAAAAGTCTTGTTGCTCCAGCCCTCTTGACGTTGATGACATCCTGATGGCCGTGCACACAAATTTTCTTCCAAGGTTCTTGCATTCTATTGAGTGATTTTCAGACTTCTAGGACTCAAGTATCTTGAAAATCCTAAAAATAAGAAATGTGCTTACATAAAGGAAGGTTATAATACATCCCGGTGCCAGACTCAATGGACTTCATTTCTTGTTCCATGATGACTCGTTGTTTTCAAGTCACCCGATGAGGTATACAATTGTTGTGACAGCTCATTCGTGTGTTGGTCTGAAGATGGATCAGTATTCTCAGGAGTTGCTGATTGTGTTGACAGGAATGAGTCTGAGAATCGGCAG
>OZ023338.1:20448693-20487665 GCA_964007535.1 Brachyptera risi | reverse complement strand
TATGTATCGATGTATTCATGTGGAAATGGTAGCTGGAAAATGTAACATGGAAAAAATGATGAATTACTTCGAGAAAATGTTGGAATAACATGTTGGAGAATTCATGAAACTGTTCCATTCACAAGAACCAGTACACAGTTAGCATGAAGATGCAGTTCGAGACATTGGTTTAGCGGACCTTCTAATATATAATAGCCTCAATTGGGAAACAATGATTTTGTATCAAGTTTCGATGTTAAGAAAAAAAAAATGTAAACCTTCTGTATCAGATGAATTGAATTTTATCAGCATGCCTGTGACCTTTGTGATACAAACACATAGTTTCTGTAACCTTGATATATAACAAAAAATTGCGTGAATTTCCCTGGTCTTGTATGCCAAGCGCATACGGCTGAATTAACTCTTTATTTTTATTTTTCCCCGAAGGCAGCTGTTTCACGAAAAGATCGATACCATACACGATGAAAATCAAATCAAATCAAAAAGTGTGTATGCAATGCGAGATGCATGTTTTGTGACAATTTTCAGTGTCAACTAAGGAATAAACGATCGTAGTGGCTTTCTAGATGAATGTATTGTTATGAAACTGTTTTACACCGTGCAGAGAAGTACCTTATGGAATATTGTCAGTCTACAATAAACATTCGCGATATGTTCACAAAAATCTCCCTGTCGGGGACTTCCTGCCTCATGAAGGCCAGGGACGCCTGGGAGTCTTCCTGCGAGACTCATTTGTCTACTTCCTGCCCCATAAAGGCCAGGGACGCCTGGAAGTCTTTCTGCGAGACTCCTTTGTCTACTTCCTGCCCCATGAAGTCCAGGGACGCCTGGGAGTCTTCCTGCGAGACTCATTTGTCTACTTCCTGCCCCATAAAGGCCAGGGACGCCTGGAAGTCTTTCTGCGAGACTCCTTTGTCTACTTCCTGCCCCATAAAGGCCAGGGACGCCTGGAAGTCTTTCTGCGAGACTCCTTTGTCTACTTCCTGCCCCATGAAGACCAGGGACGCCTGGGAGTCTTTCTGCGAGACTCATTTGTCTTCTTCCTGCCCCATGAAGGCCAGGGACGCCTGGGAGTCTTTCTGCGAGACTCATTTGTCTTCTTCCTGCCCCATGAAGGCCAGGGACGCCTGGGAGTCTTTCTGCGAGACTCATTTGTCTACTTCCTGCCCCATGAAGACCAGGGACGCCTGGGAGTCTTCCTGCGAGACTGATTTGTCTACTTCCTGCCCCATGAAGGCCAGGGACGCCTGGGAGTCTTTCTACGAGACTCATTTGTCTTCTTCCTGCCCCATGAAGACCAGGGACGCCTGGGAGTCTTTCTGCGAGACTCATTTGTCCCCTTCCTGCCCCATGAAGACCAGAGACGCCTGGGAGTCTTCCTGCGAGACTGATTTGTCTACTTCCTGCCCCATGAAGGCCAGGGACGCCTGGGAGTCTTTCTACGAGACTCATTTGTCTTCTTCCTGCCCCATGAAGACCAGGGACGCCTGGGAGTCTTTCTGCGAGACTCATTTGTCCCCTTCCTGCCCCATGAAGACCAGAGACGCCTGGGAGTCTTTCTGCGAGAGTCATTTGTCTTCTTCCTGCCCCATGAAGACCAGGGACGCCTGGGAGTCTTTCTGCGAGACTCATTTGTCTTCTTCCTGCCCCATGGAGACCAGGGACGCCTGGGAGTCTTACTGCGACACTCATTTGTCTACTTCCTGCCTCATGAAAACCAGGGACGCCTGGGAGTCTTTCTGCGAGAGTCATTTGTCTTCTTCCTGCCCCATGGAGACCAGGGACGCCTGGGAGTCTTTCTGCGACACTCATTTGTCTTCTTCCTGCCCCATGAAGACCAGTGACGCCTGAGAGTCTTTCTGCGACACTCATTTGTCTTCTTCCTGCCGCATGAAGACCAGGGACGCCTGGGAGTCTTTCTGCGAGAGTCATTTGTCTTCTTCCTGCCCCATGGAGACCAGGGACGCCTGGGAGTCTTTCTGCGAGACTCATTTGTCTTCTTCCTGCCCCATGAAGACCAGAGACGCCTGGGAGTCTTTCTGCGAGAGTCATTTGTCTTCTTCCTGCCCCATGGAGACCAGGGACGCCTGGGAGTCTTTCTGCGAGAGTCATTTGTCTTCTTCCTGCCCCATGGAGACCAGGGACGCCTGGGAGTCTTTCTGCGAGACTCATTCGTCTTCTTCCTGCCCCATGAAGGCCAGGGACGCCTGGGAGTCTTTCTGCGAGAGTCATTTGTCTTCTTCCTGCCCCATGGAGACCAGGGACGCCTGGGAGTCTTTCTGCGAGACTCATTTGTCTTCTTCCTGCCCCATGGAGACCAGGGACGCCTGGGAGTCTTTCTGCGAGACTCATTTGTCTTCTTCCTGCCCCATGGAGACCAGGGACGCCTGGGAGTCTTACTGCGACACTCATTTGTCTACTTCCTGCCTCATGAAAACCAGGGACGCCTGGGAGTCTTTCTGCGAGAGTCATTTGTCTTCTTCCTGCCCCATGGAGACCAGGGACGCCTGGGAGTCTTTCTGCGACACTCATTTGTCTTCTTCCTGCCCCATGAAGACCAGTGACGCCTGAGAGTCTTTCTGCGACACTCATTTGTCTTCTTCCTGCCGCATGAAGACCAGGGACGCCTGGGAGTCTTTCTGCGAGAGTCATTTGTCTTCTTCCTGCCCCATGGAGACCAGGGACGCCTGGGAGTCTTTCTGCGAGACTCATTTGTCTTCTTCCTGCCCCATGAAGACCAGAGACGCCTGGGAGTCTTTCTGCGAGAGTCATTTGTCTTCTTCCTGCCCCATGGAGACCAGGGACGCCTGGGAGTCTTTCTGCGAGACTCATTTGTCTTCTTCCTGCCCCATGAAGGCCAGGGACGCCTGGGAGTCTTTCTGCGAGAGTCATTTGTCTTCTTCCTGCCCCATGGAGACCAGGGACGCCTGGGAGTCTTTCTGCGAGACTCATTTGTCTTCTTCCTGCCCATGGAGACCAGGGACGCCTGGGAGTCTTTCTGCGACACTCATTTGTCTTCTTCCTGCCCCATGAAGGCCAGGAACGCCTGGGAGTCTTTCTGCGACACTCATTTGTCTTCTTCCTGCCCAATGGAGACCAGGGACGCCTGGGAGTCCTTCTGCGAGACTCATTTGTCTTCTTCCTGCCCCATGGAGACCAGGGACGCCTGGGAGTCTTTCTGCGACACTCATTTGTCTTCTTCCTGCCCAATGAAGGCCAGGGACGCCTGGGAGTCTTTCTGCGAGACTCATTTGTCTTCTTCCTGCCCCATGGAGACCAGGGACGCCCGGGAGTCTTTCTGCGAGACTCATTTGTCCACTTCCTGCCCCATGAAGGCCAGGGACGCGTGGGAGTTTTTCTGCGAGACTCATTTGTCTTCTTCCTGCCCATGAAGACCAGGGACGCCTGGGAGTCTTTCTGCGAGACTCATTTGTCTAATTCCTGCCCCATGGAGACCAGGGACGCCTGGGAGTCTTTCTGCGAGACTCATTTGTCCACTTCCTGCCCCATGAAGACCAGGGACGCCTGGGAGTCTTTCTGCGAGACTCATTTGTCTACTTCCTGCCCCATGAAGACCAGGGACGCCTGGGAGTCTTTCTGCGAGACTCATTTGTCTTCTCCCTGCCCCATGAAGACCAGGGACGCCTGGGAGTCTTTCTGCGACACTTATTGACAATCCCGTATAGGCCCCAACACAATACATGGCGCAGTCTCTCGCATCGCTTGCTTACATCGGATGATGTCCATTCCACGTTGCCGCGGTGGCTCTGTGCTAGAGCGCTCGCTTCTGGTCCCGAAGGTCGCCAGTTCGAATCTCGCCGTGGTGTGACTCTTCTGCTTCCATGGAATAATGTTCCTGATCGTTCTAGTATCCCTCGTTGTTTTCGGAGAAGAAATAAATGAAGTAATATTGCTGTGAGAATTACTATTACAGGGAATTGCTTAGAAGCTGGGGTTAGTTAGGTTAGGTTCGTGTATTTTCAGATTCTTTGTTGGGGGGGCAGAGTAGCGAATACTGGAATAAAGATACTACTAAGAGTGAAGGAAGGCTTGACGTGTAGGAATGCTGTAGACAAGCTACTTTCTCAAGAAATCGGTTAGAGCATGAAGAAGCTGTGTTAGGGTTTCTGGGTCAGGTTATGATCGTTTCCTCGAATAGGCTATCTTCTTTACAAGTAAACACGCCAAGCCACGTTCAGTCTTGGTATGTATCTTTATTTCAGTATTCGCTCTTCAGGCGCCCCGGACAATGAACAAGTTAGACATGTATAGTTGTGAAGAAACTGGCGTTTGTGGCGCTTGTAGAGACACCTGTTAGGTTCCAACGCACTGCTTGTATTCCTTGCTTGTGGCGTGTAGAAGCATGATATATAAACATGGCAAGAGCTTGATAATTGGTGGTTAAATTCCACGTGCAGCCGTGTAGTTCGCTCGGGTTTAGTTCGCTTCTGGTCCCGAAGGTCGCCAGTTCGAATCTCGCTGAAAAAACTATTCTGTTTCCTTGAAGTGATGATTATGATAATGTTTTTGTATCCCTTCTGTTTTCTGAGAAATAAAATCAATATCTGAAGTTATTTTGCGGTAAAAACTACTGTCACGAGGAATCGCCTGAAAGCTACACATGCCCCTGTATAACTCAGCTGTTGGAGAGGTCTTGAAGCAAACAACAAGCAAGTCACATGGTTAGGGTCATTTGGGTCAAGTTTGTGTTGAATGTTCTCTTCGTGTATTCTGCGCAAGCCTATTGATGAGCGTAGCGGAGTCTCCATCCCACTCTTATAGGGCTTTGTATGTGTGTTTTTTTTTTTTTTTTTGTAAGCACTCCACAGGTCGCAAGGGTTGACTGATCAACATGAAACTATTTTTGTACACGCAAACTTATCCAACTTGGAACTGTAAAGTTTTTGGAATGAATCGGTCATACCATTTATGAGAAAAATCATCTCAAAGTTTCTAAAAACCCCATACGATTTGGCAGGGCGGAAAATGTTGGAAAATAAAATCTCTCCAAATGAGATGAAATTTTTTCTAAATGTGTATACATAGATTTTACACATTTTTACGATCTTATATGCAATTCCAATCAGCCGTTTTGAAGAAAAAAAAAATAACTGATAATATTCATGAAATAAATCATAAAAATTGTGACAGAATCAAGTTGTCGAGATTCACTGCTTTCTAGATTCAAGAGTTGACCAACAATGAAGTATTTTTTATTTGCGTCAAGGTGTGTAGAATACCAGAGTCAATAAAGAAAAGGAGATTAGAACTACTTTGACGACTTTTATAGCTTATTCAGATATCAAGGTGTGTAGAATACCAGAGTCGATAAAGTAGCAAGGGTAGAACTACTTCAATGACTTTTATACCTTATTCAGATATCTCGTTCATCTTACAACGCACATTTCGCGTTTGACTAGTTCAAATGTTCACTCTGCACCTTTTTCAAAGAGAAAAGATCATATTTGTACTGTTTATCCTGCAATGACTGCAGGGAGAGTCGCTTTGCGTTGGGGCCTGTGAGGGATTGTGAAGTCTCGGCCCGGGTGGAACAATGCGCACTCATCTATTACTAGCCGCGACAAATGCATCCGCTATGCACAACTGCAGTCATGCGTGTTGCACAAGTGCATTCCTCGAGTGCATTCTCTCGTGCTCTTAGCCTTGCTGCTATCGGAAGTCGGTGTACTAGAATACGCATCCTGGTGGCTGATTGGAAAGCTCAGATCAGGTGACACTGAGAGTTGGATGTTGGTAGTTTTCTGATGGTCACCATGGTCGCCGAACTGAATCACCCAAACTCCTGGACTGCCAACTGGAATATTCATTGAACTCTCCACTGTGTACTACACGGGGTGGCTGGGGTCACGTGACACGACACGCGAGCAACAGAGATCAGAGTCTTCAGATATCTGTCAGCAAGCAACTTCTTGTTCGGTTCTACTTGCTGCTTATCCAATGCATTCTTCTCTTATCCTAGAGTATTTCATATATATATATATATATATATATATATATATATATATATATATATATATATATATATATATATATATATATATATATATATATATATATATATATACATATATATATATATATATATATGGGATTTTTTAGTTATGTCGAAAAAGATACGCCTCGACCGGGATTCGAGCCCGGGACCTTCTGCTTGCCGAGCAGTTGCTCTACCACTAAGCTACCGAAGTATTACTTCTTCGACATAACTATACTTAGACTCACGATACTTCGAGGGGACTAGCCCTATAGGCTATAAAATCCCAAATATCTCGATATTGGATCGTATCCAAGAAGTTTAATTATCATATATATATATATATATATATATATATATATATATATATATATATATATATATATATATATATATATATATATATACATATATATATATATATATATATATATATATATATATATATATATATATATATATATATATATATATATATATATATATATATATATATATATATATATATATATATATATATATATATATATATATATATATATATATATATATATATATATATATATATATATATATATATATATATATATATCATTAGTATCATAGTATCAGTAGTCTTATTCGTGAGGGACAATACTCACCTATACCAGCCAGACTGGAGGTGAAACCCACCCTCGTCACACAAGAGACGCAAATAAGGCACCGGAGGCTAGGAATTAGGGACAAGGATTTGTTAAATTGTGGCGTAAAACTAATAAATAGGCTTCCAGAGAGACTGAGGAACATCGATAATAGAACATAGAAGTACTTTTAAGAGAGACGTGACGTTTTTTCTCCTCCAAGAAATTGTTTACAATATCGACGAATTCTATGAAAGTGTGTTGTAAACTCATGTGTCCAAACTTAAAATGATTCACAATAAGTGAATACTTCGAATACTATATGATAATTACATCGTAAATTTCGTAAACTGAAATATATGTTTCAGTTTTAGTATATAGTTTCTGATGTCAACACGATGCAAATTGTACAAACGACTGCTTATAGAAGAATATACATATACATAATGTATATATCATTTCATGATACTACTATTCCATATATAGCCTCAATTGGAAAACAATGATTCTATATCAAGCTTCGATGTTGATAAAAATATATTTTCCATCATGTAAACCTGATACCGTAGAGGTGTTGACCGCATGCGCCTGAAAATGAGAGGTGGCATTGTGTTAACGTGCCTGTGTGTTGTGTGCAGCGCCGTCGTCCGGGGGCTGCGAGGGCCGCGAACCCGGGTCCCCCGCGCCGCTGCACGCCAACAACCCTGTGCTCAACCCCTACGAGGACGCGTCGTGCGACCGCCCCAGTGGCCGGGTCACGCCCCCCGCCACCACCATACCCCGCTACCGGAAGTACGTCGTCGAGGACTTCCGCTTCCTCAAGGTGCTCGGCAAGGGCAGCTTCGGCAAGGTGGGTACACGTGTAACATGTTGCTTGATATTGTTGAGCGATGTCACCACTCGGGGGTCGAACCCGAAACTCTAATCGAGGCCTGGTTTGAAGAAGGGTTCGTTTGCCATGAAGGGAACATTAGACACAATGTAGTGATAAAAAATGTAGTGTAAACTTGACATAATTAAACATAACATAATTAAACTTAACATAATTAAACATGACATGATTAAAGAAGGTGTACCGTCTCACATACTGATAACATGGAAGACGTTTGTGGTTTCTTGCGGTCAGTTCAGAGCCAAAGGTCCCGATTGCCTGTCACGATTCAGCGGATTCCCTTGTGAACTAGATGTAGATAAGAAAGACTAACTCCCATACTAGTAACATGGACAGTATTTGTGGTTTTTTGCAGTCAGTTCAGAGCCAAAGGTCCTGATTGCCTATCACGATTTAGCAGATTCCCTTGTGAACTAGATGTAGATAAGAGTGGCTTACTCCCATACTAATAACATGGACAGTATTTGTAGTTTCTTGCGGTCAGTTCAGAGCCAAAGGTCCCGATTGCCTGTCACGATTCAGCGGATTCCCTTATGAACTAGACGTAGATAAGAGTGGCTGACTCCCATACTAATAACATGGACAGTATTTGTGGTTTCTTGCGGTCAGTTCAGAGACAAAGGTCCCGATTGCCTGTCACGATTCAGCGGATTCCCTTATGAACTAGACGTAGATAAGAGTGGCTGACTCCCATACTGATAACATGGACAGTATTTGTGGTTTCCTGCGGTCAGTTCAGAGACAAAGGTCCTGATTGCCTGTCACGATTTAGCGGATACCCTTATGAACTAGATGTAGATAAGAGTGGCTAACTCCCATACTAATAACATGGACAGTATTCGTGGTTTCTTGCGGTCAGTTCAGAGCCAAAGGTCCCGATTGCCTGTCACGATTCAGCGGATTCCCTTATGAACTAGACGTAGATAAGAGTGGCTGACTCCCATACTGATAACATGGACAGTATTTGTAGTTTCTTGTGGTCAGTTCAGAGCCAAAGGTCCCGATTGCCTGTCACGATTCAGCGGATTCCCTTATGAACTAGACGTAGATAAGAGTGGCTGACTCCCATACTAATAACATGGACAGTATTTGTGGTTTCTTGCGGTCAGTTCAGAGCCAAAGGTCCCGATTGCCTGTCACGATTCAGCGGATTCCCTTATGAACTAGACGTAGATAAGAGTGGCTGACTCCCATACTAATAACATGGACAGTATTTGTGGTTTCTTGCGGTCAGTTCAGAGCCAAAGGTCCCGATTGCCTGTCACGATTCAGCGGATTCCCTTATGAACTAGACGTAGATAAGAGTGGCTGACTCCCATACTGATAACATGGACAGTATTTGTGGTTTCTTGCGGTCAGTTCAGAGCCAAAGGTCCTGATTGCCTGTCACGATTTAGCGGGGTCCCTTGTGAACTAGACGTAGATAAGAGTGGCTACGGTACCGGTGGCCGGGTAGAACTTATAGAATCTATCATTTTTGTGCAAAACAAATTCAACTGCTGAAATAATAATTCTACTGAGACGTGTATAGCATTGTTGTTCTATATAGTTTGATATGAAAGTGATAGTTGCGCTACAGGCAATCGGGACCCTGGACTCAGATTCTGACCTGGAAATATCTCACTTTGAAGACGTGAGTCGGTACACCCTCTTCATGTTATGTAATCGTTTGGGACAACTACATCGTGACAAGGTCTAGTGCTTGTATAGCATCAGGCTGTAGTCACAAGCTTATCTGACCGTGTCCCTGAGTAGCCATTTTGTTTAAATGGCGATCAAGATATTATTACTTCTAATAATCACTTGGGGGCTGCACAGTCGCATCACTGCCTTCCAAATAGTGTGACTCACCGTCAAGCTCACATGACTCGCAGTCTCCGCCCCCTTGACGTCACAAATCATACCGTCCAATCAACAGGGCTGTTGGAACTGTGGTGAAATTCAAATATTCAATCGGGGTATCTTGAAAGGACCACAAATGATATAGATCTAACTGGCTGACTGGTGAAGCCACGCCTATTTTGAGTCGGCAATTACATGTCTGCTATCAAATAACGGATGTGATGTATTATACTATTCTTTGTACTGTTTTCATTGAATTGTTAACAATTTCTTACAATGTATTCAGATAGAATCATAACGTATGTTAAATATCAAGCTGCAGATTCTAGAACTTCTATTCTCTCTTATCTGCTGAGCAGCCGTGGCCGTCTTCTGTTGATAGTTCATTCAACAACCACCCGCAGCACCACCATCGCCCTGTTTCAATTGGGCAGCAAGGACAAATCAAATATGGTTGATTGTATCAGATGTTCTATGAATAAACACATTCACACTCTTAAGAGGCCGCGCAGGCGCTCTACACGGGCTCGTTGTTCGCTCGCTTCAGACTCGAGTTTAACATGCATCGTGTGTGCTAGGCGCAACACATAGACTAGCCCGCCGAACTCATATTCACATAAACGCCGTTAATTCCCTAGCTCACACTTCTGATATATTTCACATTCCATGTTTTTTTTTTTTCGGTATTAGAAAATATGTATCTAGGTTTTCGTAAATTAGAAATTTTTTCATTTTTCATTTGAAGAATTTGAAAAATCACAAATTTTTCATTCAAAATTCTGTATTCACGGTAATCTTTGTTCTTCAATTACTAACAGAATGCAAAAACACTCATATTGATATCACAAAAATTACGGCCGTGAGAGTTTGCGGCGTGAAATACGAGCGCCTGCGGCCTCTTAAGATGCTACTAGTCGGTCTCGATTTCAGCATAAAATGGATGTATTTTCATTCAACTCTCATGAGCCAACGACACGTTCGATGACTTTCAAATTTCGAATGTGATTCAGTCACAGGTCAATCTGATTTATCGAGGTACTTTTGTATCTCAAATATTTTTTTGTTCATATATAAACTTCAATCAAACTAAGGCGAAATTCAGTGATTTTTCTGATTTCATGTCATGTAATAGCGCCTCGGTGATCGCGCACACATGACATTTAATTTACGTTACAGTCAAGATACATCCTTTAACTATACACCCCAAAAATTTGACAACAATCGCTCGATTGGTTTCTTCACAGTTACTGTTTACAATTAGCGTGTTTTTCTAGTGTGACCACATTACACATTTTTTAATATATCTAAAGAAACTCAAACGCCTGAGGGGTATACGCCTTCTTATACATATTTGTACATTGGGTAGTCTATCGATGTCACCCGATAACACGTCGTACACAATCATTCACCGCCGAGTCAAAAGAGATTATTTATTAGCAAAAATATGTCAAGATAAGAACGCAAAGGACAGATGATATTTGCCGCTACCTCATTTGGCGTATCGACACACCAAGCCGTTTGTGCTAATTAATAGTGGAGACGCTCGATCGGTTCTGTCACATTCAGACTAGAAGTCATTTTGTCAAAACGTATCAACTAGAAGTTGGCTAAAAGTAGAGATTGCTAAAGCAATCATTTGGCCACGTGGACTGTGAGTATGTTTTCGCAGAAAAAAATGTTTCATTCATCGGTACAAAATGACCTAGAAGTCTCAAACCAAAACATTACTTTACATTCATTACTATACCAAAAATGTGATGCTATCGATTAGGTAATCGTATTGAATTATGAAACCAATTAAAAAATTGGTAATTACTAAACATACTTGTTTTATGTCTAGGTTGGTTAGTTGTCACCTCACGGTCATAGAACATTGTTATTGATTATTGACTCTTATTAGTTTTTTCACGCTTTTTTCACACACAGCCCTCTCCATCTTTGCACAACCATTTACGAATTCATGTTTTAACAAGTTTTATAGGATCTATATGATTCTTGCCATTTATTTCTACATTCAAACTACCTGCCCATATAACTAGCCTCACCAAACTTCCATCTATCAAATACAACCTGAAATTTTTCATAATACTTATGAAAATTTTTTTTGGGTCCTTCTCCCCCCTTGGGATGACCGAACAAGACATCATAGAGAGAGACCATTCTGTGTGGTTCTTATCCTCGGTCAAGACTCACGTCATAGTCCTGTGTTGACGCTGGGAGTGTGCATGTCGGGACTGACAATTCCTTATGCGCGTCACAAAATAATTACGCAAAACTACAACAAAAATAAAGATTCAGACCACCAAAAAATCGATAATGATTTCGATTGATATTCCATTCATCATTTCGATTCGATCGAATGGAATTCCTAATATTTCAATATTCTCGATCGATTTTCGATAAAGTACTATTCGGTATAGCTCACAAATTCTCGCTCGAACGGCAACCCTACAAATAATGTATGCATTCAAAAAATTATATTTATGGACAGTTTCTTCAGTATTCTGTTCTACAAACGAAATCAGATAATATATGAAGTTATTTCATCTCGTGAATGAAATATACAAAATTGGGTTATTTAAATCGTGATAATGTGTAGGCCTTCTTGATCCACCCTACGAGCAAAGGTCTCATCCTCTTCAGGGTTCAAGTATTTGCTGATTGCTGTCATACCAGAATAGACCTCAACTGGTTTTGAGTAAAATCGGGTATTTTGGCAAATTCCCATAAGAGAATAACAACGGGTTATTTTTGTCAATTTTATTCAAATGCCGAGATGAAATTTCAACAGAATGGTAATATGATCTCAATGGGCCCTTACCTACATGTTTTTACGAAGTTACAATTAATTTGGTTCGGTCGTTTTCGAAATAATGATATATTATATTGAAAAAATGAAACAATTGCAATTTCCTGACAATAATTGAGTAGATTTTTGATTTAACACTTTTTAATTGAATTTTTCGAGACGTAAAATAGTCCGCAGGATCCGAATCTGGACACGAAATCTTGCTAAAAAATTCCAATCGACCGCAACGTCGCATGAAGGTGCCGGTTATTTCGATGCCGGGCGGCGGCGTCGTCGTCGATGAGTGCGGTAGCGCGATGCGGTCTTCAGATTCAGGCGGCAATTAATCTTGCCTCTGGAGCCGATGAAAATTTAACCGTCGGCAAAAAACGTTGCCAAAGTTGTGACCGGAAAATACGTCCGAAACGGCCGAAGAACGGCCGCCGGCTGCTATACGGACCCTCCTGCAAAGTCCGTTTACACGAAAAATGACCAAAAATGGCCACCATCGGGACGAGAAAGGCAGTCAGAAGAAATTAATTTCTGGGTTTCAAACTGGCCAATCAGGTCGGGGTAGGATTTGCGATTCCCACCTGTACCTTGATCTCGAATACGGAACAGATTCTTTTCGAAAGTGAAATGCTCGCCATTTCCACATTGGTGACCCGATTCAGCGAGTTTTCCAGCACGTGAATTCGGATAAGATAATATACGAATTTATCGAAAAAAAATCGCATACAATTCGATTGACGATTTTTTTTTGAAATGTGTCGGCCGCCGTGGTCACGAAGAGAAACATGCCGTGGCGGGTGAACGGGTGGGCCAAATCGATCGGGGTTAAAACCACACGATAGGAGACGACGTTTTCCCGAACTATTTTCGGAAAATCCATTTTCCGAGCAATGGTGTCGGCGGCCGAAGAGTGCTCACCTTCCCGGTGATATTGCGGGTTACCAGACAAACGCACGAACTCGAGATGAACAGATTCGGAAAGGTCTAGTCGAGTTCTTTCATAAAAGTGCCGGTCGAATAAGATGGGACTCCTGGTTCGACCGGGTACGTGTCGGCGCGGTCCCGCGGACTTTCGACGCCGCCGCCGTCGACGGAAGTGCGAAAGGGGAATGCAGTTTCTAGATTCTGGCGGGGATCGATCACCTCTATCACCGCGGAAAATTTCGTAGTCGTCGGACATTTGCTGAAGATATTTGTGAAAAACTCGTTTTTCCGGCAATGAAAAAGACAAGTCGGCAGGACTCGAACCCCGAACCCCCGCGACGGTTTTCGGCAAGAGGTGGTGAATTATCGTACTTTTTTGGTGTACGACATTCACCGAAGACGAGAAAAACTTTCCCGGGGGTGTTCGGGGTTCGATTCCCGCGAACTCGCAATTTGTCTTTGGCGAGAATGTTGTGATTGGGCTTCGGAAGTTGGCGGAATAGAAAGTCCGCCTCTGAGAAAAATCTTATCGGGAGTAGAACACTTTTGTGGCTGGCAAGTTTCGGTAGAGGCGGACTTTTATCACGACTTTTATATCTTCGAAAACTTGAAAGAAACGTGATTTAGACACCAAAAAATCGATTATTTCGATCGATATTCAATAGGCCTATCATCATTTCGATTCGTTCGAATGGAATTCCTGATTTTCTGATATGTTTGATATAGCACTATTCGGTATAGCTTACAATTTCTTGATTGAACGGCAACACTACAAATAATGTATTCATTCAAAAAATGATATTAAAATGATATTACATTAATTATTCCATAGACAGTCCTATATGGAAAGTTTCTTCAGTTCTCTGTTTTACAGATGAAATCAGATAACATATAAAGTTATTCCATCTCATAAATGAAATATACAACATTGGGTTATTTAAATCGTGATAATGTGTAGGCCTACTTAATCGACCCCACGACTTACGAGCAATGGTATCATCCTCTTCAGCGCTCAAGTATTTACATATGAGCCTATAAATTAGTGAAAATCATTAAAATGTTCATGATAAATTAAAAGGTAAATATTTTTTAGAAAACAAGTAGATTTTTGATTTTGAATTGAGAAAGCGATTATTTTTATATCCACTGCAGATTTGGACCCTGAAGATTAGGCGACCATTGGTTGTAGAAATCAACTTTTTTCGATTGAATATACATTAAAAAAATATAAATATATCAATATGAGATAGATGAAGAGTAAAAATAAATATATACATAAAAATGAAATGAATGAATAAATATACAAATATTAGAATATAAAAAACTTGTTGACAAATTCATCATTCGTGTAAACTACACGTTCAGCAAAGGATTGCGAGTTCATGATTGTTTTTCCCTCGCATCCAGTGAATCGTCCATAATAAATATCACCTCAGAGCAGCTGATAACGCTGTAACCTGATCTATTCTTGAGCTCGATCACTTTTAATATCTTCATTCCACTGTATTGAGGGTCTCAATTGACCGTCTATCATGACAATTATCACTAACGGTAGGAAGCTTCAATCCTGCAAAACGTTCGGCGGCATATTTTGCTTTGACAGTAATAAATCAAACTACCAATTTGTCAGCTGACGGGTCAAACCCTGTAACCTATCTAGGCAACTCAAATTTCGTCCCTGTATAAAGGGCTTGCCTATCTTGCCCGAAATAGTTTTGAGAGTGACTAGTGGAGCCTTAAGAGGCTACTTTACATCTCACAACCCATGAGTAAAACCTGTAATAAAACCTATAGGGGGACGCAAAAAGCTTCAATACAGGCCTTTAGCTCCCAACACATGGTGGGTAAACGGTAGAACCAATCAGTCTAATTCTTTTTGCAATAAAACAACAGTGAGTATATCTGTGTCTCTACGTTCAGTAAAAATCATGATTCTATATTATATTACTCTGAAAAAATTGTAAAAATTATGAAAAAAAGGTAGAAACATGTTGATTGTTGACAATTATTTTGAAGGGGTTGAAAACATACCACGAACTAAAGCTCTTCGTACGAGCACGTATTGAATACTAGTGATCATTCAACAGAAAACTGTAGGTTACTGGTTAATTTGGATAGATAGATAGATGTTATTCACAGTATACATTGAATACAATGTTATGTTTCGTCAACAACTCAATGAGGTTCATAAAGATAACTTTTTATAAAGTTTACTCACACTACCTTCTTACAGAAATCGTCAGTATTATAAAATTATTTTTCCAATAGATATTGCCTAACCTTTTTCTTGAAACAAAATAAATACTTCTCAGAGATAATGTCTTGAGGTGAAGCGTTAAAAAACTTCACACCGTTATTGTACAATCCGGTTCCATGTAATGCTGTACGGTGAGGTCAGGTATTGCCATTGGGTCATGTTTAAGCCTAGTGTTATTATTGTGCTCAGCATTTCTCTTGGACAAATTGAAATTCGTCCCAACAAAACACACAACTCAACTCCTAAAATATACAAACATGAAATTGTTAAAATATTCAGTTCTTTGAATTTCCCCTTACAACTGTCTCTTCTCTCCATACGTAGAATTACTCTAATTGAATACTTTTCAATTTTAAACATCCTATTCATGTCTCTTTTACTTGCACCCCCCCCCCCCCCCCCCCACCAGAATACTATGCCATAGCGCATAATTGGTTCAAAATAACACATATGAAATGTTCTTATCTCAGGTGATCTCAATACATTCCTCAAGGATCTAACTTATGATGGTTGGTTTACCGTTGCCAACTTGGGCCCCGAACCCCTGCAATCAAGCCGGTATAGGCAACATGTGAAGCGGCCTCTTAATGACAGCCAACTTGGGCCTCGAACCCCTGCAATCAAGCCGGTAGGCAACATGTAGAGAGGCCTCTTAATGGCAGCCAGCTTGGGCCCCGAACCCCTGCAATCAAGCCGGTAGGCAACATGTAAAGCGGCCTCTTAATGGCAGCCAGCTTGGGCCTCGAACCCCTGCAATCAAGCCGGTAGGCAACATGTAGAGAGGCCTCTTAATGGCAGCCAGCTTGGGCCCCGAACCCCTGCAATCAAGCCGGTAGGCAACATGTAAAGCGGCCTCTTAATGGCAGCCAACTTGGGCCTCGAACCCCTGCAATCAAGCCGGTAGGCAACATGTAGAGAGGCCTCTTAATGGCAGCCAGCTTGGGCCCCGAACCCCTGCAATCAAGCCGGTAGGCAACATGTAAAGCGGCCTCTTAATGGCAGCCAGCTTGGGCCTCGAACCCCTGCAATCAAGCCGGTAGGCAACATGTAGAGAGGCCTCTTAATGGCAGCCAGCTTGGGCCCCGAACCCCTGCAATCAAGCCGGTAGGCAACATGTAAAGCGGCCTCTTAATGGCAGCCAGCTTGGGCCTCGAACCCCTGCAATCAAGCCGGTAGGCAACATGTAGAGAGGCCTCTTAATGGCAGCCAGCTTGGGCCCCGAACCCCTGCAATCAAGCCGGTAGGCAACATGTAAAGCGGCCTCTTAATGGCAGCCAACTTGGGCCCCGAACCCCTGCAATCAAGCCGGTATAGGCAACATGTAAAGCGGCCTCTTAATGGCAGCCAACTTGGGCCTCGAACCCCTGCAATCAAGCCGGTAGGCAACATGTAGAGAGGCCTCTTAATGGCAGCCAGCTTGGGCCCCGAACCCCTGCAATCAAGCCGGTATAGGCAACATGTAAAGCGGCCTCTTAATGGCAGCCAACTTGGGCCTCGAACCCCTGCAATCAAGCCGGTAGGCAACATGTAGAGAGGCCTCTTAATGGCAGCCAACTTGGGCCCCGAACCCCTGCAATCAAGCCGGTATAGGCAACATGTAAAGCGGCCTCTTAATGGCAGCCAACTTGGGCCTCGAACCCCTGCAATCAAGCCGGTAGGCAACATGTAGAGAGGCCTCTTAATGGCAGCCAACTTGGGCCCCGAACCCCTGCAATCAAGCCGGTATAGGCAACATGTAAAGCGGCCTCTTAATGGCAGCCAACTTGGGCCTCGAACCCCTGCAATCAAGCCGGTAGGCAACATGTAGAGAGGCCTCTTAATGGCAGCCAGCTTGGGCCCCGAACCCCTGCAATCAAGCCGGTAGGCAACATGTAAAGCGGCCTCTTAATGGCAGCCAACTTGGGCCTCGAACCCCTGCAATCAAGCCGGTAGGCAACATGTAGAGAGGCCTCTTAATGGCAGCCAGCTTGGGCCCCGAACCCCTGCAATCAAGCCGGTAGGCAACATGTAAAGCGGCCTCTTAATGGCAGCCAGCTTGGGCCCCGAACCCCTGCAATCAAGCCGGTATAGGCAACATGTAAAGCGGCCTCTTAATGGCAGCCAACTTGGGCCTCGAACCCCTGCAATCAAGCCGGTAGGCAACATGTAGAGAGGCCTCTTAATGGCAGCCAGCTTGGGCCCCGAACCCCTGCAATCAAGCCGGTATAGGCAACATGTAAAGCGGCCTCTTAATGGCAGCCAACTTGGGCTCCGAACCCCTGCAATCAAGCCGGTAGGCAACATGTAAAGCGGCCTCTTAATGGCAGCCAACTTGGGCCCCGAACCCCTGCAATCAAGCCGGTATAGGCAACATGTAAAGCGGCCTCTTAATGGCAGCCAACTTGGGCCCCGAACCCCTGCAATCAAGCCGGTATAGGCAACATGTAAAGCGGCCTCTTAATGGCAGCCAGCCTGGGCCCCGAACCCCTGCAATCAAGCCGGTATAGGCAACATGTAAAGCGGCCTCTTAATGGCAGCCAACTTGGGCCCCGAACCCCTGCAATCAAGCCGGTATAGGCAACATGTGAAGCGGCCTCTTAATGGCAGCCAACTTGGGCCCCGAACCCCTGCAATCAAGCCGGTAGGCAACATGTAGAGAGGCCTCTTAATGGCAGCCAGCTTGGGCCCCGAACCCCTGCAATCGAGCCGGTAGGCAACATGTAGAGAGGCCTCTTAATGGCAGCCAGCTTGGGCCCCGAACCCCTGCAATCAAGCCGGTAGGCAACATGTAGAGAGGCCTCTTAATGGCAGCCAGCTTGGGCCCCGAACCCCTGCAATCAAGCCGGTAGGCAACATGTAAAGCGGCCTCTTAATGGCAGCCAGCTTGGGCCCCGAACCCCTGCAATCAAGCCGGTAGGCAACATGTAGAGAGGCCTCTTAATGGCAGCCAGCTTGGGCCCCGAACCCCTGCAATCAAGCCGGTAGGCAACATGTAGAGAGGCCTCTTAATGGCAGCCAGCTTGGGCCCCGAACCCCTGCAATCAAGCCGGTAGGCAACATGTAGAGAGGCCTCTTAATGGCAGCCAGCTTGGGCCCCGAACCCCTGCAATCAAGCCGGTAGGCAACATGTAAAGCGGCCTCTTAATGGCAGCCAACTTGGGCCCCGAACCCCTGCAATCAAGCCGGTATGGGCAACATGTAAAGCGGCCTCTTAATGGCAGCCAGCTTGGGCCCCGAACCCATGCAATCAAGCCGGTATGGGCAACATGTAAAGCGGCCTCTTAATGGCAGCCAGCTTGGGCCCCGAACCCCTGCAATCAAGCCGGTATGGGCAACATGTAAAGCGGTCTCTTAATGGCAGCCAACTTGGGCCCCGAACCCCTGCAATCAAGCCGGTAGGCAACATGTAAAGCGGCCTCTTAATGGCAGCCAGCTTGGGCCCCGAACCTCTGCAATCAAGCCGGTATAGGCAACATGTGGAGCGGCCTCTTAATGGCAGCCAACTTGGGCCCCGAACCCCTGCAATCAAGCCGGTAGGCAACATGTAAAGCGGCCTCTTAATGGCAGCCAGCTTGGGCCCCGAACCTCTGCAATCAAGCCGGTATAGGCAACATGTGGAGCGGCCTCTTAATGGCAGCCAACCTGGGCCCCGAACCCCTGCAATCAAGCCGGTATAGGCAACATGTAAAGCGGCCTCTTAATGGCAGCCAGCTTGGGCCCCGAACCCCTGCAATCAAGCCGGTATAGGCAACATGTAAAGCGGCCTCTTAATGGCAGCCAACTTGGGCCCCGAACCTCTGCAATCAAGCCGGTATAGGCAACATGTAAAGCGGCCTCTTAATGGCAGCCAACTTGGGCCCCGAACCCCTGCAATCAAGCCGGTATAGGCAACATGTAAAGCGGCCTCTTAATGGCAGCCAACTTGGGCCTCGAACCCCTGCAATCAAGCCGGTATAGGCAACATGTAAAGCGGCCTCTTAATGGCAGCCAAATTGGGCCCCGAACCCCTGCAATCAAGCCGGTTGGCAACATGTAAAGCGGCCTCTTAATGACAGCCAACTTGGGCCCCGAACCCCTGCAATCAAGCCGGTTGGCAACATGTAAAGCGGCCTCTTAATGGCAGCCAACTTGGGCCCCGAACCCCTGCAATCAAGCCGGTTGGCAACATGTAAAGCGGCCTCTTAATGGCAGCCAACTTGGGCCTCGAACCCCTGCAATCAAGCCGGTAGGCAACATGAAAAGCGGCCTCTTAATGGCAGCCAACTTGGGCCCCGAACCCCTGCAATCAAGCCGGTATAGGCAACATGTAAAGCGGCCTCTTAATGGCAGCCAACTTGGGCCTCGAACCCCTGCAATCAAGCCGGTATAGGCAACATGTAAAGCGGCCTCTTAATGGCAGCCAACTTGGGCCCCGAACCCCTGCAATCAAGCCGGTTGGCAACATGTAAAGCGTCCTCTTAATGGCAGCCAACTTGGGCCCCGAACCCCTGCAATCAAGCCGGTTGGCAACATGTAAAGCGGCCTCTTAATGGCAGCCAACTTGGGCCCCGAACCCCTGCAATCAAGCCGGTATAGGCAACATGTAAAGCGGCCTCTTAATGGCAGCCAACTTGGGCCCCGAACCCCTGCAATCAAGCCGGTTGGCAACATGTAAAGCGGCCTCTTAATGGCAGCCAACTTGGGCCCCGAACCCCTGCAATCAAGCCGGTTGGCAACATGTAAAGCGGCCTCTTAATGGCAGCCAACTTGGGCCCCGAACCCCTGCAATCAAGCCGGTATAGGCAACATGTAAAGCGGCCTCTTAATGGCAGCCAACTTGGGCCCCGAACCCCTGCAATCAAGCCGGTAGGCAACATGTAAAGCGGCCTCTTAATGGCAGCCAACTTGGGCCCCGAACCCCTGCAATCAAGCCGGTATAGGCAACATGTAAAGCGGCCTCTTAATGGCAGCCAACTTGGGCCCCGAACCCCTGCAATCAAGCCGGTATAGGCAACATGTAAAGCGGCCTCTTAATGGCAGCCAACTTGGGCCCCGAACCCCTGCAATCAAGCCGGTATAGGCAACATGTAAAGCGGCCTCTTAATGGCAGCCAACTTGGGCCCCGAACGTCTGCAATCAAGCCGGTATAGGCAACATGTAAAGCGGCCTCTTAATGGCAGCCAACTTGGGCCCCGAACCCCTGCAATCAAGCCGGTATAGGCAACATGTAAAGCGGCCTCTTAATGGCAGCCAACTTGGGCCCCGAACCCCTGCAATCAAGCCGGTATAGGCAACATGTAAAGCGGCCTCTTAATGGCAGCCAACTTGGGCCCCGAACCCCTGCAATCAAGCCGGTATAGGCAACATGTAAAGCGGCCTCTTAATGGCAGCCAACTTGGGCCCCGAACCTCTGCAATCAAGCCGGTATAGGCAACATGAAAAGCGGCCTCTTAATGACAGCCAACTTGGGCCCCGAACCCCTGCAATCAAGCCGGTATAGGCAACATGTAAAGAGGCCTCTTAATGGCAGCCAACTTGAGCCCCGAACCCCTGCAATCAAGCCGGTATAGGCAACATGAAAAGCGGCCTCTCAATGGCAGCCAACTTGGGCCCCGAACCTCTGCAATCAAGCCGGTATAGGCAACATGTAAAGCGGCCTCTTAATGGCAGCCAACTTGGGCCCCGAACCTCTGCAATCAAGCCGGTATAGGCAACATGTAAAGCGGCCTCTTAATGGCAGCCAGCTTGGGCCCCGAACCTCTGCAATCAAGCCGGTATAGGCAACATGTAAAGCGGCCTCTTAATGGCAGCCAGCCTGGGCCCCGAACCCCTGCAATCAAGCCGGTATAGGCAACATGTAAAGCGGCCTCTTGATGGCAGCCAACTTGGGCCCCGAACCCCTGCAATCAAGCCGGTATAGGCAACATGTGAAGCGGCCTCTTAATGGCAGCCAACTTGGGCCCCGAACCCCTGCAATCAAGCCGGTATAGGCAACATGTAAAGCGGCCTCTTAATGACAGCCAACTTGGGCCCCGAACCTCTGCAATCAAGCCGGTATAGGCAACATGTAAAGCGGCCTCTTAATGGCAGCCAGCTTGGGCCCCGAACCTCTGCAATCAAGCCGGTATAGGCAACATGTAGAGCGGCCTCTTAATGGCAGCCAGCCTGGGCCCCGAACCCCTGCAATCAAGCCGGTATAGGCAACATGTAAAGCGGCCTCTTAATGGCAGCCAGCCTGGACCCCGAACCCCTGCAATCAAGCCGGTATAGGCAACATGTAAAGCGGCCTCTTAATGGCAGCCAACTTGGGCCCCGAACCCCTGCAATCAAGCCGGTATAGGCAACATGTAAAGCGGCCTCTTAATGGCAGCCAACTTGGGCCCCGAACCCCTGCAATCAAGCCGGTATAGGCAACATGTAAAGCGGCCTCTTAATGACAGCCAACTTGGGCCCCGAACCTCTGCAATCAAGCCGGTATAGGCAACATGTAAAGCGGCCTCTTAATGGCAGCCAGCTTGGGCCCCGAACCTCTGCAATCAAGCCGGTATAGGCAACATGTAAAGCGGCCTCTTAATGGCAGCCAGCCTGGGCCCCGAACCCCTGCAATCAAGCCGGTATAGGCAACATGTAAAGCGGCCTCTTAATGGCAGCCAACTTGGGCCCCGAACCCCTGCAATCAAGCCGGTATAGGCAACATGTAAAGCGGCCTCTTAATGACAGCCAACTTGGGCCCCGAACCCCTACAATCAAGCCGGTATAGGCAACATGTAAAGCGGCCTCTTAATGGCAGCCAACTTGGGCCCCGAACCCCTGCAATCAAGCCGGTATGGGCAACATGTGAAGCGGCCTCTTAATGGCAGCCAACTTGGGCCCCGAACCCCTGCAATCAAGCCGGTATAGGCAACATGTAAAGCGGCCTCTTAATGGCAGCCAACTTGGGCCCCGAACCCCTGCAATCAAGCCGGTATAGGCAACATGTAAAGCGGCCTCTTAATGGCAGCCAACTTGGGCCCCGAACCCCTGCAATCAAGCCGGTATAGGCAACATGTAAAGCGGCCTCTTAATGGCAGCCAAGTTGGGCCCCGAACCCCTGCAATCAAGCCGGTATAGGCAACATGTAAAGCGGCCTCTTAATGACAGCCAACTTGGGCCCCGAACCCCTGCAATCAAGGCGGTATAGGCAACATGTAAAGCGGCCTCATAATGGCAGCCAACTTGGGCCCCGAACCCCTGCAATCAAGCCGGTATAGGCAACATGTAAAGCGGCCTCTTAATGGCAGCCAACTTAGGCCCCGAACCCCTGCAATCAAGCCGGTATAGGCAACATGTAAAGCGGCCTCTTAATGACAGCCAACTTGGGCCCCGAACCCCTGCAATCAAGCCGGTATAGGCAACATGTAAAGCGGCCTCTTAATGGCAGCCAACTTGAGCCCCGAACCCCTGCAATCAAGCCGGTAGGCAACATGTAAAGTGGCCTCTTAATGGCAGCCAACTTGGGCCCCGAACCCCTGCAATCAAGCCGGTATAGGCAACATGTAAAGCGGCCTCTTAATGGCAGCCAACCTGGGCCCCGAACCCCTGCAATCAAGCCGGTAGGCAACATGTAAAGCGGCCTCTTAATGGCAGCCAACTTGAGCCCCGAACCCCTGCAATCAAGCCGGTAGGCAACATGTAAAGCGGCCTCTTAATGACAGCCAACTTGGGCCCCGAACCCCTGCAATCAAGCCGGTATAGGCAACATGTAAAGCGGCCTCTTAATGGCAGCCAACTTGGGCCCCGAACCCCTGCAATCAAGCCGGTATAGGCAACATGTAAAGCGGCCTCTTAATGGCAGCCAACTTGGGCCCCGAACCTCTGCAATCAAGCCGGTATAGGCAACATGTGAAGCGGCCTCTTAATGGCAGCCAACTTGGGCCCCGAACCCCTGCAATCAAGCCGGTATAGGCAACATGTAAAGCGGCCTCTTAATGACAGCCAACTTGGGCCCCGAACCCCTGCAATCAAGCCGGTATAGGCAACATGTAAAGCGGCCTCTTAATGGCAGCCAACTTGGGCCCCGAACCCCTGCAATCAAGCCGGTATAGGCAACATGTAAAGCGGCCTCTTAATGACAGCCAACTTGGGCCCCGAACCTCTGCATCCAAGCCGGTATAGGCAACATGTAAAGCGGCCTCTTAATGGCAGCCAACTTGGGCCCCGAACCCCTGCAATCAAGCCGGTATAGGCAACATGTGAAGCGGCCTCTTAATGGCAGCCAACTTGAGCCCCGAACCCCTGCAATCAAGCCGGTATAGGCAACATGTAAAGCGGCCTCTTAATGACAGCCAACTTGGGCCCCGAACCCCTGCAATCAAGCCGGTATAGGCAACATGAAAAGCGGCCTCTTAATGGCAGCCAACTTGGGCCCCGAACCTCTGCAATCAAGCCGGTATAGGCAACATGTAAAGCGGCCTCTTAATGGCAGCCAACTTGGGCCCCGAACCCCTGCAATCAAGCCGGTATAGGCAACATGTAAAGCGGCCTCTTAAAGGCAGCCAACCTGGGCCCCGAACCCCTGCAATCAAGCCGGTATAGGCAACATGTAAAGCGGCCTCTTGATGGCAGCCAACTTGGGCCCCGAACCCCTGCAATCAAGCCGGTATAGGCAACATGTAAAGCGGCCTCTTAATGACAGCCAACCTGGGCCCCGAACCCCTGCAATCAAGCCGGTATAGGCAACATGTAAAGCGGCCTCTTAATGGCAGCCAACCTGGGCCCCGAACCCCTGCAATCAAGCCGGTATAGGCAACATGTAAAGCGGCCTCTTAATGACAGCCAACTTGGGCCCCGAACCCCTGCAATCAAGCCGGTATGGGCAACATGTGAGGCGGCCTCTTAATGGCAGCCAACCTGGGCCCCGAACCCCTGCAATCAAGCCGGTATAGGCAACATGTGAAGCGGCCTCTTAATGACAGCCAACTTGGGCCCCGAACCCCTGCAATCAAGCCGGTATAGGCAACATGTAAAGCGGCCTCTTAATGGCAGCCAACCTGGGCCCCGAACCCCTGCAATCAAGCCGGTATAGGCAACATGTAAAGCGGCCTCTTAATGGCAGCCAACCTGGGCCCCGAACCCCTGCAATCAAGCCGGTATAGGCAACATGTAAAGCGGCCTCTTAATGGCAGCCAACTTGGGCCCCGAACCCCTGCAATCAAGCCGGTATAGGCAACATGTAAAGCGGCCTCTTAATGACAGCCAACCTGGGCCCCGAACCCCTGCAATCAAGCCGGTATGGGCAACATGTAAAGCGGCCTCTTAATGGCAGCCCACCTGGGCCCCGAACCCCTGCAATCAAGCCGGTATAGGCAACATGTAAAGCGGCCTCTTAATGGCAGCCAACTTGGGCCCCGAACCTCTGCAATCAAGCCGGTATAGGCAACATGTAAAGCGGCCTCTTAATGGCAGCCAACTTGGGCCCCGAACCCCTGCAATCAAGCCGGTATAGGCAACATGTAAAGCGGCCTCTTAATGGCAGCCAACCTGGGCCCCGAACCCCTGCAATCAAGCCGGTATAGGCAACATGTAAAGCGGCCTCTTAATGGCAGCCAACTTGGGCCCCGAACCCCTGCAATCAAGCCGGTATGGGCAACATGTAAAGCGGCCTCTTAATGACAGCCAACTTGGGCCCCGAACCCCTGCAATCAAGCCGGTATAGGCAACATTTAAAGCGGCCTCTTAATGGCAGCCAACCTGGGCCCCGAACCCCTGCAATCAAGCCGGTATAGGCAACATGTAAAGCGGCCTCTTAATGGCAGCCAACCTGGGCCCCGAACCCCTGCAATCAAGCCGGTATAGGCAACATGTAAAGCGGCCTCTTAATGGCAGCCAACCTGGGCCCCGAACCCCTGCAATCAAGCCGGTATAGGCAACATGTAAAGCGGCCTCTTAATGGCAGCCAACTTGGGCCCCGAACCCCTGCAATCAAGCCGGTATAGGCAACATGTAAAGCGGCCTCTTAATGGCAGCCAACTTGGGCCCCGAACCCCTGCAATCAAGCCGGTATAGGCAACATGTAAAGCGGCCTCTTAATGGCAGCCAACTTGGGCCCCGAACCCCTGCAATCAAGCCGGTAGGCAACATGTGAAGCGGCCTCCTAATGGCAGCCAACTTGGGCCCCGAACCCCTGCAATCAAGCCGGTATAGGCAACATGTAAAGCGGCCTCTTAATGGCAGCCAACTTGGGCCCCGAACCCCTGCAATCAAGCCGGTAGGCAACATGTAAAGCGGCCTCTTAATGGCAGCCAACTTGGGCCCCGAACCCCTGCAATCAAGCCGGTATAGGCAACATGTAAAGCGGCCTCTTAATGGCAGCCAACTTGGGCCCCGAACCCCTGCAATCAAGCCGGTATAGGCAACATGTAAAGCGGCCTCTTAATGGCAGCCAACTTGGGCCCCGAACCCCTGCAATCAAGCCGGTAGGCAACATGTAAAGCGGCCTCTTGATGGCAGCCAACTTGGGCCCCGAACCCCTGCAATCAAGCCGGTATAGGCAACATGTGAAGCGGCCTCTTAATGGCAGCCAACTTGGGCCCCGAACCCCTGCAATCAAGCCGGTATAGGCAACATGTAAAGCGGCCTCTTAATGGCAGCCAACCTGGGCCCCGAACCCCTGCAATCAAGCCGGTATAGGCAACATGTAAAGCGGCCTCTTAATGGCAGCCAACTTGGGCCCCGAACCCCTGCAATCAAGCCGGTATAGGCAACATGTGAAGCGGCCTCTTAATGGCAGCCAACTTGGGCCCCGAACCCCTGCAATCAAGCCGGTATAGGCAACATGTGAAGCGGCCTCTTAATGGCAGCCAACCTGGGCCCCGAACCCCTGCAATCAAGCCGGTATAGGCAACATGTAAAGCGGCCTCTTAATGGCAGCCAACCTGGGCCCCGAACCCCTGCAATCAAGCCGGTATAGGCAACATGTAAAGCGGCCTCTTAATGACAGCCAACTTGAGCCCCGAACCCCTGCAATCAAGCCGGTATAGGCAACATGTAAAGCGGCCTCTTAATGGCAGCCAACTTGGGCCCCGAACCCCTGCAATCAAGCCGGTAGGCAACATTTAAAGCGGCCTCTTAATGGCAGCCAACCTGGGTTCCGAACCCCTGCAATCAAGCCGGTATAGGCAACATGTAAAGCGGCCTCTTAATGACAGCCAACTTGAGCCCCGAACCCCTGCAATCAAGCCGGTATAGGCAACATGTAAAGCGGCCTCTTAATGACAGCCAACTTGGGCCCCGAACCCCTGCAATCAAGCCGGTAGGCAACATGTAAAGCGGCCTCTTAATGGCAGCCAACCTGGGCCCCGAACCCCTGCAATCAAGCCGGTATAGGCAACATGTAAAGCGGCCTCTTAATGGCAGCCAACCTGGGCCCCGAACCCCTGCAATCAAGCCGGTATAGGCAACATGTAAAGCGGCCTCTTAATGGCAGCCAACCTGGGCCCCGAACCCCTGCAATCAAGCCGGTAGGCAACATGTAAAGCGGCCTCTTAATGGCAGCCAACCTGGGCCCCGAACCCCTGCAATCAAGCCGGTATAGGCAACATGTAAAGCGGCCTCTTAATGGCAGCCAACCTGGGCCCCGAACCCCTGCAATCAAGCCGGTAGGCAACATGTAAAGCGGCCTCTTAATGGCAGCCAACCTGGGCCCCGAACCCCTGCAATCAAGCCGGTATAGGCAACATGTAAAGCGGCCTCTTAATGACAGCCAACTTGAGCCCCGAACCCCTGCAATCAAGCCGGTATAGGCAACATGTAAAGCGGCCTCTTAATGGCAGCCAACCTGGGCCCCGAACCCCTGCAATCAAGCCGGTATAGGCAACATGTAAAGCGGCCTCTTAATGACAGCCAACTTGGGCCCCGAACCCCTGCAATCAAGCCGGTATAGGCAACATGTAAAGCGGCCTCTTAATGACAGCCAACTTAAGCCCCGAACCCCTGCAATCAAGCCGGTATAGGCAACATGTGAAGCGGCCTCTTAATGGCAGCCAACTTGGGCCCCGAACCCCTGCAATCAAGCCGGTATAGGCAACATGTAAAGCGGCCTCTTAATGGCAGCCAACTTGGGCCCCGAACCCCTGCAATCAAGCCGGTATAGGCAACATGTGAAGCGGCCTCTTAATGGCAGCCAACTTGGGCCCCGAACCCCTGCAATCAAGCCGGTATAGGCAACATGTAAAGCGGCCTCTTAATGACAGCCAACTTGAGCCCCGAACCCCTGCAATCAAGCCGGTATAGGCAACATGTAAAGCGGCCTCTTAATGACAGCCAACTTGAGCCCCGAACCCCTGCAATCAAGCCGGTATAGGCAACATGTAAAGCGGCCTCTTAATGACAGCCAACTTGAGCCCCGAACCCCTGCAATCAAGCCGGTATAGGCAACATGTAAAGCGGCCTCTTAATGGCAGCCAACTTGGGCCCCGAACCCCTGCAGTCAAGCCGGTAGGCAACATGAAAAGCGGCCTCTTAATGGCAGCCAACTTGGGCCCCGAACCCCTGCAATCAAGCCGGTATAGGCAACATGTAAAGCGGCCTCTTAATGGCAGCCAACTTGGGCCCCGAACCCCTGCAATCAAGCCGGTAGGCAACATGTAAAGCGGCCTCTTAATGACAGCCAACTTGGGCCCCGAACCCCTGCAATCAAGCCGGTAGGCAACATGTAAAGCGGCCTCTTAATGGCAGCCAACTTGGGCCCCGAACCCCTGCAATCAAGCCGGTATAGGCAACATGTAAAGCGGCCTCTTAATGGCAGCCAACTTGGGCCCCGAACCCCTGCAATCAAGCCGGTAGGCAACATTTAAAGCGGCCTCTTAATGGCAGCCAGCTTGGGCCCCGAACCTCTGCAATCAAGCCGGTATAGGCAACATGTAAAGCGGCCTCTTAATGGCAGCCAACTTGGGCCCCGAACCCCTGCAATCAAGCCGGTAGGCAACATTTAAAGCGGCCTCTTAATGGCAGCCAACTTGGGCCCCGAACCCCTGCAATCAAGCCGGTATAGGCAACATGTAAAGCGGCCTCTTAATGGCAGCCAACTTGGGCCCCGAACCCCTGCAATCAAGCCGGTAGGCAACATGTAAAGCGGCCTCTTAATGGCAGCCAACTTGGGCCCCGAACCCCTGCAATCAAGCCGGTATAGGCAACATGTCAATCGGCCTCTTAATGGCAGCCAACTTGGGCCCCGAACCCCTGCAATCAAGCCGGTAGGCAACATTTAAAGCGGCCTCTTAATGGCAGCCAACTTGGGCCCCGAACCCCTGCAGTCAAGCCGGTAGGCAACATGTAAAGCGGCCTCTTAATGGCAGCCAACTTGGGCCCCGAACCCCTGCAATCAAGCCGGTATAGGCAACATGTAAAGCGGCCTCTTAATGGCAGCCAACTTGGGCCCCGAACCCCTGCAATCAAGCCGGTAGGCAACATGTAAAGCGGCCTCTTAATGACAGCCAACTTGGGCCCCGAACCCCTGCAATCAAGCCGGTATAGGCAACATGTAAAGCGGCCTCTTAATGGCAGCCAACTTGGGCCCCGAACCCCTGCAATCAAGCCGGTATAGGCAACATGTAAAGCGGCCTCTTAATGGCAGCCAACTTGGGCCCCGAACCCCTGCAGTCAAGCCGGTAGGCAACATGTAAAGCGGCCTCTTAATGGCAGCCACTATCATATTGTTCGCTTGTGAAATGAAATAGTTCAACTCTTACCACACGACTGCTAGCGCCAATGGCCGGTCCAAACAACACCCTCTTCAGCCAGCTCGTCACTCCAGTTAGGCCAGGTCCACATTCATCAGAAACCTCCATGGCCATTTGCACCATACCTTCATTGATCTTGTATCTATTCATTTATTATTCAAAAAAAAAAAAAAAAGTTTCATTCCAAAAATACTAACAAAAGACAATAACATATAGAGACAAAATTACATATTACAAATATAATTATAATATAATACTGAGTTCTTAATTAAATAGTATGATCTAGGTGAATTTGTTTTCGAAGTGAAGGAATATACACATAAGCAAAGCTTGTGTGTGGGAGAGGAGTCAAAGAAGAAGATGTATTATTAGTTATTATTATCGTAATATTAATATTATTAGTTTCATTTAATACTAGTTCCAACTAGTTTAAAACTAGTGTAGTTTCATTTGAAGTGTGTTATATGATCATGACGGTACTTGAAGAGTTGAAGATGTTGTTAGAATGAACGTCAGAATTTACTTACGGTAAAAAAAATCATTACAATTATCATTAAAAATCATTTTCAAAACAGTGTTCCCTATACAGCCCGATATGCCCATGCAAGCGTCGTCCATACCCTAGACCCTATACCCTATACCCTAGACAGTGTTCCTACTATACACAAGATGAACGTTGCTTCCTATATCTCTTCATACCATATCATACTCGTACTTTTTGCCTCTCTTTGTGCATATATTTGTTATATTCATGTTTTATTTTACCCATTCAGTGTGTGTTTTTTGTCTATACTGTGTTTTTCTTGTTCTTTCATTGTCATTATATTTAGGTTTGTATTTAAAGCATGTCGTAAAAAGAGTTGATAACTCATGGAATTTTCATGCTCAACCCAATAAATACAACAAATAAACAATTATTCACTGAATACCGGTATAAACACAATCTTAAGTGTCCTGTGGGATCATAATCCTGTGGGATCATATGGATAACACTGTGAGGAATAACACACAAAACATTCATTCAAAAACATAATCGGGACCAAAATGTTCCTGAATTTGATCAAATGTACATGTTAAATCATCCTGCACTGTTCCCCTTGATGCCACATTGTTCTAATGTTGCGTTGACTCTTCCTGTTAGAGTCCAGGGGAGTCGATTTAGCTGAATATCAGTTTTTATGTGATATATTTCGACCAGTAAGAGATATCAAAATTCCAATTCTCTAGAAACGCAGATAATTATAATAGTTTCAAGATGATACAAGCTATAACCATCCAAGTCATGTCGCATAACTGTCAAGCGTAGCTAAACAAATGTTTTTTCCAGCTGTATACGCTTGACAGTTATGCGACATGACTTGAATAGTTGTACCTTATATCATCTTGAAGCATTAAAATCATCTGTTTCTCGAGTATTATATTTTCGATATCTCATACTGGTCGAAATATATCACATACAAACTGATATTCAGCTAAATCGACTCCCTGGACTCTTTACAGGAAGAGTCAACGCAATATTAGAACAATGTGTCATCAAGGGGAACAGTGCAGGAAGATTTAACATGTACATTTGATCAAATTCAGGAACATTTTGAGCTGAATCCCGATTATGTTCTTGAATGAATGTTATAGAAGTTATGTACATTTTATGGAAGAAATCACCAAACAACTAATCGACACCCACGGACTCTTAACGAGGTTTTCGTGTAGCATGTTATGCTTTATTTATATTGGGTTGTAACGACGCACTGTACTGATGGCCAAGATCTATTGGCGTCGGTGGATGATATATGAGATGCTGGGATGGTGAGATGAGAGGTTATTTTAACAGGCGTTCTTGTATACTGGGAAGGAGTCGGTCGTGGCCTGTTGTTAAGGAACCATCCCAGAATTGACCTGAACGACAGAAGGCAACCACGATGCACCCCTGTCAGGATGGTCGACCATGGCGGGAATCAAAACCCGGGCTCCTGAATGACAGTTCAGTGTGCTACCACTCGGCCACAAGTCTCAGTACCATGTCATCACGGTAGAAACAGAAGGTTTGTGATGCGCGAAGAGAGGCTGACATGGTATTGTCCCGCGCAGGTGCTGCTCGCCGAGTTGAAGGGCACGGAGTGTTACTACGACGTCAAGTGCCTGAAGAAGGACGTGGTCCTGGAGGACGATGACGTGGAGTAAGATGAGTGTTGTGATGCGCAGAGAGAGGCTAACATGGTGTTGTCCCGCGCAGGTGCTGCTCGCCGAGTTGAAGGGCACAGAGTGTTACTACGCCGTCAAGTGCCTGAAGAAGGACGTGGTCCTGGAGGACGATGACGTGGAGTAAGATGAGTGTTGTGATGCGCAGAGAGAGGCTAACACTGTATTGTCCCGCGCAGGTGCTGCTCGCCGAGTTGAAGGGCACAGAGTGTTACTACGCCGTCAAGTGCCTGAAGAAGGACGTGGTCCTGGAGGACGATGACGTGGAGTAAGATGAGTGTTGTGATGCGCAGAGAGAGGCTAACATGGTATTGTCCCGCGCAGGTGCTGCTCGCCGAGTTGAAGGGCACGGAGTGTTACTACGCCGTCAAGTGCCTGAAGAAGGACGTGGTCCTGGAGGACGATGACGTGGAGTAAGATGAGTGTTGTGATGCGCAGAGAGAGGCTAACATGGTATTGTCCCGCGCAGGTGCTGCTCGCCGAGTTGAAGGGCACGGAGTGTTACTACGCCGTCAAGTGCCTGAAGAAGGACGTGGTCCTGGAGGACGATGACGTGGAGTAAGATGAGTGTTGTGATGCGCAGAGAGAGGCTAACATGGTATTGTCCCGCGCAGGTGCTGCTCGCCGAGTTGAAGGGCACAGAGTGTTACTACGCCGTCAAGTGCCTGAAGAAGGACGTGGTCCTGGAGGACGATGACGTGGAGTAAGATGAGTGTTGTGATGCGCAGAGAGAGGCTAACATGGTATTGTCCCGCGCAGGTGCTGCTCGCCGAGTTGAAGGGCACAGAGTGTTACTACGCCGTCAAGTGCCTGAAGAAGGACGTGGTCCTGGAGGACGATGACGTGGAGTAAGATGAGTGTTGTGATGCGCAGAGAGAGGCTAACATGGTATTGTCCCGCGCAGGTGCTGCTCGCCGAGTTGAAGGGCACGGAGTGTTACTACGCCGTCAAGTGCCTGAAGAAGGACGTGGTCCTGGAGGACGATGACGTGGAGTAAGATGAGTGTTGTGATGCGCAGAGAGAGGCTAACATGGTATTGTCCCGCGCAGGTGCTGCTCGCCGAGTTGAAGGGCACAGAGTGTTACTACGCCGTCAAGTGCCTGAAGAAGGACGTGGTCCTGGAGGACGATGACGTGGAGTAAGATGAGTGTTGTGATGCGCAGAGAGAGGCTAACACTGTATTGTCCCGCGCAGGTGCTGCTCGCCGAGTTGAAGGGCACGGAGTGTTACTACGCCGTCAAGTGCCTGAAGAAGGACGTGGTCCTGGAGGACGATGACGTGGAGTAAGATGAGTGTTGTGATGCGCAGAGAGAGGCTAACATGGTATTGTCCCGCGCAGGTGCTGCTCGCCGAGTTGAAGGGCACGGAGTGTTACTACGCCGTCAAGTGCCTGAAGAAGGACGTGGTCCTGGAGGACGATGACGTGGAGTAAGATGAGTGTTGTGATGCGCAGAGAGAGGCTAACATGGTATTGTCCCGCGCAGGTGCTGCTCGCCGAGTTGAAGGGCACGGAGTGTTACTACGCCGTCAAGTGCCTGAAGAAGGACGTGGTCCTGGAGGACAATGACGTGGAGTAAGATGAGTGTTGTGATGCGCAGAGAGAGGCTAACATGGTATTGTCCCGCGCAGGTGCTGCTCGCCGAGTTGAAGGGCACAGAGTGTTACTACGCCGTCAAGTGCCTGAAGAAGGACGTGGTCCTGGAGGACGATGACGTGGAGTAAGATGAGTGTTGTGATGCGCAGAGAGAGGCTAACATGGTATTGTCCCGCGCAGGTGCTGCTCGCCGAGTTGAAGGGCACGGAGTGTTACTACGCCGTCAAGTGCCTGAAGAAGGACGTGGTCCTGGAGGTCGATGACGTGGAGTAAGATGAGTGTTGTGATGCGCAGAGAGAGGCTAACACTGTATTGTCCCGCGCAGGTGCTGCTCGCCGAGTTGAAGGGCACGGAGTGTTACTACGCCGTCAAGTGCCTGAAGAAGGACGTGGTCCTGGAGGACGATGACGTGGAGTAAGATGAGTGTTGTGATGCGCAGAGAGAGGCTAACATGGTGTTGTCCCGCGCAGGTGCTGCTCGCCGAGTTGAAGGGCACAGAGTGTTACTACGCCGTCAAGTGCCTGAAGAAGGACGTGGTCCTGGAGGACGATGACGTGGAGTAAGATGAGTGTTGTGATGCGCAGAGAGAGGCTAACATGGTGTTGTCCCGCGCAGGTGCTGCTCGCCGAGTTGAAGGGCACAGAGTGTTACTACGCCGTCAAGTGCCTGAAGAAGGACGTGGTCCTGGAGGACGATGACGTGGAGTAAGATGAGTGTTGTGATGCGCAGAGAGAGGCTTACATGGTATTGTCCCGCGCAGGTGCTGCTCGCCGAGTTGAAGGGCACAGAGTGTTACTACGCCGTCAAGTGCCTGAAGAAGGACGTGGTCCTGGAGGACGATGACGTGGAGTAAGATGAGTGTTGTGATGCGCAGAGAGAGGCTAACATGGTATTGTCCCGCGCAGGTGCTGCTCGCCGAGTTGAAGGGCACAGAGTGTTACTACGCCGTCAAGTGCCTGAAGAAGGACGTGGTCCTGGAGGACGATGACGTGGAGTAAGATGAGTGTTGTGATGCGCAGAGAGAGGCTAACATGGTATTGTCCCACGCAGGTGCTGCTCGCCGAGTTGAAGGGCACGGAGTGTTACTACGCCGTCAAGTGCCTGAAGAAGGACGTGGTCCTGGAGGACGATGACGTGGAGTAAGATGAGTGTTGTGATGCGCAGAGAGAGGCTAACATGGTATTGTCCCGCGCAGGTGCTGCTCGCCGAGTTGAAGGGCACGGAGTGTTACTACGCCGTCAAGTGCCTGAAGAAGGACGTGGTCCTGGAGGACGATGACGTGGAGTAAGATGAGTGTTGTGATGCGCAGAGAGAGGCTAACATGGTATTGTCCCGCGCAGGTGCTGCTCGCCGAGTTGAAGGGCACGGAGTGTTACCACGCCGTCAAGTGCCTGAAGAAGGACGTGGTCCTGGAGGACGATGACGTGGAGTAAGATGAGTGTTGTGATGCGCAGAGAGAGGCTAACATGGTATTGTCCCGCGCAGGTGCTGCTCGCCGAGTTGAAGGGCACGGAGTGTTACCACGCCGTCAAGTGCCTGAAGAAGGACGTGGTCCTGGAGGACGATGACGTGGAGTAAGATGAGTGTTGTGATGCGCAGAGAGAGGCTAACACTGTATTGTCCCGCGCAGGTGCTGCTCGCCGAGTTGAAGGGCACGGAGTGTTACTACGCCGTCAAGTGCCTGAAGAAGGACGTGGTCCTGGAGGACGATGACGTGGAGTAAGATGAGTGTTGTGATGCGCAGAGAGAGGCTAACATGGTATTGTCCCGCGCAGGTGCTGCTCGCCGAGTTGAAGGGCACGGAGTGTTACTACGCCGTCAAGTGCCTGAAGAAGGACGTGGTCCTGGAGGACGATGACGTGGAGTAAGATGAGTGTTGTGATGCGCAGAGAGAGGCTAACATGGTATTGTCCCGCGCAGGTGCTGCTCGCCGAGTTGAAGGCCACGGAGTGTTACTACGCCGTCAAGTGCCTGAAGAAGGACGTGGTCCTGGAGGACGATGACGTGGAGTAAGATGAGTGTTGTGATGCGCAGAGAGAGGCCAACATGGTATTGTCCCGCGCAGGTGCTGCTCGCCGAGTTGAAGGGCACGGAGTGTTACCACGCCGTCAAGTGCCTGAAGAAGGACGTGGTCCTGGAGGACGATGACGTGGAGTAAGATGAGTGTTGTGATGCGCAGAGAGAGGCTAACATGGTATTGTCCCGCGCAGGTGCTGCTCGCCGAGTTGAAGGGCACGGAGTGTTACTACGCCGTCAAGTGCCTGAAGAAGGACGTGGTCCTGGAGGACGATGACGTGGAGTAAGATGAGTGTTGTGATGCGCAGAGAGAGGCTAACATGGTATTGTCCCGCGCAGGTGCTGCTCGCCGAGTTGAAGGGCACGGAGTGTTACTACGCCGTCAAGTGCCTGAAGAAGGACGTGGTCCTGGAGGACGATGACGTGGAGTGCACGCTGATCGAGAGGAAGGTCCTGGCGCTCGGCACCAAGCACCCCTACCTCTGCCACCTCTTCTGCACGTTCCAGACCGAGGTGAGGCCAGACAGCTTTTCACAAGTCTCACCGTTTGATTATCATCTATGCTATCAATAACGTAACGGGATAAGCAACATGGCGCTTTCCTTTCGCACCATGCGTATATCAAAGGGATGCCGCCTTACAAATGTTACGATGATTTGCTGGTATTATTGTGTGTTGATCTATACAAGTAATAGATGTAATGCAATCTGTGAATCTAGCTCTTTCCAACTGCATTAAGCAATATTGGAATAATGGTAATTTGAATTGGCCAATCTGAATTTAAAATACGTCTGTAAAAGCATCTAGTCCCCTAGTCAAGGGCCTATACTGCTATATTTACCATTGATAACTGTATAATTACTAATCATCTACGAGAAAGATCAGAAACAATGCAATTATACATCTATGTACTATACATTGAAATACGAGCCAAATACGTACGATTTGATTTGAAATTGCGAATCTCAGAAATGTACACGAAAGCGCGCTGATTTCATCATGGTGAAAACGGCCCAATGTTAAAAGGATGGGACTTACGCCATGCTGCTTATCCCGTTACGTTATCGATAGTCTTAGGTATCATCAACTATTTGGCTGCCTGAAAGTTCTTACAAAATTGTATGCGATTCTGATGAAATCTGTTGGCCTATCGATAGAACGGCAAGACTTATGGAAACTATAATTATCTGATGATATGTCCAATAGTGTGAGCAATAACATTGGCAACTTTCAAAACTCTACAATCATTTTTGTGGCATTCTCGTATTTTGCGAGCGTTCTGGGTCATTTTGCCGTCACGCGGAAAAAACAAGAAAAAATATTTCGATTTTTTTCTAAATCATTTCAATATCAATTCCTTTCAATGGTCATGCATTAGTTAACTCAAAGTCTAGTTATTTGTCAGAAGTAGTAAATTCTCATTTTTAGATGACCTTAACTATACGTTCCGAAACCTCCCGAATCTACTGCAAGCGTACTGGACGCGTTCCGAAACCTCCCTAATCCACTGCAAGCGTACTGGATGCGTTCCGAAACCTCCCGAATTCACTGCAAGCGTAGTGGACGCGTTCCGAAACCTCCCGAATCCACTGCAAGCGAACTGGATGCGTTCCGAAACCTCCCCAATTCACTGCAAGCGTAGTGGACGCGTTCCGAAACCTCCTGAATCCACTGCAAGCGAACTGGATGCGTTCCGAAACCTCCCCAATTCACTGCAAGCGTAGTGGACGCGTTCCGAAACCTCCCTAATCCACTGCAAGCGAACTGGATGCGTTCCGAAACCTCCCGAATCCACTGCAAGCGTACTGGACGCGTTCCGAAACCTCCCTAATCCACTGCAAGCAAACTGGATGCGTTCCGGAACCTCCCTAATCCACTGCAAGCGTACTGGATGCGTTCCGGAACCTCCCGAATTCACTGCAAGCGTAGTGGACGCGTTCCGAAACCTCCCGAATTCACTGCAAGCGTAGTGGACGCGTTCCGAAACCTCCCGAATCCACTGCAAGCGAACTGGATGCGTTCCGAAACCTCCCGAATTCACTGCAAGCGTAGTGGACGCGTTCCGGAACCTCCCGAATTCACTGCAAGCGTAGTGGACGCGTTCCGAAATCTCCCGAATCCACTGCAAGCGTACTGGATGCGTTCCGGAACCTCCCGAATTCACTGCAAGCGTAGTGGACGCGTTCCGAAACCTCCCGAATCCACTGCAAGCAAACTGGATGCGTTCCGAAATCTCCCGAATTCACTGAAAGCGTAGTGGACGCGTTCCGAAACCTCCTGAATCCACTACAAGCGAACTGGATGCGTTCCGAAACCTCCAGAATCCACTACAAGCGTACTGGATGCGTTCCGAAACCTCCCGAATCCACTGCAAGCTTACTGGATGCGTTCCGAAACCTCCCGAATCCACTGCAAGCGTACTGGCTGCGTTCCGAAACCTCCCGAATCCACTGCAAGCGTACTGGCTGCGTTCCGAAACCTACTCAGAGTAATTTACTGACCGTTCCAAAACCCACCACGACAGTTTTTCTTTGTAGGCCCACTGTAAACACTGGAGCTATTTGTCCCAGTAAACCCAGTCCACGTAATGGCGACCTCCATGAATGGTGCGAGATCAGATTGGTTCATGCACAGACAAATAGGGGTGTGGATATTGTTGTGAATAAGGCAGAGGAACTGGATCTGGAGAAATGTTGGTTGATTTGAAATATATTCAAGGTCAACTTGAGGATACACTTTCCTACACGTTGTTCCATAACCCAACACTTTATTGAAAAACAATAAAAAGCGTCCATCTCTTCACTTTCCTACTGAGTGCGTTCCTTCATTGAGGCCTGCTGGATACAAATAGTTCCGCACGCAAGTACTGTGCTGCAAGTGAGGCTAGCAAGTTTCTGAATGCACCCTTGTGTGTAGTGCTTACGTCTTCTAACTTTTGATTTCGACTCTCTGCTATATGATCGAGCGGTGGGGGGGGGGGGACATTTCTCAGTCCACACGACCCTCCTTGTTCCATCATCGCGCAGTCCTGCCAATCTGACAGAGATCCACAGGAATGTGGCGCTATTAATATTCCTTCAGGTTGGCAGTGGAACAAACCAATGAGACAATCGCACATACCGCTCTACGCTGCTCAATTCAAGCCGTTCTTACAATCGTCTCCACTTCTAATTAACCGTATAGGTTGTTTTAATTGAAGATTTGAGGGAGAGTGAGGGAACACTGCGAGAGAGATGGATGAACGTCCCCTGATCTCGTGTACTTTAGACGTAGGCGATGGAGGGGGGGGGGGGGAGCTGAAGTCGGACGGCAATTGTATAGGCCCATTCATAACCAACTTTAACTCGAACTTAAACTTTAACTTTGAAACTTTTATTGAGTTCACAACAAAAAGTTAAAGTCAATGTGATAACATCAGCTGTTGTTCACGCCGCCATTTTCTTCAGTGTGCAATTCATGTAGGCCTAGATCTAGAACCTAACCTAAAATGGTATAATTTGTGTCACTGCATAACTTATCATACAGTGCCCAGAATTCAAGTAGCATGGCAAAAGTTTTCCATCTCTCTCCATTTTATTCTAAAGTAGGCTAGTTGGGCTCACTCATCCGTGAAGACACTTTTGAGGTTATCTTCCCGTGGCGCGAAAACTCGTTGAGATTCTATTTGCCGTTCCTCGATTCAGGTGGCAGTGCCTGATTCTGATTGGTTCCTCCTGGAGTCAAACTTATCTTCCAGTCGAAGTGTTTGGCATGATCACACTTGGAGTCGATGACGTCAGAGTCAAGTTGTCATGAACACTTCTGCGGACATGCGTAGTAGCTACAAACAGTGAAGTTCGAGTTGGTTGTGAATGAGCCTTGTCTGTGTGTGCACGACGTAGCGCTACGGCTTCTAACTGCTGCTCCAGAAACTGAGGTTTCATTCCCAACATGTCAGTTTCTTACCCTGTCTCATATAATACAGATGCTTCTGGCAATTATTCCTTCTAATTGTATGTAGGCCTAAATGCTTTTGGCCAAAGGTTATGGGGTTTGTTGATTCTTTGCATCGACCGATACGAGAATCATTATTAATTATTTTCTGATATTACCCATTTGGCCGATATTGTTCAGCGAACGATATCAGGATTGGTATCTCTGAAACGCGGGAGAATGCC
>OZ023338.1:20414058-20448493 GCA_964007535.1 Brachyptera risi | reverse complement strand
TATATATATATATATATATATATATATATATATATATATATATATATATATTTATATATATATATATATATATTTATATATATATATATATATATATATATATATATATATAGGTATATATATATATATATATATATATATATATATATATATATATATATACTTATATATCACTTCAATCGTAGGTACCTATTCATTCACAGTTACTCCATCACATATCAATCTTATCCTGTTACATTATGTATGTGAATCATGTATTAAAAACAAGAATAAAAATGAAAATGAATGTCCAGTTCTGATCAGTCTCTCCCCCTCTTCCTCAGGGACCTAAAGCTGGACAACATCCTGCTGGACTTTGACGGGCACGTGAGGATCGCCGACTTCGGCATGTGCAAGCTCCAGATCTTCCTGGACCGCACGGCCGACACCTTCTGCGGCACGCCCGACTACATGGCGCCCGAGGTACGGCAAACACGCGGCACGATTTCACGGCCCATTCACAACCGACACGACGAGTAACATTAGCATTAGTAGCAATATCTGTCTCGTGCATTCCGTTCACAATGCGGCGCATCAAGCAAGGTTTCCAGTTCCGATGTTCTCTTGTAGTCCGACACGATATCGGTACGATTTTTGTCATGCCTGTTTCCACTTCGCTGCATCGTAACGTGTTCGTGACGTCATAGCCATAGCCTTCATAACCTTGAACTCACAGGCTTCTTTGAATGTGAGGGATGTGGGTCCAACTTCCGGTTAAACCGTCATTTCGGCCGACGAAAGTTGAAGTTGAGTCAATAATCACGACACCGAGTGGGTACCGACACGGTGTCGTGAACCGCCATGTTGTTCAGGTGAATACTGGCTTGTGATTGGCCAGTTTGGAAAATCGTGTTGAACGACAAGAAAAAAATCTGAAGTGGAAACCCTGCTTTAGCCTGAATGATTTAGCAGTAAGAGCAAGGATTGCAAACTCCAAAACTTGATGTTAAGAGGCCGCGCAGGCGCTCTACACGGGCTCGTTGTTCGCTCGCTTCAGACTCTAGTTTAACATGCATCGTGTGCTAGGCGCAACACATAGACTAGCCCGCCGAAGTCATATTCACGTAAACGCCGTTAATTCCCTTACTCACACTTCCGATATATTCCAAAGTCTATATTTTTTTTCGGTATTCAAAAATATGTATCTAGGTTTTCGTAAACCGAACATTTTCACATTTTCCATTTGAAGAATTTGAAAAATTACAAATTTTTGGTTCAAAATTCTGTAGATGCGTTAACCTCCGTTCTTCAATTATCAACAGAATGCAAAAACAATCATATTGATATCTCAAAAATTACGGCCGTGAGAGTTTGCGGCGTGAAATACGAGCGCCTGCGGCCTCTTAATCCTTACAGCTTGGTGTAAGCACTGACCAATCAGATTTGAGTAAACGTTTGGCTTCTATCGTTCGGACGATGTCTAGCAGGTTGTCTTTGAATACACTTCCCTTCAATCTGTCATTAGTGCCACAGTTTGAAATGAGTCCATGAGATTACAATTGTTTCGAGGAAATGTACTATATTGAGATATTAGGCTGTATGATATAATGTATTATCAATCAATTTGATCTTAACCTAAAAGTACACATAGTTGCACAAAGGAAGATGGCAGCTGATTCAGTGAAGCAGGTAAACAGCTGATGTGAGCAAGCCATCTCATTGGCTGTTTCTTACTGCTGAAGTGTTGTTGTGAACAGCCACTGAATAATTGCACCACTGCTAATGCTAATGTTACTCCTAATTTTGATTGTGAATGGGCTTTTACAGTCCCCTATAAGCCCCAGCGCGAGGCTGCCATTTTATCACCAGCTGCCATTGGCTAATCCAGTTTTATTTATCTGCACTACACATATTTGAACAAAAACATACAACAATGCTCTCAAATTATAATTATCAACCAATCCTAATCTTTGAAAGTTCACAAGCTCGCTGTATTTTCTCATATCAACTATTATTGGTCTTTATTTTGTTAATTGATTAATCTCCATTACCCCTTGCTTACCGAATTTACTGAACCCACTTTTACCATTCTGATAGTAATTAAAAATCATGAACAAGTCTGACATTTGACACAGGATCTAGGCCTACTTGAATCGCTTGGAAGACTGTTATCATTGTCATATTCTAACTGTGAACTAGAATCATCATTTTCATCATCACAATCGCTGTCAAATACTGCATTTAGAACAGTTTCACTGTTGTTTGCTGGTTTCTGATAGCCATTGTTGCTAATGACAGCTGCAAGGTCAGTTTGATGCGTCAGTAAACATCATTTACTCAAGAGTTACTACCTTTATCGACATGGTATGTGATTAGTTCAACAGTTCACTACAAGAGCTATCTTTGTAGCCATACTATGGCACATTCTGACGGTAACTTTGGGAGATATGGATTTAAACATGACGCGCGGTAATTAGCGGGCCTAACACGTCGTCGGTCGTGAATGCTAAGTCGCGTCTCGCGGGCGACACTCGTCAAAGATATTCAAGGCGTTAAATCACTATCACCATCACTGTTTTCTAATGAAATAATCATGGATTCACGAGAAGTGCGTGAAGGAAGGGATTCATGATCTCACGCATGTGATGGTTCAAGCACAAGAAGAGAAAATGATATTAAGAGCCCGCATCTTAGCTGAGAACTTTAAAATGCTCGACCCGAGTTTGGTGTGCGTTAAAAAGTTTGGTTGTTGGTTGAAAAGTGAAAAGGGAATAATATTGAAAGAGTTCCAGTAACTACCGCTAGATGGAGGAGTTTTTCATTACAAAATTTGGACAAAATCTAGTTACATTACACATTTTGGCCAAGGAAATTGAGAAAACTGCAAAATTACAGGCAAATCAGGATTTTGAATATTGATAAGCAAAGTTGAACTCAAGGATGTGCGTTTGTAATTTATTTCTACTATTATTCGGTAACCGGAAATTTAGCAATGAAAACCATCAAATTAGGCTCATTTTGATTCAATTATTGCTCCAAAATAAAATTATTCCTGAATTTTCGCTCAAGCATATCCAATTGTGAGAGTATTATCTATGCATTGCATTTTACAGCAAGTCCGTATGGTGTTTGTAGTTCTTGAGATATATGTGGCGAAAGTGAACCCTGTAAATCTGTCTAAAATGCGGGCTCTTAAAATCAAATGCACAGAATACTGAAGATCTTACCAAGTGGTTAGATCTATTCAGTCAAGCTACTAAATGCAAATGGATTGTGGGCAAACATTGCGAAAGGGAGCCTGAAAAATAGGATTTACACACATAATATTTCACCAAGGCGGGATATCGAATATCTATGGTGTAGGCTCACTGTTCTAATCGACACTATTCCTGAACCAAGTAATAACAAGGTCTTCATCGCTCAGGCTTGGTCCAGCCCTGGAGGTTGTTGAAGGAATTGATATGTAAGCTTTTCCATTTCCTACTATCCAAGAGCCCGCATCGTAGCTGGAAAGTTTCTCTTCAAAATGCTTGACCCAAGTTTGATGTGCGTTCAAGAGTTTGGTTGTGGGTTTAAAAGTGGGAATGGAATAACATTGAAAGAGTTCCAGTAGCTACCTCCGAATGAAGGAGTTCCTTTTTTTTATAATTTTGATAAAATCTGGTTACATTACACATTTTGGCCAAGAAAAATGGGAAAACTGTAAAATTACGGGCAAATCAGGAGTACTAATATGTATGAGCAAAGTTGAACTGGAAGATCGTGATTTATCTTCACCATCATTCGGTAACCAGGAGTTGACCAATAAAAACCATCAAATTAGGAACATTGTTATCCAATTATTGCTCCGTAATTAGAATTATTTTTTTCAATTTCCGATCAAACATATCTAATTCTGAAGTTATTTATGTTTATTGCATTGTACCGCAAGTTCGAATGGGGATTTGTAGTTGTTGAGATATATGTGGCGAAAGTGCACCCTGTAAATCTGTCTAATGCTGGGCTACCATACTTGCGTTATTCGGATTGCGAATTCGCTAAGCGGTTTTTCTAAGCCACCATGATGATAAAACGACCAATCAGTGACGAAAGTTACCCTATTTCTGAGCTCGCCTCAATTCCACCGCCTTGCGAAAGCGAAACGAAAATCACGTCCATGGAAGGCCAGCATAAGATACGGGCTCTTAAATTCGATCCGCGTTGATCGGTGTCTGGGTGTATTACCAAGCTGATGAGCGTGCCCGTGTGGTTGCAGATCATCAAGGGGCTGAAGTACAACCAGTGCGTGGATTGGTGGTCGTTCGGCATCCTGCTCTACGAGATGCTCATCGGTCAGTCGCCGTTCACTGGCTGCGACGAGGACGACCTCTTCTGGTCGATCTGCAACGAGCAGCCGCAGTATCCGCGCTTCCTCACCTCGGAGGCCAACTCCATCCTCATACTGGTGAGTCCCAGCCGTCCCTAGCGGACCAGGCTCGATTCCCGCCACGGTCAACCATCTTGACAGGGGTTTTCCTCTGTCGTTCAGGGGACCGAGGTTCGATCCCACCAACGGTCGACCGTCCAAAAATTGAATTAAAAAAATTAATCGAAATATATTTTTATAAGATCGACAGTAATAATGGGGCTGAATTTTTTTTTTCATGCAACATGTGTTTTGGTAATTCCATTCTTTGGAAGATACGACGGTTACAACATGTTATTTGATTTTATTTGCTCCCCTACGAGATTTGTGATTAGAATATCATTCCTCATAATATATTATATTTCTTATATTATATTCTCATATTAAATTATTATATTCTTATATTATATATTCATTAAAGTAGTGTAAAGTGTGATTTGATGTGTGATGAAATGCAATGAATGGATAAGTAAATAAATTCCGGACCAAGACTGGCGTCCATGCGAGAGATATGTGAGTAGCCAATAGAAAGCAGTCACGTGGCTCTGATTGCATATGTGTCTGTCGGCTGGTTTCAGTTGCTGGAGAAGGACGCCGCCAAGAGGCTCGGGACGGCCGAGTGCGTGGCGGGCGACGTCGTCGACCAGCCGTTCTTCAGGAACACCGACTGGGCGGGGCTGGAGCGTCGAGCCCTCGAGCCCCCCTTCAAGCCCAGAATGGTGCGTTGCTCTCCTATCTCTCCCTCTCCTTTTAATTGATGAGCGTAGCGAAGTCTCCATCCTACTCTTATAGGGCTTTGTCTGTGTTTTTTTTTTTTTTTTTTTATTTTTTTTTTGTAAGCACTCCACAGGTCGCAAGGGTTGACTGATCAACATGACACTTTTTGTGTACACGCAAAAAATTGATGCAACTTAGAACTGTATAGTTTTTGGAATGAATCGGTCCGACCGATTCATTCCATTTATAAAAAAATTGTGATAGCTTCAAGATGATATGAGTCACTCATAATCATTCGAGTCATGTCGCTGAACTGTCAAGCCTATATTAGAAAATATCTTTTTTCAGCTGTAAACATTTGACAGTTATGCAACATGACTTGAATAGTTGGATGAGCGAAGTCTTGGAGCTATTATATGTATCTGTGTTTCTCGCGTATTAAAATGTCGATAGCTCCACCAATCAGAGGTTATCATCCAACAACTGATATTTCGCGATCGACCCTAATGGACTCTTCAATCCATTGAACAAGCTGATCCGAAGATAATAGACCATTTCCGAGAAGAATGAGCCATCTAGCGGCGATCGTTTGAACTAGGACGGGATGTTATTACCTGAGTTCGAAAGTCCCATGCTGTCAATGCAATTTACCACGTTTGATTTATATTATTGTGCGTTACAATGAACGTATTAAGTTGTGATATGATAGTAGTTTCATCATTTATATGTTTACTATATACTGAGAGATTGACACACTGTCAGAGTGAGTAAGATGAGAGATAGTGCAAGTTTAATATCTTGGTGTTTTGCCTTTAACCCTGTGGATAAGTGGACTGACTTTTTGAACAGTACTAAAACTCCCAGAATGCAATACCAGCGATCTCGGCTGCTAGGAGGCGTGACGCGCCTGCGTATTGCATTATGAAAATGGTCTATTAATGTGCCTTCTTCCTGTTTGCTCCAGACCCACCCCCTGGACGTGCAGTACTTCGACACGGCGTTCACAGCCGAGCGCGCCAATCTCACCCCCGTGGACAAGGCTATCCTGCAGTCCATGGACCAGGCTCAGTTCCACGGCTTCAGCTACACCAACCCGAACGCCACCGACTAGACCCGAGCACTGCCGAGCGCTGGTTGCTTGCTTGCTTGCACGCCGCACTCTCGTCACGCGAGAGGTCAGTCGGCATTTACACGGACGTCATCGGGATTGTCCGATTTGTTACGGAGACGATCGAGTCTATCCGAGGTGGAAGAACGAAGTCGATCGTATTTTTTTCTGGCGGAGATGGCCGAGTGTGGCCGATTGGGAACGGAATTGACCAAACTGATCGAATTCAAGATTTGTTCAGCTGATTTTTTATGGAGATGACGAAGTTTCCAACGGATCATACGATTTGAAACGGATTTTGATACCGATTATCACATTTTCAATGACGAATGAGGTTTCAATGACTCCGTATTGATTCTAAGAACAATAGGAATCAATTTTGTATTTTTGTCATACATTTTGTGTTTCCACATTCATTCATACGTTGTACTTTGACACATGACACAAAATGTCACCGATTTTAGACGTATTTTATTGTAAACTTGTAACTATCCACGAGAGACGAAGGTTGAACACCAACCAAATGTTTGAGTGAATCTCGTCGCACCTTGGTCGATCCAGTGCTTTTGAAAGATGTAGTCACGTCTCTTATCCTAAATCTCGTCACGAGAACAGAATAACATAGAAATACCACAGCTAAGGAAATGTAACGGTTATATTTGCCATGTTACTGGACGACCTTTTCTTGCGTGGATACATGAGTATAGAACAAACCTCTATTTCAAACAACAGGTGTATTACAAGTGTTTCAATTCCGAAGACGGTTAACTCGGAACCGATTCTGTAACCGATTTTGCTACCGATTTTACCCGATAGAGCGCATGCGCTCATGTTACTCTTGTCTGTTATCAATGATTTGAGAAAGGTTTGAATTTTCAACCGATTTTATCAAAGTTGCTAACATCTCAATCATGTACTTTAATATTTTGAATTTTGCGACAACCGTTCAGAACAAGAACAGAAGGTGATGGCAGTAGCGGCTCGTGCAAATTGCATGTGCGAAAGTGTCTCTTCCATTTTTTTTTCTTTTTTTTTTGAGGGGGATTTTGGATTTCGAATCAGACTTATATGTTATGACGAAAAAATCGATCGATTTGTTGAAATAATCATCATTCAAAATATTCAGAATATTTTTTTTTTACATTCTTTCATCATATTTTTGAGTCTTGAAAAGAGAAACTGCAGCGTCGCCTCAGTTGCTTCACCGGACGAGCCGCCACTGATATCTACCATCTACGAATGTATACCATCTGATATCGCCATCTACCATCACCGTGATGGTAGATGATGAATTTCTCGTGGGTCTACTCATAATTATGGAGAACATCCCTTTTATGAATCAACTTATACAGACCCCCCCCACCCCCCCTCCCCCCTCCTACTCTATACAAAAATCCCTGTCCAATCAGGAAACGATAGAGTTTCATTCAAGCAAATGATCGTGTTGATTGAATACAAATCACGCTGAAGATAAACCACTTCCTATATGTGACGTCACTCATTGTTGTAAGAGACAGACAACAATACTAGCCAATCACAGCCTCTGTCAGCCTACTGGTTAGCAGTGTTGCTATGGCAACGTTCGATTGTCATTATAGTCATGTGAGAGAAGCCTAAATACGTTCATCAAAATTCACTTTGAAGAATGTCAAACAAATGTCATGTTCATTTGAAATTGACTAATCATTTATATTGACTTTCTTATATATTTGTTCACATTGTGAGTGTGAATTGCCACCTCTCTTCTGTCCTTGTCTGACCCGCGGTATCACTGAGCCACGATCTGGTCATACCAATCTATTTTATCCTGATATGAAGAAGGTGCTTCAACTCGGGTCTTGAAAGTGAAATATTTCCAGGGTCAGGATCTGAGTCCAGCGTCCCGATTGTCTGTGGCGCAACTATCACTTTTGTATCGAACTATATGAAACAACAATACTAAACACGGCTCAGTAGAATTATTATGTCAGCAGTTGCATTTTTTTTGGCACGAAAATGATATATTTTGTGAGTTCAACTATGCCACCGGTACCCTAGCCACTCTTATCTACGTCTAGTTCTCAAGGGAGTCCGCTGAATCGTGACAGGCAATCGGGACCTCTGACTCTGAACTGACCGCAAGAAACCACAAATGCCTTCCATGTTATCAGTATGGGAGTCGGTACACCTTCTTGATATTATAATAAAATAAATAGGTTGGTAGTGATCGGGAGTTCCGTGGTCTCACTGAGCGATCGGGGGTTCGAACCGCTGCTTTATTTGTTTGATATCTGTTGACTGCAAGTATACATTCTCACTGCTATACCTGTGTTCACGAGAGGCGGAGCTCTGCTACCAACCTGACAGCTGTAAGACCTGCGCTGGTTGGTCAACTCCCCGCAGACGTCAGTATTCAGCGCTTCTGAAAGACGTAGTAGTGTTTGTACCGGGTGGGTCAGCTCGCAATGAGAGCTGACGGGGACATTTGTTCTTGTCAGGTTGGTAGGCGGCTCCAACTGTCGTGGAACAGAGTGTATTGTATCACTGGAAGCAGAGCTGTGGGATTAAGTTATCCATATTTGAGTAATCACACAAGTTCAATTGTTCATTTATTATGTATACAAATATTCGGATGAATTACTTTTATTGTTTATCATCTTTCAATAATTCCGTTCTTTATTTTGACTTGCGTTGTCAGTAGAAGTCATATTCGACATCCATTTCAATAGATTCTTCAAATATTCACAATTTAATCTTGTGGATCATTTTTTATTTTGAATTATTTAATTTCTCATCTGAGAAGTTCGTTGTGCCCCAGTCTGTTGTCTGTCCAACGCACGCTCTCAAACTTGGATCGTCATTCATATTATGTTCCAGGCGTTTTGTCTTGATTTGAAGCAGGCGATCTTCTTGTTTTGAGACCAAAAGTTTGTCTCTGTGAATAACAGATACGTTGTGAGACGAAATGAGTGGATGACAGGATGGAGAAGTTGTCCTGAATAAAACAAACGAACGACTCACTCAAGTCCTGATATTTATTTGGAATATTTATGATGACGTATTTGTATATCATCAATACAGACAAACACAGTGGTTATACATCACGTGCTGAACTTGCATGTGTTTCAATGCATATTTAGTTGACTAATAAGCAACATTAGGCATTATTTCAGTCCTTCAAAAGGAGGATATGACAATGTTATGACTAAAACACGTGGAATGTTATGACTAAAACACGTGGAATGTTATGACTAAAACACGTGGAATGTTATGACTAAAACATATGTATTGTTATTACTAAAACACGTGAATTGTTATGACTGAGCACGTGGAATGTTATGACTAAAACATATGTATTGTTATGACTGAAACACGTGAATTGTTATGACTAAAACACGTGGAATGTTATGACTAAAACACGTGGAATGTTATGACTAAAACATATGTATTGTTATTACTAAAACACGTGAATTGTTATGACTGAGCACGTGGAATGTTATGACTAAAACATATGTATTGTTATGACTGAAACACGTGAATTGTTATGACTAAAACACGTGGAATGTTATGACTAAAACATATGTATTGTTATGACTGAAACACATGTTGTGTTATGACTAAAACACGTGGAATGTTATGACTAAAACACATGTTGTGTTATGACTACAAAACGTCTGATGTTATGACTAAAACACGTGAAATATTATGACTAAAACACATGTTGTGTTATGACTATAAACACGCGTGTTGTTATGACTGAAACACATGTTGTGTTATGACTAAAACACATGTTGTGTTATGACTATAAACACGCGTGTTGTTATGACTAAAACACGTATATTGTTATGACTGAACACGCGTGTTGTTATGACTAAAACACGTCTGATGTTATGACTGAAACACGTGAAATGTTATGACTAAAACAAATGTTGTGTTATGACAAAAACACGTGTATTGTTATGACTGAACACGCGTGTTGTTAAGACTAAAACACGTCTATTGTCATGACTAAAACACGTCTGATGTTATGACTAAAACACGTAAAATGTTATGACTAAAACAAATGTTGTGTTGTGACAAAAACACGTGTATTGTTATGACTGAACACGCGTGTTGTTAAGACTAAAACACGTCTATTGTCATGACTAAAACACGTCTGATGTTATGACTAAAACACGTAAAATGTTATGACTAAAACAAATGTTGTGTTGTGACAAAAACACGTGTATTGTTATGACTGAACACGCGTGTTGTTATGACTAGAACACGTATATTGTTATGACTGAACACGCGTGTTGTTAAGACTAAAACACGTCTATTGTCACGACTAAAACACGCGTAGTAAGTTGGTAAGTTATTTTGTTTGTTTCTATGTATGAATGAGACGCTAGAGAATTCCCATTTTAATTACCTTAGATTGCATTTCAAACTTACACATCATTTTTAAATCTCTCCAGTACCTTTTTGTATGTTTTTATTTTTAACACAAATATTACATTCTGTTGTTATTTCTACGATATTGTTCGATAGATTTTAATATTTTCATCAAATTTTATATTCAAATGAATTATTTAATTTGTTGTGACGTGCAATATGTTTTTGATTTTTGTCAATGTTACTATTTAAGAACTTTGTTGTGAAAAATTTGTTTAGTTTAAGTTTGATTATTTATTTATTTGTTATTTTCTAAATAGTTAGATGAATCAGAGTCTTATTTTCTGTAAGAGTTCAGAAATAGCTTGATTTATTTTCAATTTTCTGTTGTTTCAGTTTTTAAAATAAACTAATAATAATGCAATTTTTATAAGTATCAATTAAGCAGGCCTACTGGAGAGACTCAATGGACATAAAGCTAGACTAGTATGTAAATAATAATTGTGAAAACAGTTGAATAAGATATTTTGTTCAGTGAACAAGTATTAGAACCCCCCCCCCTCCCCCCACCCTAACCACAACAATATGTTACAGCCAAAGTCGATAATACAGATCGCTATTTCACCTTCTCAGTAACAATACTAGTCAAGCGCTGTGAATGGGGACATGTGTATACGTTTTAATATTGTAAAAAATAATGTATAATAATTATTATGATTATAATTATAGCGATACGGCACTCATGTGAGGGGTGCGATTTGTATTATAATATTTGTATTAAACGAAATATAGAAAATAAAAATTATGGTATTTGTTATGGTACAATGATTTTTTTTTGTAAATTTGTCTATAATGTAAAAACTACTACTTCAATTACTTTTTGTAGAAATATATCTATTTCTGTAGCTGTGTCCTTGTGTTTTTTATTTCTTGTTATTCCACTCCTTGATATAGGCAACAAGCACGGCATTTCCTCATTATCCGTATGTTGATCTAAAAATCAGTGGATCATTTCCGGGTTTCAATTATCAATGAAAACAAATAGAACAACAAATTATTCTGGATATATCCTATATACATACATGGATATAGGCCTACATGGACATGTCTCAGTTTAGCATGGAATCACATTCTGAGTCGTGACACGTCATATGTCAGGAGAATCTTTCAGCTTGATCTTAAACAATATCTCTATCACCGAGACACGTGACTCAACGTCAAGGAGGCGTACATATCTGTGTCTCGGCAGTAGCTTCACACCGCTTTGCAAACCAGGGAGTTTCCCACATATTAGACATATATTAGTGATAATATAGAATGCCTTGCTTGGACCATAGATCTATATGACCGAGACACGTGACTCAACGTCAAGAAGGCGTACACATCTGTGTCTCGGCAGTAGCTTCACACCGCTTTGCAAACCAGGGAGTTTCCCACATATTAGACATATATTAGTGATAATATAGAATGCCTTGCTTGGACCATAGACCTATATGACCGAGACACGTGACACAACGTCAAGAAGGCGTACATATCTGTGTCTCGGCAGTAGCTTCATACCGCTTTGCAAACCAGGGAGTTTCCCACATATTAGACATATATTAGTGATAATATAGAATGCCTTGCTTGGACCATAGATCTATATGACCGAGACACGTGACTCAACGTCAAGAAGGCGTACACATCTGTGTCTCGGCAGTAGCTTCACACCGCTTTGCAAACCAGGGAGTTTCCCACATATTGGACATTATATTAGTGATAATATAGAATGCCTTGCTCGGATTGTATTTGTTAATGTCCAATATGGCCGCCGAGATTGTAACGAGCACATGTCGCTATCGGCTGCAGGAGTAACGTGTCTCGGTGAGGGGATATAGAATGCCTTGCTTGGATTATATTTGTAAATGTCCAATATGGCCGCCGAGATTGTAACGAGCACATGTCGCTATCGGCTGCAGGAGTAACGTGTCTCGGTGAGGGGATATAGAATGCCTTGCTTGGATTATATTTGTAAATGTCCAATATGGCCCCCGAGATTGTAACGAGCACATGTCATCGGCTGCAGGAGTAACGTATCTCGGTGAGGGGATATAGAATGCCTTGCTTGGATTATATTTGTAAATGTCCAATATGGCCGGCGAGATTGGAACGAGCACATGTCGCTATCGGCTGCAGGAGTAACGTACCTCGGTGAGGGGATATAGAATGCCTTGCTTGGATTATATTTGTAAATGTCCAATATGGCCCCCGAGATTGTAACGAGCACATGTCGCTATCGGCTGCAGGAGTATAACGTGTCTCGGTGAGGTGATATGTGTCTATGATGTGATGAGATGTAACAGAACGATCTTGAAGACAAAGCCTGTCAAAAGCACGTGTCTAGACCCAGTATCAAATGATGCTCATATTTCCGTGCCATTCTAAGCCCGTTGCCAATTTCTTTCAAACAATTCTCACTCTCACGTGATTGAATATTTCGGGCATATGGGTGCTCACCAAATCTTGGATAGTTCGATCCTCCAACAGACTTTCTTGTCGAAACGATCATCTCTCAACAAAATGTTATTTTTCACAAGTATGAAACAAGAAATGGAAGTGATTTCAGAATTCGAAGACATTTTGGACAAAAGTCCAATGGGTGAGAACATCAGCATGAATAATCACCTTCCCAAAAGTCCCAAGCTGTATTGTCAATAAGACCCCGTTTAGACCCGTTTAGACCCCGTTCAGACCCCGTTTAGACCCCTTTTAGACCCCGTTTAGACCCCGTTTACATTACTACTCAACTACTCTAGTAACCCCACCTACGATCGTAAGTTACCGTGTGTGAACGTAAATTAGTTGCTACGCTAGTAACAAAAGCTACTACAGTCAACTTACTACCGTCAGTAAGGTTACTCTAGTAGATGTACTAGTGTAAACGCTCGATAGTTGGTACTACCGTTCGATACAAGGAGAAGATGGCGACGAAGAAAGCAGCTGGCGTGCCAAGCTGTGTACAGCCTTGTAATTCTTGTAGTGTCGCGAGTAGTTGAGTAGTAATGTAAACGGGGTTTTATAGGAGAGAATAATCTTGAATCACGTTTGAAAAAAAAAATATTCATTGAATAAATGTTTCACTCCATTTGAGAGTATTTTGACGACAAGAATCTTGAATAGGAATAGGAGTAATCCGAATTGTTTATTCTATGATCATGTTAGCAACACGCGTGGCCGAGTGGTAACACACTGAACCGTCATTCGGGAGACTGGGGTTCGATTCCCGCCATGTGCGACCATCCTGACAGGGGTGCATCGTGGTTTCCCTCTGTCGTTCAAGTCAATACTGGGATGGTTCCTTAACAACAGGCCACAACTGACTCCTTCCCAACACCTAAAACACCTAATAAAATAACCATTCATCTCATCATCCCTTCATCTCATTCATCATCCACCGACGCCAATAGATTGTGGCAATCAGTGTAGTGCGTCGTTAAAATCCAATAAAAAAAAATCATCATGTAGGCCTACATGTGTATGTTATCGATAATCTATATGTTTTACCCGACTTTTTTGATATCACTTGATAATCGACCAAGAATAAAAAACTGTATTATTATTATTATAATTATCCCATCGTCAGTTCGAACATTTCGGTTTTCGAACGAATGGTATGTCGATGATTTGATATGTAGCCGCAATTATCCTTGGTTTTCCCTATGACTATCAATAACGTAACGGGATAAGCAACACGGCATAAGTCCTATCCTTTTAACATTAGGCCGTTTTCACCATGATGGAATCAGCGCGCTTTCGTGTACATTTGTGAGATTCGCAATTTCAAATCAAATCGTACGTATTAGGCTCCTATTTCAATGTATAGTACATAGTTGTATACTTGCATTGTTTCTGATCTTTATCGTAGATGATGAGTAATCATCCAGTTATCAAATGGTAAATATAGCAGTATAGGGCTCTTGACTAGGGGTCTAAATGCTATTACAGACGTATTTTAAATTTAGATTGGCTAATTCAAATGAAATGTATTCCAATATCGCTTAATGCAGTTGAAAAGAGCTGGATTGACAGATTGCATCACATCTATTACTTGTATAGATCAACATACAACAATACCAGCAAATCAGCATAACATTTGTGAGGCGGCATCCCTTTGACATACGCATGGTGCGAAAGGAGAGCGCCATGTTGCTTATCCTGTTACGTTATTGATAGTCATAGGTTTCGTGTGGATTCAAGGAGGCTCTAAGGTAAGAACTCGATGTACGGAGGCAGCGAGAAGGCCTCCTTGGACTTGTCACGCATCGGAGCAACCTTGATGATCCCCACCTCCATCCTCCTTGACTTGACCCCTGACCCCAGGTCAGCGCTCGACTCGCGCATGAAGGTCGGAGTCAGGGACAGGTCAAGCGGCGGCTTCTCCACCTGCACACACACAACCACCACTGAAATCATGACCAGGATATATTGGCGACCAGGATGAGATGGTGGGAATATCAGGTGAAAGGTTTTGTCAGGGGTTTTGTGTATAGCAGCAAACTTTGGGCAACATTGTTACATTTGATTATCTATAGTTAGTTCTTGCTGAATTTGAATTCATCTCGTACAAACTTAGCTCACGGAAACTAATTGATCGAATTTTGAATTGATTCTCATTTAATCACATTTGATCACTGGGAAGCATTCTGACGACGAAGGATGCAAAGGTGAACCGGAAAGTGGAGACCAGAGTAAGCAAAGCCGAATGTTTCTACCAATCGGTGAGAAAGTTACTGTGGGACGAGGAGTTCCACACTTGCTGGGAACTTGCACTAAACAAGGCGTATTTTGTGCACATTTTAAGGTACAGAGCAGTGACATGGGCCATGGGAGGAAGGGAAGAGAGTATGAAACATACAGCTCAGATGAAATTTCTTAGGAGTATTGAAGGAGTACCAAAGTACACTGTTTACTTGTTGGTATTTTATTAATAATACACAGGTGTAGGTATGTTAATATTTATTAATTATTATTAAGGAGATACAATACCGTGACTGCTTATGTCAGCCATCTTAGATGATCTGCCCATACCAGTGCTACCAACCTAACATATACAACATCCTTTCTCTTAATGCTAAGATGAGTATTTATCATACCAAAATATTACATATAAACCTCATGTGACTAAAGAGGTTTTTACAATTTGAATTACTTTTACATAGATATTCTCCTTATTACCACAACCACTACCCATACAATGACTATACAAAATCATCAAACTTAGCAGGACGTTTAACTACTCTGCCTGCCCTGGTTACAACTGTCGGGTCGTGGTCCATTGATTTCTCGACAGTACATTTTCCTTGAGGAGGTTGCACAACATCATTTTGATTGATGATTACATCTTCAAACTGATCATTATTATCAATAACTACATTTCCATGTGGTACATGTTTATTCATGGATTTTCTAAGATATCTACTGTTACGTCTGAGTAATCGGCCATCAGAATCTTCTACAATATAAGATCTAGGAGCACTGTGCTTTTCAACCACTTTTCCCCTTTCCCATCTAGTTCCCTTATCAATGAGTACATTGTCATTAGGCTGTAGAGGCTGCCGATGGTGTGCTGTTTTATCATAATACTCTTTTTGCCTCTGTTGTTTATCTAAAAGTTGTGCTTTTACATTCAGAGGAATATCAGGTTTCAACAATTTCACCTGAATGGGTAATTTTGTACGAATGCGATGATTCAATAAGATTTGGGCAGGAGACAATTGAATGTATTTCAGAGGAGTACTCCGGTATTCCATTAAGGCAATATAAGGATCTTTATTTTCCTTATTTGACTTTTTTAATATACTCTTTGCAATAGCAACAGCAGACTCAGCCTGACCATTAGACTGGGCATAGTGGGGACTCGAGGTTACAATTTTAAAGTCCCACTCTTTGGCAAAAGCATGAAATTCAATGCTGTTGAAAGGCATATTATCCGAGCAAACTTCTTCCGGTATACCGAATCTAGCAAAAATGGATTTCAAGACTTTCACGACTATTGGTGCAGTTTTCCCTGGTATTTCTGATAGCTCAAGCCATTTGCTATAATAATCCATCACTGTGATGAATGATTTACCCCCAAATTCTAGAATGTCAGTTCCCACTTTTTGCCATGCTCGATCTGGTACAGGATGAGGAATCATTGGTTCCTTTACATTTTTCTTCCTGAACATCTCACACACTTGGCACTGTGAAACCATCAACTCTATGTCTTTTGACATCCCTGGCCAAAATAACATTTCCCTTGCTCGATTCTTACATCGTTCCATACCCATGTGACCTTCATGTATAACATGCAACATTTCTTTGCGAAGGCTCCCTGGAACTAAAAGTTTGTCATTAACAAATACTAATCCGTCAGATACGTCAATATCTGTGCTCATGCCCCAATAGTTTCTAACATTGTTTGGAACTTGATGTTTATGAGTAGGCCACCCATTTTTATTGAAGTCAATTAGAGTTGATAACGCTTCATCCTCCTGTGTTGCCTTACGAAACTGCACTTTTCTAGGTTCTGACATTGACAAGTACTTTTCAACTACATGAACTACTACTGTATGACTAGGGTCATCCACTACAGGGTCTGGAAGATATGCCCTAGATAGTGTGTCTGGTAAATTCAAAAGTTTACCGGGGACATACGACACAACTATGTCATATTTTAATAATCTTAACAATAATCTCTGGATTCGTCCGGTTGATTTTGACAGCTCTCTATGACAAATAACAGAGAGGGGTTTGTGATCGCTTGATACATTTACTAATCTGCCGTACGTAAATTGATTGAACTTTTCTAGTCCAAACACAATGGCAAGCAGTTCCTTCTCTATTTGAGCATAATTTTTTTCACTTTCTGTCAATACTCGAGATGCATAAGCTATCGGGTGATTATTTTGAAGTATGCAAGCACCCAATCCGTCTTTGGAAGCATCTGTCTCTAGCACTAAATGCTTTGTACTATCATAGATTGCCAATACAGGGGAACTTACAAGTTGTTCTTTGATTACACTCAGTGCAGCATCATGATTTGCTGTCCAATGCCACGGAACATTGGTTTTCGTAAGTTCACGTAGTAGCGTTGTTAACTGTGACAGATTTGGAACAAACTGTGCAATGTGTTTTAACATTCCTAACAATCTCTGTACTTCTACTTTAGACTCTGGAGTTGGCATTTCTACTACTGCTCTAATATACTCTTTGTCTACCGATACCCCTTTATTAGAAATTATGCGACCCACATATTTGACTTCATCAACTCGATATTGCAATTTCTCTGGATTGAATTTAACTCCAACTTCTCGAGCACGTTCTAGTACTTTCTTCAAGGTGACATCATGGTCCTGTTCTGTCTGACCAGCTATGATAATATCATCAAAGTAAATCTCTACTCCTGGGATATCACCGAACAACTTGACATTAGTCTTCTGAAAGACTTCTGGCGCTGATGCCAATCCAAAAGGAAGTCGCTTAAATCTAAACCTGCCTGAGGGAGCTTGAAAAGTACAAAGATCTGCACTTTTGTCTGACAATGGTATGTGCCAGAAACCTTGTTTCATGTCCAACACGGAAAAAAACATTCTTATTATTAAGACGGGCAATGATCTCGTTAGAGGTAGGGATCAGATAATGCTCACGCTTAATTGCCTTATTAAGGTCACTAGGATCTAGGCATAAACGCAGCTCACCATTTGGTTTTTCAAACACTACAAGACTATTCACCCAATCAGTAGGTCCATCTACTCTATCAATTATGTCTTTCTCTACAAGGACATCTAAGGCTTTCTTTAGTTTTTTCTCAAGACTGATAGGCACTCTACGAGGAGAATGTATTACAGGCTGCGCGTCATCCTTGAGTATTATGGTATGCTCTTCCTGCAACTTCCCAAAGCCTGTGAATACATCTCGATTCTGTTTGATTAGTTCAGCTTTTGTTGCTGCTTGTTCAACTGATTCTATTCTAGACATTAACTTAAGACCAACACAATCATTCAAGCCTAGTAAAGTTATTGTTTTACAGCTTACTATCATGAATGTTACTTCCTGCTTGAAACCTTTCTTATTCATGCATTCTAATCTGACAGTTCCTACTGGAATTACATCTTGCCCCTTACTGGCAAACGGAACTAGTCTAGTCATTGTTTTGCTTATTTCTGCATTAGGCATGACTGTGGCTAATACCTCATTAGACATGATGCTTACTTCGGCACCCGAGTCAAGTTTACACTTTATTATGTCATTACCTATGGTTAGCTTTTCTATCCAAGCTCTAGGTTTGCTACTTACAGTTTCTAGGTCAACTACATTTACTTTCCTGTTATTAGGATCACGCCTAACTTCTAGACCTATGTCTTTAACTATAGACCTAGAACTAGTCTTGATGACACCAACATGCAGGATATTGTTTTCATCCTCTTCTTCTTCTTCACCTTCAGATGACGTCTCTTCAACTTCATGGACTGACTTCTTCTGACATCCAACGACGAAATGATTCAGCTGTCCACACAGCCCACATTTTTTTCCATACGCCGGGCATGCTCTTGGTCCATGTTCATACCCACACTTTTTACATATAAAGTCATTTGACCGATGATTCGACCTGAATTTATTCTTATTCTGGATTACACTCTTAAGAGGCTTTGATTTATTTTTAACCGAGTGTACTTCTGTAGAACTACATTCTTGCACATTTCTAGCTTTATGCTTGCTGTCCTCAGCTGCCCTACAATAATCAGCTGCCTTCAGCAACGTCAAGGTTGGTTCTCCTAGCAATCGCTCTTGTACACGAGAATCACGTATGCCCGAAACAATCCTATCACGTATAAGTCTGTCCTCTATAACGCCGAATTCACACAGCTTAGCCTGCTTCTTTAGTTCTGTCAGGAAATGTTCAAAATTTTCACCTTCTTGTTGAAATATTTTAAAAAATAGGAAGCTTTCGTAGACGACATTCTTGCGAGGTGAACAATAGTGTTCAAATTGTTCAAGGACTTTTTTAAGATTATTTGCGTCATTTGAATCTTGAAACTTGAAAGTATTATAGGTGTCTAATGCGTCCTCCCCAACAAAGCTCAATAATAAAGCTACCTGTACGTCTTCATCTTCTTGGTACGACTTACTTGCTTTCATGTATATATCGAATCTTTGTTTGAACTTCCTCCAGTTTTCCGACACGTTGCCTATCAAACTTAGTTCTGATGGCGGCTTGTGCACGCGTTGGTTGCACACTACGCGCACTGCGGCGGCTTCTACTCCCTGATCCTCCATTGTGTAGGCTTTGTTTTTAGCTGTTTAAACACTTTGTTTTATGGAACTCACTTAGATGATGCTCTTAAACTTTCACTGCTGACACCATGTTTACTTGTTGGTATTTTATTAATAATACACAGGTGTAGGTATGTTAATATTTATTAATTATTATTAAGGAGATACAATACCGTGACTGCTTATGTCAGCCATCTTAGATGATCTGCCCATACCAGTGCTACCAACCTAACATATACAACATACACAAGCTGAGAAGCACAGATATGGGGAAGGCATTAGGAGAGGAAAGACTTACATTTAGGATTGGAAGAGAACGTTTGAGGTGGTTCGGGCACATGGAGAGAATGAGCATGGACAAGATTCCGAGGCGAGAATCTGAGGAGACGGAAGAAGAGATGAAGAAGAGTAGGAAGACCGCGAGTGAAGTGGTGTGCAGTGATTAAAGGGGACGTGCAAGAGAGGGGATGGGTGTGGGAGGAGGTGATCAGTGACAGTCAGTGGGAGGACAGAGAGTTGTGGAGGAAGCTGGTGGTAACGGAGGAAGAGGAGAAGAGTAGGAAGACCACGAATGTAGTGGTGTGCAGTGATCAAAGAGGACGTGCAAGAGAGGGGATGGGTGTGGGAGGAGGTGATCAGTGACAGACAGTGGGAGGACAGATAGTTGTGGAGGATGCTGGTGGTAACGGAGGAGGAAGAGAGGAGTAGGAAGATCGCGAGTGAAGTGGTGTGCAGTGATTAAAGGGGACGTGCAAGAGAGGAGATGAGCGTGGGAGGAGGTGATCGGTGACAGTCAGTGGGTGGACAGATAGTTGTGGAGGATGCTGGTGGTAACGGAGGAGGAAGAGAAGAGTAGGAAGACCACGAGTGTAGTGGTGTGCAGTGATTAAAGGGGACGTGCAAGAGAGGAGATGAGCGTGGGAGGAGGTGATCGGTGACAGTCAGTGGGTGGACAGATAGTTGTGGAGGATGCTGGTGGTAACGGAGGAGGAAGAGAAGAGTAGGAAGACCACGAGTGTAGTGGTGTGCAGTGATTAAAGGGGACGTGCAAGAGAGGAGATGAGCGTGGGAGGAGGTGATCGGTGACAGTCAGTGGGTGGACAGATAGTTGTGGAGGATGCTGGTGGTAACGGAGGAGGAAGAGAAGAGTAGGAAGACCACGAGTGTAGTGGTGTGCAGTGATCAAAGAGGACGTGCAAGAGAGGGGATGGGTGTGGGAGGAGGTGATCAGTGACAGACAGTGGAAGGACAGAGAGTTGTGGAGGAAGCTGGTGGTAACGGAGGAAGAGGAGAAGAGTAGGAAGACCACGAATGTAGTGGTGTGCAGTGATCAAAGAGGACGTGCAAGAGAGGGGATGGGTGTGGGAGGAGGTGATCAGTGACAGACAGTGGGAGGACAGAGAGTTGTGGAGGAAGCTGGTGGTAACGAAAGAGGAGGAGAAGAGTAGGAAGACCGCGAGTGAAGTGGTGTGCAGTGATTAAAGAGGACGTGCAAGAGAGAAGATGGGCGTGGAAGAAGGTGATCGGTGACAGTCAGTGGGAGGACAGATAATTGTGGAGGAAGCTGGTGGTAACGAAGGAGGAAGAGAAGAGTGGGAAGACCGCGAGTGAAGTGGTGTGCAGTGATTAAAGAGGACGTGCAAGAGAGGGGATGAGCATGGGAGGAGGTGATCAGTGACAGTCAGTGGGAGGACAGAGAGTTGTGGAGGAAGCTGGTGGTAACGAAGGAGGAAGAGAAGAGTAGGAAGAGAAGAGTAGGAAGACCGCGAGTGAAGTGGTGTGCAGTGATCAAAGAGGACGTGCAAGAGAGGGGATGAGCATGGGAGGAGGTGATCAGTGACAGTCAGTGGGAGGACAGAGAGTTGTGGAGGAAGCTGGTGGTAACGAAGGAGTAATATATATATATATATATATATATATATATATATATATATATATATATATATATATATATATATATATATATATATATATAAATATATATATATATATATATATATATATAATATATATATATAATATATATATATATATATATATATATATATATATATATTATATATATATATATATATATATATATATATTTATATATATATATATATATATATAATATATATATATATATATATATATATATATATATATATATATATATATATATATATATATATATATATATATCATCCTGTCTTTCTCAATCCTAATAATAATAATGATAATAATAATAATAATATCTTTCTGTCCATTCATTTTTATATCCAGTTGTGAGTTTTTATATTTCCTATATTTGTACAATGCGCGAATCTTTGGATTGAATAAATACATTTAAAAAAAATACCCGGAACAACAACAACATTTGCATGTGGTGTCCGTGAAGGCTCGTTTACTGACTCGCGTTGGGCGCGACACGCGACGAGCGGGACCAATCACAGCGCTCGTAGCTCGCGTCAGGCAACACGGCGCGTAGGCCTTCGCGTGTCGCTCCAAGTGGGGCTCGGTCGCGTCTGATCGCGCGCGTTAAGTATCGTTTACTGACTCGCGTTGGGCGCGACACGCGACGAGCGGCACCAATCACAGCGCTCGTAGCTCGCGACAGGCAACACGGCGCGTAGGCCTTCGCGTGTGGCTTCCAAGTTGAACTTGGTCCAACATTTTCGCTCGGTCGCGTCTGATCGCACGCGTTACTGTCCCACAATGCACGCTGTTCAACCATCAGCGCTGCGAATTATACGGGACTTTCGTGAAGATTGGACGTATTCTAACCTCATCGTTGTGTTTGGAATTTGTTGTCGTGGTGGACAGGACAGGATACGTTATTTAACTCAATTTATTTCATTTTCATAATCATATAATATAATAATAATATTGCTCCACTTGGTATCTATACAAATCAATAGCATCCATCTTGCATTAACTGACATTCAGTAACCAGTCAGTGGGCGCGACTGCGCGAGTCAGTAAACGATACGTGCGGGGAGCAACACGCGTTTCGCCCGTCGCTCGACGCGTCCAACGTGAGTCAGTAAACGAAGCTTTACTCTCCCACTATGCACTCTGTTCAACCATCAGCGCTGCCAATCTTACGGGACTTTCGTGAACATTGGACGTATTCTAACCTCTTTGTTGTCTCTTTGAATCCTGATGCTAAAGAGTGGATCAAGAAGTAGTATGTATACTGATATTTTTGGATGGATCTACTGTCAAGGCGCTTCTACTGATTCGCGGCGCGCGCGACGCGTTGGTCACGTTTGGCGCGCCGACCAATCAGATATCGTGCTTGGAGGGTCCCGCGTTTGGCGCAACTGACTTCAACTCTGTTCAATTTTTGTACGCGAGCTACCGCCATCTAGACTGCTCAATCTGATCGTTCGATTAAGACCAAACATTGAACTGTACAAGGCGGAGGGAAATTATTATTCGATTGTTGACACACTTGTCTCAAAAATGATCAGTCAAAATCTGTGAGAATAATTATGTATTCAGCATTGGATTTCAAACTTGTCCAAACTGTGGAGAGTTTCTCTATTCTATACGACAGTAGTCATCTGTCCTATAAGGACAAGGGGGTCAGAGCAATCGCGTGGGCCACAGTTGCCAGTATTGTGAGCTCAGGTAAGAATTACTTTTCACAATAACATCCAATGCATGATAAAAAAATGGGCCTAGGCCTTTTAAATGGGTCTATTAGGCCTCACACCACTGAGTGGGCCTACATGCTTTACCAAACACCACAAACTCAATGCATGCCAGCTATCTTACGTCGCCAAACATCAAGTTTGTAATGATAATGTGACAGTTCGTGTTCCTACACCGAATAGGCATCCATCTTGCTCTTCGCCTACAACGCGAGCTACTCAATGAATGCAAGTGCTAGCGTGACGCGTCAAACGCGCCGCGAATCAGTATAAAAGCGCCTTTAGGCCTGTTCTTCCATTCATTATGGATTCAATGGGAGTGGATAGTATTATAATGAAAAAAAAAAAAATCTACTGGACGTTGAGTGGGTGGCGTTTTTAGCAACCCGCGTCCAACTCGAGTGAGTGTACGAAGCTTGACTCACTCTGTCGTACTCCTCCTGCAGCCGCTTGAGCTGCGCCTGGTTGCGGTACACCATGCAGCACGCCCTCATGGTGAAGTAGTACATCACCTCCACGCCGCTCAGCAGCGAGAACCCCAGGAACAGCCCGGCGATGCCGCCGAACGACACTACAACAACAACAACAACAACATGCTGAACCGTCAGCCAGGAGACTGGTTGCCTCTGTCGTACTCCTCCTGCAGCCGCTTGAGCTGCGCCTGGTTGCGGTACACCATGCAGCACGCCCTCATGGTGAAGTAGTACATCACCTCCACGCCGCTCAGCAGCGAGAACCCGAGGAACAGCCCGGCGATGCCGCCGAACGACACTACAACAACAACAACAACAACATGCTGAACCGTCAGCCAGGAGACTGGTTCCCTTTGTCGTTCAAGTTCATTCTATTGGTTTCATAAAAATTAACAAAATAACGTAATAGGTTCTACAAATATATACAAAATAAACATACAACAAAATAAAGTCCCACAAAACCACCAATGGTGGCTTAACTGTGGATGTACCGAAATGAAGGTTAATACATTGTGAATGTTAACGCCGGTCTTTTTGAGACCAGCTAGCTCGTTTCCCCCAGTTGCCAATTGAACTTGAAATCATATTCGATTGCGTCATGGAATGTTGTTTATACTGCAAGTATGTTTCTGGTTCACCTTCCACTCTCAAAGCTGGTTGGCCGTTACATTATCACGCGATTTGCTGCATCCAATCACAGCTCGCCATTCTCGCGTTGCCTGAACCAGCTAGGCCTCGCAGTTCAGTTACCATCTCTACTCGCTCGAGACCAGACGTGCTGAAACGTCTCTCGTCGAGTATCCATTCAGTTGCTCTTTCTCCTTGCTCGAGTTCAGACGTGCTCTGACGTCGCTCGTTCAAGTGGGTTAATTCGGTCAGTTTGCGTCCAGCTCTTGTTGTGGGAGCATCTCCCGTTGATATCTCCTCTTGTTAGAGTTCGGACGTGCTGTGCAGTCTTTCGTATGTACGCAGTTGTTGCTTTTCTATTCTTCGTTCTTCTTGAGTCGTTAATAGGACCACTCTCCAGCCTTTCTTGTTTCTGTTCCTTACACTTGTTATGTTCATTAGCATCTACGAAGTTGGGTGTTTTGTTTTCTGTCAAGCTTCTTATTGTTTATTTATTCTAATGGTGTGTGGGGACACCACTCAGGTTTTTGATCTATTTTGTTTCGCTTCTCGTTTTTCTTTTGATCTGGTTATTACCAAAGTCAAGTCGACGTAGTTCAATACGTATCGGTTTGGGGCGTAGCATAATCCGAGTTTGGATTATGCTCGCCTGATTATTATTGCCAAGTCGGCACCCATTTATTTACGTTCCATATGGCCTCACCGTTACTCATCAACAATATACAGTCCACTGGTCTTTCATCGCCATCTTCAAGATCGGCGGTAACAGTGACCATTATGAAAATAAAAGTATAAGTGCTAAATAATTCCAGTTAGTATGTGATTTGATATATATTCATTTCTTACGACATTCAAATCACAGCAATAGAGTGAGTATGAAAATAAAATAATTTGGAAAATAATTAGCGAAAGAGAGAAGAAACCCCCTAAAAATAGTTTTGCATACGATTTATATTATCATTTTTCGGGTTAATACTGGTACTGGGATGGTTCCTCGACAACAAGCCACGGCCAACACCTTCCCGATATAAAAAAATATCTGATGAAATAACCTTTCATCTCATAAACCCACCCTCTCATATATCATTCACCCAAATCAATATATCTTGGTCATCAGTACAGTGCGTCGTTAAACCCAATAGATCTTGGTCATCAGTACAGTGCGTCGTTAAACCCAATAGATCTTGGTCATCAGTACAGTGCGTCGTTAAACCCAATAGATCTTGGTCATCGGTACAGTGCGTCGTTAAACCCAATAGATCTTGGTCATCAGTACAGTGCGTCGTTAAACCCAATAGATCTTGGTCATCAGTACAGTGCGTCGTTAAACCCAATAGATCTTGGTCATCAGTACAGTGCGTCGTTAAACCCAATATTAATGATTGAATTAATTTTCACGGAATTTGAATATGATGGTGATACACATTACTCCCAGAGATGGGCAGTATCGAAATACATGTATTTTCAAATACGTATTTGAAATACATTTGTATTTTGTATTTTGTATTTCAAATACCTGTCCTGAATGTATCTGTATTTTGTATCTCAAATACTCAATATTTGAGTATCTTGTATTTTACAAAATACATTTTTCCTACAAAATACATTGAAAATTCCAAGTCATTAATAAAACAATGCATTCGCATCAAAGTGTCAATTATCGGTAGAGCCAGCGACACATTCTATTTATTTCGAGATGTCGATCCGGACACATGCGATTTAACACAATATAGGCTGTTTCTATGGCTCTGGATCAAATGGGCGGAGTTATGGGCGGAGTTATACTTCTTGATTTTTTCTAAAGATTCATTTTTAGAACCTGTATGAATATCTTAAATCTTGATCTCTGTGTGTATCTTACTTTTGTTTCCAATTTTGCATAAATATGTGAAATATTTACTAGGCCTGAACCTCTTAGTGCAATTTTATTTCAGTTATTTTATTAATTAAAAAACATAATTAACCACTATTAGCAAAGTTTCTCAAACGCAACTTGTTCTGTACTTTTCTTTTGCTTGTGTCCTCCACAGGCTAAATGGAGAAAATAACGTACAAGATACATATTTTACTTTTAACTAAAGCATCATCCAACTTGGATCTGCATGGCATATGGTTTTGCAAATATGTGTTGCATTGAAAAATATACCAAATAAATAGGCTAATTATCATAAACCAAAAATCATAACCTACAAATAGATATGCTTGATGTTGTTGTTTGATGCATCTGTAAGAGAAATATATGAGTAATAAATAATAACTTTTTTATGTCTAAATGCTTTACTCAGATTTGTGAACTGAAAAAAAAATAGTCCTACTAAAGCGAATGACTAGACAAGGTCACATTTCTTGAATCTCAGAAGAAAAAAATGTATTTTGTATTTTGAAAAGTATTTTGAAAATACATTTGTATTTGGTATTTCAAATACTTGATTTCAATGTATCTGTTATCTTGTATTTCAAATACTCTGTAGTCCAGTATCTGTATTTTGTATTTCAAATACATTTTTATTGAGTATTTTGCCCATGTCTGATTACTCCCAGGTTTCATATAAATCGGATCAGCCTTTTTGATGAAAAAAAACATTATTATAAGATGAACGATAGTGAAGACCTCCATCCCACTCTTATGGAGCTTTGTCTGTGTGTGATTTGTTAGCACTGCGCAGGTCGCGCGGTTTGACTGCACAGGTCGCACGGTTTGACTGCACAAGTCGCACGGTTTGACTGCACAACTCGCACGGTTTGACTGCGCAGGTCGCACGGTTTGACTGCGCAGGTCGCACGGTTTGACTGCGCAGGTCGCACGGTTTGACTGCGCAGGTCGCACGGTTTGACTGCGCAGGTCGCACGGTTTGACTGCGCAGGTCGCACGGTTTGACTGCGCAGGTCGCACGGTTTGACTGCGCAGGTCGCATGGTTCGACTGCGCAGGTCGCAAGGTTTGACTGCGCAGGTCGCACGGTTTGACTGCGCAGGTCGCACGGTTTGACTGCACAGGTCGCACGGTTTGACTGCACAGGCCGCACGGTTTGACTGCACAGGTCACGCGGTTTGACTGCACAGGTCGCAAGGTTTGACTGCACAGGTCACGCGGTTTGACTGCACAGGTCGCAAGGTTTGACTGCGCAGGTCGCACGGTTTGACTGCGCAGGTCGCACGGTTTGACTGCGCAGGTCGCAAGGTTTGACTGCACAGGTCACGCGGTTTGACTGCACAGGTCGCAAGGTTTGACTGCACAGGTCACGCGGTTTGACTGCACAGGTCGCAAGGTTTGACTGCGCAGGTCGCACGGTTTGACTGCGCAGGTCGCACGGTTTGACTGCGCAGGTCGCAAGGTTTGACTGCGCAGGTCGCACGGTTTGACTGCGCAGGTCGCACGGTTTGACTGCGCAGGTCGCACGGTTTGACTGCGCAGGTCGCACGGTTTGACTGCGCAGGTCGCACGGTTTGACTGCGCAGGTCGCATGGTTCGACTGCGCAGGTCGCAAGGTTTGACTGCGCAGGTCGCACGGTTTGACTGCGCAGGTCGCACGGTTTGACTGCACAGGTCACGCGGTTTGACTGCACAGGCCGCACGGTTTGACTGCACAGGTCACGCGGTTTGACTGCACAGGTCGCAAGGTTTGACTGCACAGGTCGCACGGTTTGACTGCACAGGTCGCACGGTTTGACTGCGCAGGTCGCACGGTTTGACTGCGCAGGTCGCACGGTTTGACTGCGCAGGTCGCAAGGTTTGACTGCGCAGGTCGCACGGTTTGACTGCGCAGGTCGCAAGGTTTGACTGCGCAGGTCGCACGGTCCAACTCAGGGCTGTGTAGTTTTGGGGTCACATTGGTTTAACCATTTCTGAGAAATATCATCTCAAAATTTCTTTGAACTTCATAAGATTTGACTGCATGGGCGGAAAAATTAGTAAAATGAAATATTTCCGAAAAAAAACGAAATTTCTCTGAATATGAACACAATAATGATGAACATTATTACAATTTTGTATCCAATTCGAGCCGACAGTTTGGAAGAAGATGATTCAATACATGTTTTTTATCCAACAAATTGATATAAACTAGGAAAACGCGGGATGCGCGTTGTGAGATGAGCTTAGAAGTATGGCAATCTAGAATGAAAAATAACTTGTCAGCTCAATTTACATCTACAAACCTTGACTTACTTCAAACGTTCAAAAACCTGACCTGCAACTTGTTGATATTTATAGTAACCTGCAACCTGTCGCATAAACACTTTGCAAAACCAATTGATCCAAATATTCAATAAAATGTACACGTTTATTGCGTTTTCTTCATTATTTCTCATTCAATTGTTGTAAAAATCTCTGAAAAGGTGTATAATAGTATTTTTCATATTCTGTTAGAATTTGAGAGCTTTTGAAAAATTCTTGTTTTTCAAGTATTTTTCCTCCGGGTTATTCTTATCAGGATTTTCCAAACTTTCCGATTATTTTCCGGAAAAAACTTCCGACCGATTTCTCTGGATAACAATCCCAACCTTCTCTGATATAACACCAACGTTCAGAAAATGTTTCAAATTGATTGATTCATTTCTCTGACCTGTATTTACCCGCGTACATAATTACAAAAAAAACAACATAAAAACGAAGCCCATTCTTTTCAGGGTGTGAAATGGAAAGCTTCGCTACGCTCATCTAATAACAGAACCATTCCTGAAATTCACGGCTTTCCAGATTCGATATTTACCGAATGGAGTTTATTCTATAAGAGTCAAGGTGTGTAGAGTTTTCGACTCTACTCCATACAGATATGTATCGCTCATCTTACGACGCATGCGCTGTGCTTGCCTGGTATAATGATGATACACTTCATCCTCGAGCTTCATTCTGATCGGATCAGCCTTCTTGATGGCAAGGAATCATAGCCTAGGCCCACGGTCATTTTATCGCATCAATCGAACAAGCAAATGTCACCAATTGGTTAAATACGATGGAAATGAGTGATGAATAAGACAAGAGGGCACTGACTCAACTGTTTCGAACTCAAGGTGCATATATTCGAAGGCAAAACACAAGTAAGCCCAGGCCTAAATGGCGGAAAAGAGACGTGGATACTACGGACTATTGAGGTTAAGGATAAGGAAAGACAAACGTTTACTAATACAGGAAGAACTAAACATTCTCCTGAAAGCAAAAATAGAAGATATCTCCAAAGTCTCTATAAACTAGGATTATAGCTATCTACGATGGATACGCAACTGTGACGTCACTCACGTTAGTTCTAATACAGAGCGATTTTTGGAACAGTGTAAGAGATATTGGTGGCGCCTCGCCGCGGCACTGCAAGGTACTTAGATGGAATCAAGATGGAAGACAAACACAGCTGGGATCGAAGGTTTTTTTTCAATGTACTTCATAATTCGTTTTCATATTAATCCAAAATCCGAGTTATATTATGAACGAGATTATTGTTTTCTCCCATGTTCACTGGTGAGCACTATCATGTTTTTATCATGCACTTAGTTATTGTCTACAACTATGTACAGTTTAAAAGCTGCGTGGTTATGCCTAGGCCATGTGCTCCAAAAAATAAATAAAAAAAGTGTGTCAGCTACTTGTTATTTTTCGTTGTATACATGGATAGCGTAAGAACCACTTATATGACACTCATCGTTGGACATGTAATGCACCATAAAATAGTACTATGTACTTTTTATGCGTTGATTACACTTTCTTCTGATTGTTTCTCTCTTTCAAAAGATCGCAATTTTGACAGCGACAGCCATCGCTCGTCTATGAGTGCCTCTACCGCTATTTTGATGCGATAGCACAGATAATCGAGCTAATAGCTCGATTATCTGTGGCGATAGGTCGACCGTGATTCGATACGCGGTATTCCTTTCTTACACAGTTCCCGAGTAACCTTGAACGCAGTCGCGTATCCATCGTAGATAGCTATAATCCTAGCTATAAACGATGCTAGGCCTAAGCCTAATCCTGGGCCTGCTGGCGATGCTCATGTTGCCCGAGAGATGGCTCTGGACATGAGCAAGAACGGAACATTCCTGTCATCAGCCGAGCAACCACATCCACTAGGCCATGGTGGAACGACTTCCAACTGCAAAGACGCTTCAGTCCGTGATCATGGTCGCCGTGACAAGAAGGAAGGGAATGTGGATGGAACACGAACTCAGACAGAGGGAAATGTGGATCACACCGAAGACCAGTTCAAGATCGTCACCAGGAAGAAGAAATCGGTGCGCAAATCTATTCTGCGCACGTTCAAGTCAAATGCCGGAGAAGTTTCTCTTTCCGTTGCTACGGAAGTAGATTGGATTCTTGTGTGGCGGCTTGGGGTAGATGTCACGTGTGATAACCTCCAAGACTATATAAGCTCTAAATTGGAAGCATGCGAACTGCTGCAGGCAAGGGGGGACTATGCCTCCTTCAAAGTGGGTGTGCCGAGTCACGTATTTGAATCTATGATTGAGCCCGAGTTCTGGCCAAAGGGGGTAGCTGTCACGTGGGATAACCTCCAAGACTATATAAGCTCTGAATTGGAAGCATGTGAACTGCTGCAGGCAAGGGGGGACTATTCCTCCTTCAAAGTGGGTGTGCCGAGTCACGTATTTGAATCTATGATTGAGCCCGAGTTCTGGCCAAAGGGGGTAGCTGTCACGTGTGATAACCTCCAAGACTATATAAGCTCTAAATTGGAAGCATGCGAACTGCTGCAGGCAAGGGGGGACTATGCCTCCTTCAAAGTGGGTGTGCCGAGTCACGTATTTGAATCTATGATTGAGCCCGAGTTCTGGCCAAAGGGGGTAGCTGTCACGTGTGATAACCTCCAAGACTATATAAGCTCTAAATTGGAAGCATGCGAACTGCTGCAGGCAAGTAGGGACTATGCCTCCTTCAAAGTGGGTGTGCCGAGTCACGTATTTGAATCTATGATTGAGCCCGAGTTCTGGCCAAAGGGGGTAGCTGTCACGTGGGATAACCTCCAAGACTATATAAGCTCTGAATTGGAAGCATGCGAACAGCTGCAGGCAAGGGGGGACTATTCCTCCTTCAAAGTGGGTGTGCCGAGTGACGTATTTGACTCTATGATTGTGCCCGAGTTCTGGCCAAAGGGGGTAACTGTTGAGCGGTTTTTTCCACTGCGGATCCAGACACAGGCTCGCACCCAAGTAAAGTGGACTGTGTCAATGATGAATCTCTGAATCTCTTGGATGGGTCTACATCAAAAGTTGTTCACCAAAACATTACATGGAGAGAGATTGAAGAATCCAATGCTGGTATGGATCGTGACAGGGGGGTGAGTGGAGAGTCAAACCCCCCCTGCCCCCCCCCCTCCCCCCCTCGCTGTGTGGGGAACAGTGGTGTGATAGGTGTCCATCATCATAGTGGCCTCGTGACCATCATGCAAGTGAACTGCCAGAGTCCAGGAAATAAAAATAGAGTCAACATAATCATGATTCTAATTGATATATATGATCCAGATATATTCATAGGAATTGAAACTTGGCTGAATAGTGACTATACGGATGCCTAAATCTTTCCAAATGATTTTAATATTTTTCGTGAAGACAGATTAGCGAACACTGTTGGAGGGGGAGTAGTTGTGGGTGTGAAAAACAAATATGAAACGGCAGAAATAATGCAGGATGATTTAGATGAAATGATTGCTATAAAAATAAAATGCATAGGAGGTAAAGCACTCACTGTACAGACCACCGGATGGCAATTATGCTTGTCTGAATGGCATTAAGGAATTCTTGTTGACAAGTGAGAACACATTCAATAACGTGGTCATTGGAGGTGATTTTAGCCTTCCAAATGTTCTATGGGAAGCGAATGTGGAAGGGTCAGGCACAGGAGTTGGTATCAAGCCTTTCAGAGAAAAGAAGGACTATCTCAATTTGTCAATCACCCTTCACGAAAGAACAATATATCAGATGTCTTTCTAGTCAGACCTAGTGAGATGGTGAATAAAGTAGAAGTTAACGAAGCTATGAGTGATCACAAGATGGTAACAATGGAATTAAAATTGACATGTAATATAAATAGTTGACACACCAGAGGTGCTGTTAGAAGTTAGCACTAGGTGTGTTTGTTGCTTTTCTCCATTCTCGACACAGCCACCGTGGTATGTACCCATCCACCTTTACCGACCGAGAGTAGCAACTAGCGGTGTTATAGTTACCAATTCAGCCATTTCTTGTAGTACGTAATTGCGTTCATGAATTCTGGTGAGCATTCGGTGACTATATGTTCCACATGTCCCACTGTTCCAGAAGATTCTGTTCCATGGAGGATTACGCGCTATTGCGGTAACACGGTAGACTGGCCACGTGCGAGAATGATCACACGAGGAAGTGCAGGCGGTGGTGAATTGAATTGACGTGTTCATGTTTGGAACATGAGGGTCCGGCTAGTATTGTGTAATAGTATGATATATAGTATAATATAATATACTAGGCAAACGCGAAATATGCGTTGTAAGATGAGCAAGATATCTGAATAAGGTAAAAGTCGTTAAAGTAGTTTTACCCTTGCTACCTTAATTATCGAATCTGGTATTCTACACACCTTGATGCATATAAAGAAGACTTCATTGTTGCGCACATATCGAATCTAGAGAGCAGTGAATCTCGACAACCTGAATCTGCTTTGATTTCTATAATAATATTTGATGAATAAAAACAGATATTTCAATTATTTTCTTCAAAACGGCTGGTTTGAATTACATACAAAATTGTGATAATGTGTATCAATCATTTTACACATTTACACAAAATTTCATCTCATTTAAAGAGATTTTATTTTTCAATTTTTTTCACCCAGCCTAATCTTATGGGGTTTTTAGAAACTTTGAGATGATATTTCTTCAAAATCTGATCAACCGATTCACACCAAAAACTATACAGTTCTAAGTTGGATGAGTTTGCGTCTAAAAAAAAAGTTTTTTGTTGATCAGTCAAACCCTGCGACCTGTGCAGTGCCCACAAGAAAAAAAAAAAAAAAACAGACAAAGCCCTATAAGAGTGGGATGGAGACTTCGCTACGCTCATCTAACTAGGCAAACGCGAAATATGCGTTGTAAGATGAGCGAGATATCTGAATAAGGTATAATAACAGTCCTACATTTGCTACTTTATCTTCTCTGGTATTCTACACACCTTGACGAATATGAAGAATATTTAATGCTTGGGCAAATATCGAATCTAGGAAGCAGTGAATCTTGGCTCATTTCCATATATTTGAACTATAAAAACAGTTATTTGAATTTTTTTCTTCAAAACGGCTGGTTCGAATTGCTTACAAAATGATGGTTATGTGTATGATTTATGTTTGAACACTGAGGGAAAATTTTATTCTTTTCGGAGAGGTTTCATTTTTTCAAATTTTCTCACCCAGCCTAATCTTATTGGGTTTTAAAAAACTTTGACATTATATTTCTCCAAATCTAATTGACCGATTCATTCCAAAAACTATACAGTTCCAAGTTGTAAAAGTTGGCCCGTACAGAAAAAGTTTCATGTTGATCAGTCAAACCTTGCGACCTGTGCAGTGCCCACAAACAAACAAACAAACAAACAAACAAAAAACACGGACAAAGCCCTATAAGAGTGGGATGGAGACTTCGCTACGCTCATCTAATCATCCCAATAGTTCTTGGAATTAAATTAGAAAATTCTAAATCTGACTTAATATTTACTGAATGAATAAATATATGAATGAATAAATATATGAATGAATAAGTAGAGGTGATTTACCCAGCAGATCCACCCAGCCGAAGAGAACCTCGCGCTTGTAGCGCACCATCGGCCAGGACACGAAGCTCACCTCGAGGACAGAGGAGCCAAACTCCGTT
>OZ023338.1:20411421-20413858 GCA_964007535.1 Brachyptera risi | reverse complement strand
TCCTACCATCCTACTGTCCAACTATCCTACTGCTCTACTGCCCTACTGCCCTACACAACAGCCTTCAATCAAGGCCCTACTGCCTTACTACCCCTAATTTCCAACCACCCTACTGCCCTACTGCCCCACTGCCCTACACAACAGCCTTCAATCAAGGCCCTACTGCCTTACTACCCTACTGTCCTACCATCCTACTGCCCTACTGCCTCACCACCCTACTGCCCTACTGCCCTACACAACAGCCTTCAATCAAGGCCCTACTGCCTTACTACCCTACTGTCCAACCACCCTACTGCCCTACTGCCCTACTGCCTCACCACCCTACTGCCCTACTGCTCTACTGCCCTACACAACAGCCTTCAATCAAGGCCTCATTTGACATCCCTGGACATATGGGCATTATAATTTTTGAAAAATAATCAAATATTTTTGAAATAATTTTGAAAAACTCAATAATTTTTTTCATCAGAATATCCCTGTGTTAACGTTTGTTAATTATATTTTCAAACTTACTGTGAATTTTTCAATTGTTTTGTTGTAATATACAAGTTCGGTATGAGATCCATATAGGGTGGGTGAGATAAGGGTTGTAGAAAGGGGGCAGAGTATAGCAGTCAGAAGGGTTACAGGGAGGGTTAGGAGGTGGAGGAGGGTAGAGAATGAAGGGGGAGAGGGTGGGTGAGATAAGGGTTGTAGAAAGGGGGCAGAGGATAGCAGTCAGAAGGGTTACAGGGAGGGTTAGGAGGTGGAGGAGGGTAGAGAATGACAGGGGGAGAGGTGGGTGATATAAGGGTTGTAGAAAGGGGGGCAGAGTATAGCAGTCAGAGGGGTTACAGGGAGGGTTAGGAGGTGGAGAAGGGTAGAGAATGAAAAGGGAGAAAGTGTAAGAATATTAGAGTCTGTCTGAGATGATGCGAGACTTGGGCTGGCACTGGCAGGATTGGGAAAAACGGAGAAAATTGGATCGGATATGTAATTTTTGAGGGAAGTAGGAGGAGAAGGGGCTGGGCGAGCTGAATAGGTTGATTGCAAGGAATGAGTCAGGGTATGGAGGTAGGCAAAGTCATGATAGAGCGGTAGTCATAAATGAGGCTAGATTAGATGTGAGCATATCTTCTTTCTTGAATAGGACAGGTAGGGACTGTGATGGGGCTTAGTAGAAATGTATTTGAGGGGGATGAAAAAAGGGTGCAACAATTAGGTCAGAAGGTCAGGGAGGCGGTCAAACAGTCGTGACTAGTAATTGGACGAGCTTTAGCGAGGATTCAATTTGACATACTGAAAAAAATTGGTGTTGTTTTTTTTTTTTTTTTTCATGTTTTTTTGTCGGTTTACCACAGGTCAAACGGCTACAGCCATCAACTTCAAACTTTTTTTCATCATGGTTCCTTATCTAACTTTCTAACTTAGATCTGTATAGTTTTGTGGCATTATCGGGTGATACATTTTATTTTTATGAATTTTAGAAATTTCAAAATTACCCATTAGAATAACACGGCGGGAAAAAAAATGAAAATATTTTTATTAAAAAAAACTGAAATTTTGTGTGAAGTTGAATAACATCTTGATACACATTTTTGGAAAATCTCAGTTTGATCGGGTCAGCCATTTTGAAGAAAAAATATGAAATGTGCTAAATTGGTACCACTCGAAGCAGTTTTGACCCATTTATAATTTGAATGTCACCCAATTGGCGAATTTAGGCAAAAGTTTGACAAAGTATTCGACATACTATTACTTTCCACTCGTCTAACAACGCGTATATAGCGTTTTCCCAGTAATAATAATTAAAAAAATAATAATAATGATGATAGAGTCAATAGTATAAGGAAAATATACACTGATGGTTGAAAACAACATTCTGAAATAAATGTGATTGAAAAAAGAGTTGCTATATTTACCTACAGACTTCACAACTACCTGTTATTCATAAACACAATCAACAGTTCCTATCGGAAAAAACCTGATAATAATTCCTGCACCTGAAGTATTAATGGCATGTATGAACAAATCACAATATAATGAGGAATTATAATAATTATTTATTATTATATTAATTATAATAATGAGGAATTATATAACGTGTTAGAATAAACAAAATGGGATGAACCAACAGAATGCTATTCAAATTGCAGTTGCAGTGAGTAGGACAAAAATGCAATAACATAGGAAGAGAGAACTCGAGGAAGTGAATGAAAAAAACAATTATACAACAACACATAGTAGGAATAACCAATTCATATGACACATTCACGAGTTTAAAAGTATAAAGACAAATATAAGCCGGTTAAATTAGGTCAAATAGTAACAAGAAATGACCGGCACAGTAGCTGAGTGGTTAGCTCTCTTGATTCATGTGACCCGGGAGGTTAAGGGACATATCGGACCCGGTTCGATCCCCGCTACGTCCATCTTTACAGAGGTTTTCGTGGTTTCC
>OZ023338.1:20361421-20408921 GCA_964007535.1 Brachyptera risi | reverse complement strand
CGCAGAGTTTTAGGGTATCCCCTCCTTTCCCTTCCCTTGTCTGGGAAGGTCACCAAGATCATGACCTCCCCTTTGATTACGTCACAACCCAGTCAATATTTCCCCCCCCCCTCCCCCTTCCTTTGAAATTGTCATTTGAATTTGGAAAGCCTGGGATATCAGTGTTATTGTTGTATCTTTTTTTTTTTTAGTTTTTTTGTGTCCTTGCGGAGTAATATTGTATTACACATATCTCTTCCGCAACAATGTGAATGTTTTTATATGGATCGAATTATATTCCGTACAAATCGCAAGGCTTAGGCCTGGACGACAATATTTTGTAACAAACATAACCTCTAAACTTTGCTCTGAAACGAAGCAATTACATGAGAACGAGAGTTTAGTGAGAGATCTAATGCAATAAATATGACAGAACCAAACTCTCAGAGCTCTTAGGGTGGATTGCAAAGACGAAGTTTGAACCCCAGCGTACCTTAGTCGCCGTCTGAGTTAGAAATTGCGTTGTGGCTGCAGAGCAATGCCTCACTTGGACGGCGTCTAAGGTAGGCCAGGGTTTAGACTCCGTCTTTACAATCCACCCACAGTTTAGGTATAAAGCGCAAAGATGTGAAAAAACAAAGATGTAAGCGATTCACAGCCACCTACATTAGGCATTGAAATACAATTTCTGCAAAATATGTGGTGCAACTGATTTGCATGAATATTGAAAAAAATGGAAAATATATATAAAGTAAACAAAGAACTCAGTATCTAATGTCGTTAGAGGACGCCAAACTGAGCTTGTTTACCATGTAACGCTTGGCGACGTTGCTCACTACACTAGCGCTACCTGTCTCAGTGGAGTGAATTAGAACTTTAGAAGAGAGATATCTGCTTTACCACCAATATGTCCAATGCGTATAACACCGAACTGAGCTTGTTTACCATGTAACGCTTGGCGACCTTGCTCACTAGCGCTACCTGTCTCAGTGGAGTGAATTAGAACTTTAGAAGAGAGATATCTGCTTTACCACCAATATGTCCAATGCGTATAACACCGAACTGAGCTTGTTTACCATGTGACGCTTGGTGACATTGCTCACTAGTGCTACCTGTCTTAGTGGAGTGAATTAGAAGAGAGGTATCTGCTTTACCACCAATATGTCCAATGCGTATAACACCGAACTGACGTGATTATCGTGTTGTGAATCATTCATAGAAATATTCCTAATAGGTTGATAATTAGTCCAATAGTAAGTTGTAATAATAATAAGTTGTAATAAGTTCCTCATGATGGAACTATAGGCCTGGGCATATTGATGAATCATGAAATATATCAATTTGAAGAACTTGTACTTGAATACTTGAATTACTTGAATAATCATGTGAATCCAAGAAGAGAGTGTGAAAAAAAAAACATTTGGAAATCACTCCAACTGTCCTGTCAGAGGAATAATTCACTCCACTCCGATACGTGCGCTAGCATCGCTCTGTCGGCGCTTAGAAGATTTAGTTTTCCCTATGACTATCGATAACGTAACGGGATAAGCAACATGGCATAAGTCCTATCCTTTTAACATCAGGCCGTTTTCACCATGATGGAATCAGCGCTTTCGTGTACATTTGTGAGATTCGCAATTTCAAATCAAATCGTACGTATTAGGCTAGTATTTCAATATATATAGTACATAGTTGTATACTTGCATTGTGTCTGATCTTTCTCGTAGATGATCAGTAATTATCCAGTTATCAAATGGTAAATATAACAGTAGGACTCTTGACTAGGGGTCTAGATGCTTTTACAGACATATTTTAAATTTATATTGGCCAATTCAAATGGAATGTATTCCAATATTGCTTAATGCAGTTGGAAAGAGCTAGATTCACAGATTGCATTACATCTATTACTTGTATAGATCAACATAGAACTATACCAGCAAATCATCATAACATTTGTGAGGCGGCATTCCTTTGATATATGCGCATGGTGCGAAAAGAAAATACCATGTTGCTTATCCCGTCACGTTATTGATAGACATAGGTTTTCCGTCTTCTAACGAGGTTGGATACTAAGGTCTTTGGTCTTTGGTGTAAATGTGGATGTCACATAGAGTATACATGGCATGTCTCTGCCCGCCAGAAAGTGGAGTTCAAGCGACGAAGCGAAGCGAGCAGAGTATTCCACTCTACTGTTGCACCTCACCAACCTGTCGTGGAACAACATGGAGGAGTTTAAGAAATACGGCGGCAACAATCAACTGCAGCTGCCGCGGGTCAGTGACCTCAAGAACGTGCTGCCTCAGGTACCTGTCATGTTGTATCACACCTAGTGGCTAGAGACACGTGTAACCGCCATGTTGTATCCCACCTAGTGGCTAGAGACACGTGTATCCGCCATGTTGTATCACACCAAGTGGCTAGATACACGTGTATCCGCCATGTTGTATCACACCAAGTGGCTAGATACACGTGTACCCGCCATGTTGTATCACACCTAGTGGCTAGATACACGTGTATCCGCCATGTTGTATCACACCAAGTGGCTAGATACACGTGTATCCGCCATGTTGTATCACACAAGTGGCTAGATACACGTGTATCCGCCATTTTGTATCACACCTAGTGGCTAGATACACGTGTATCCGCCATGTTGTATCACACCTAGTGGCTAAATACACGTGTACCCGCCATGTTGTATCATACCAAGTGGCTAGATACACGTGTATCCGCCATGTTGTATCACAACCAGTGGCTAGATACACGTGTATCCGCCATGTTGTATCACACCTAGTGGCTAGATACACGTGTACCCGCCATGTTGTATCACACCAAGTGGCTAGAGACACGTGTATCCGCCATGTTGTATCACACTAAGTGGCTAGAGAAACGAGCAGAAACGTGATCCTATCTTGTCAATAAATACGCATGTCCATCTTACAAAATACCAACAATATCATTATATTATTTTCTATATATTATTTATATCATTATATATTACACTAGCAAGCCCCCTCATGTTTTAAACATGAGGGCCAAATCACCACCATGCCCTCCACTTCTACGCGAGATCTCTTTGTTCACCTTTCTATGCTCACACACTCACACACTCACACACACACACACACACACACACACACACACACACACTAACACACTAACACACTAACACACTAACACACTCACACACTCACACACTCACACATTCACACACACACTCACACACTAACACACTGACACACATTCACAGCACACTCACACACACACACACACTCACACAATCACACACTAACACACACTCACACACTAACACACATTCACAGCACATTCACACACACACTCACACACTCACACACTAACACACATTCACACACACACTCACACACTCACACACTAACACACATTCACACACACACTCACACACTCACACACTAACACACATTCACAGCACATTCACGAACGACGTGAGGACGTTCGAGAACGGTCAAGAATGTTCTGGAAGTTGGAACCAGCTCACCGCATCAAGCGTCACCTCCCTTTCTTCCTCTTCCCCCCCACCTAATCCACACCACCCCCACCCCTCCCCCTCGCCAGCTCACTGCATCAAGTGTCACCTCCCTTCCTTCCTCTTCACCCCACCCAATCCAGTCAACCTCCCGCCCACGCCAACTCTCCATCCCCTTCACCCCCTCCCCCTCAATCTTCAAAGAATCAATCACGTTCGAGAAACAGCGTGACCGCTCCATGCAGGGACGCACAGAACACCGTAACTCTTATAGTACTAATCATATATATTCATATTATTCATATTATTCATATTTTATTATTATTATCATATTATTTTATTTAGGACGACATACATTTAACTGATTCCCGATGCAACATAGGCCCATCTATGAAATATATAAGTTGAGAATAGGTCGGGTCAGTTAGGCCTATATCTCTTGGAATAAGATCACCCGAGATCCGATTTTACGAATAACAGATTTGTTGATTAACCGTTACTAAGTGGATTTACTTGTTATTATCCTTGGTTACCAATTATATTTTCGAACATTGACTATTAGTTATCCTAATTAACACATTCTTATTCCCAGTGGAATGTGGATTTGAAGTGGGTTGTACCAACCGGTTATTGGTTGAACAGGCATGACCACTGTTCAAGACAGCACGACTTCAGCGCCACGCAGCTGTTGTGATGGGGTTATTCCATCAGAACAGAAAAGTTTCACCACAGTGAGCTTGAAATGGCGATTTTAGCGTCAACAAGCGAGCGCGCTACCGCAGAGCAACAGTGACAACATAGATCATTTGACAGACTAGCTCATGAGCTAGAAACGCGAGAGAAATGCACCTTGCAATAGGGCTTATACGGGATTGTGGAGGCTCATTCACAAGCAACGCTAACAATAACGCGTAACGTCAACACTAACGCGTAACGCTAACACTAACGCGTAACGTCAACACTAACGCGTAACGTCAACACCAACGCGAGAAATGTTCGCCTTATGGGATGTCGTTGGTCCACTCACAACCACCGTGCTGAGACGAGTGGGTCGCCGGCCACCCTTCGATCAGTTCGGGAGGGTTCGGCTTCGTTCGAGAGGATAGTTTAGTTGTAATTTTCACTGCTAGAGTACACCAGTTCTCGATATATTAGCTCCGTTCCGCTCGCCGGCGGTATAACTCGAGGTTTATACACCGACCTGACCCAATAACCTAACCTACTGTCCGTAGCCTGACTTTGTCCACATAATTGACCATGTTCCTTTATATATAAACTCTAGAGGAACTAATTTGAAAAAATAAAAAGATAATTCTCGAGCGGGATGCGATCAGAGCTCCCTGGCATGGGAGTCAGCCGTGCTGACCATTGAGCTGCAGGGATTACATTTCTGTGCAGCGTTATTCCAGCGATTTCATTCATTTCAGCCACTCGGGCTTGGACAAAGAAGCCGAACCCTCCTGAACGAATTCGGAGGGTGGCCGGCGACTCGCTCGTGTGCTAAGATGAACGTCAACATGAAACCTTGCAAGCTCCAAGCTCTCGTGTTGACGTTAGTGTCGAAACATAAGAATCGACCAATCAGAATCCTTCAATTTTCGAATGAAAACGAATAGTGGCGAAGTACAACGAAGCCATTACGATGTTGTTCGGAACTTGTCCCTTCATCTTGTTTAGACTTTGGCGAGAGCACAGCCTTCTTTAATCAGATCATTCTTCTCTGATACTGCCCTTTCACTCGGGGTATGCTTCCCGTGTTAAACGATGTCCAATTATTTTAGTTCACAAAATCGCCGATGGTGCCGTTGTTTCCAGACCATGACGTCACTTTCCAAAGATGTTCATGCATATCACTCTGTATGACATGTCATATCTGCAAAAATACGAACAACTTTGGGGATTTCTTACGAGAATTTAAACTGGGCGCGCATTCAATTGGACCGTGACTGTGAGTTTACTAACTTTGTTATGACAATAATATGAAGGATTTTATTCAATTATATTGCGGAATATCATCGGGACAAGTTCTTGAATGATGCTTATTGCTTGGGATAACATATATATCGTTCAAATTTGAACCTCGGTAAGCCTGCAACCCCCAGTCGAAATGTAAATATGACATAACCTCAATAACGTAGCAGGAAATTGAAAGATCATGATAGAATGACATTTGTTCAAAGTTGAAATTTTAGATACCAGAGTGCAGTGCATACCAGACCATGACGTCATTTTTGCCTGCGCGAGCAAATATGCGCGAACCCGTCAAAATAGCCCGAGTGAAAGGGCAGTGTAAGAAAAGAATGAATAAAGAAGGTTGTGGGCGAGAGGCCCCAGCCTATTTTAATGTTAGGTTAGGTTTCCCTTTCTTTTTGAAACATTCAATAATTGAGCCCATATCTTCGACTTCTAGGTCTCAGTTTAAAATATAAGTATAGCCCATCAAAACTCCAAACATACAACGTGGAAAGCAAAAGCATCTAAATCCATCTTTGAATAGGCTCATCTGTCGAACTCGAGTCAAATGTCAGACGAAATACACACAGCTGCCTAGACGCGATAGCAGATAGTCGTGTGAGATGGCAGTGGAATCGGCGGGAAAAATCTACACTTCTGATTGGCTGTTGGTTATTGTTTACTTTGATGTCCTTTCCTATTATGAACAGACAGTTGTTTCATGTTCTTGTTAGAGTTAGTATTCTTGTTAATGTTAGTGTTCATGTTGATGTTAGTGTTAGCGTTGCATTGTGATTGGGCCTTGAAGTCGCATCCCGCTAACGTGAACATTTACACCAACTCTGACGTCACACCCGGTTGAAACAGTGCCTTTAACTCTGACGTCACACCCGGTTGAAACAGTGACTCTGTGTTACAGCTGTACGTCAAGTGCGAGACCATCATCAACACGTGCATGTTCAAGGGCGACCCGTACGGCTGTTGCACCAACGCCACGTCGACCAATAGGAACGCTGGGTTGACGCTGCTGTTGACGGAGATAGGCCCTTGTTACACGTTCAACTCGCGTCACACGGCGCTCAAGACGTGAGTACTACATGCGCAGGGGGGAGGGAGTAATTCATGGAGCTTCAATAGCGCATGATCGACTTGGCTATATATACCACTTGATCGAAATCCCATTCGTTGGAAAACTCAAGTCTCCGATAAACCACATCTTCGAACTGTCAATGAAATGTTTTTTCCGAGTTTTCTAACATCTTGATTTTTCGAAGATCTGATGTGCTGCCGAATTGACAATATATATAACTCTAAAGTTTCAAACGGTATAATATATCAAAATTCTACTATAGGCTATATGCGATTATGAATATTTCTAACTAGCCGGACCCCTCATGTACCGAACATGAACACGTCAATTCACCACTGCCCTGCAATTCTACGTGTGATCATTTGTACAAATGCCGTGTGACTGGAATACTAAAAAAAAAAGCCAAGTTGGTAACTCCCCCCTCCTCCCCCCCCCTGCATTACACGCACCTCAGTCATACTTCCCCAGCCCAGCCGGCCTGCGCCAGCCCTCCACCTTCCCAAGCACCGCGTTACGAACGCTTACACAGACGCACAGGTCTGGAAGACTCTATGCATAATATGATGATACACATCCAGTTATCTCTGTTTGGGGATATGGTCGTGGTGTTGACGGAAATACGACGTCGTGGCATGATTGCGCATGCGCATAGAGACTGTAGCTGTAGAGAGATGACAGATACAGATACGGCTACAGAGATACAGCAGACAGGTTGCTCTACACAAGCTTATATTAATACTATTGATACATTTATTGTTCACATCGTTGTGTGTATATGTGTGTGAGTGAGGGAGAGAGATAAATACAGGGAGAAAGAGATAGAGAGAGAGAGAGAGAGAGAGAGAGAGAGAGAGAGAGAGAGAGAGAGAGAGAGAGAGAAGAGAATGCTGACGCTACATCATCCTGAAGGTTCGTTTACTCCAGCGTCGTTGAGCAACTCGCAACCTGCGTTCAACGCTCGACGCTATTCACTGTTTGGCGTTGTCACTAAACTGAAAGTAGGCGTAGTTCCTCAAAATGGCGGTGGTCGCTATGAGTGATGAAGATTATGATAACCTCCAAATGTACCATTATCGGGCTGCGAATGCGTTGGCAAAGACTCTTAGCTCTCATTTATTCGATTAATCACGTTAGAAAAAGACCCAGACGATTTTATATCCGACCTATAATGAGAAGTGAATTACTTTAACCTACAAAACAAACAAACTTGTTACTAGGCCAAACGTCAACAGATGCATAGATTGATAGGCATAGCTATGGAAAGGCTATAGCCCTATATAGGGCTATAGAAATAGCCCTAGGCCAATAGTAGTTCTACATGTAGTTCTATAAACGATAATTGATGCAAGTCTAGGCCTAGGCCAGTGTCAACTACACACTTTCGAGGGTATCCATTTTGATTTCTGATGTATGAATATTCCACTGCACACCGTCAACAAACCTGCCGTTCAGCGAACGAAATCAACCTGGCCGTGACATAAATCGGAAGCTCTGTGGGTATCAACGCGACGTTGAGACTGGAAAACATGAACCAAGTTCAGCTTTCAGCGCCACAACACAACTCAACGCCGTGTTGCGATCTCGCGAGAAACTCGCTCTCTGATTGGTCAACGCGAGTTGCAAGTTGCATGTTGTGAGTTGCGAGTTCTCAACGCCGTGTTGCGATCTCGCCAGAAACTCGCTCTCTGATTGGCCAACGCGAGTTGCAAGTTGCATGTTGTGAGTTGCGAGTTCTCAACGCCGTGTTGCGATCACGCCAGAAACTCGCTCTCTGATTGGTCAACGCGAGTTGCAAGTTGCATGTTGTGAGTTGCGAGTTCTCAACGCCGTGTTGCGATCACGCCAGAAACTCGCTCTCTGATTGGTCAACGCGAGTTGCAAGTTGTGAGATGCGAGCTCTCTGATTGGTCAACGCGAGTTGCAAGTTGTGAGATGCGAGCTCTCTGATTGGTCAACGCGAGTTGCATGTTGTGAGTTGCGAGCTCTCAACGCTGAAGAATAAACGTACCTTAACCTGTATTATCCCCAACACTCGTCGTCGCAACACTCCGATGTCGTGTACCAGGTGACCCGCTCATTGGTTGACCTTGACTGTCGTATCAGCTGACAGTCAGAACCCCGGGCCGATATCGACTTCGATATCGAAATCGAATAGCCGATATCGAAGTGGCGTTGAGACTGGAAAACATGAACCAAGTTCATCTTTCAGCGCCACAACACAACGCAACGCCGTGTTGCGATCACGCCAGAAACTCGCTCTCTGATTGGCCAACGCGAGTTGCAAGTTGCATGTTGTGAGTTGCGAGTTCTCAACGCCGTGTTGCGATCACGCGAGAAACTCGCTCTCTGATTGGCCAACGCGAGTTGCAAGTTGCATGTTGTGAGTTGCGTGTTCTCAGCGCCGTGTTGCGATCACGCGAGAAACTCTCTCTCTGATTGGCCAACGCGAGTTGCAAGTTGCATGTTGTGAGTTGCGAGTTCTCAACGCCGTGTTGCGATCTCGCCAGAAACTCGCTCTCTGATTGGTCAACGCGAGTTGCAAGTTGCATGTTGCGAGTTGCGAGTTCTCAACGCCGAAGTGTAAACGTACCTTAACCTGCATTATCCCCAACACTCGTCGTCGCAACACTCCGATGTCGTGCACAAGGTGACCCGCTCATTGGTTGACCTTGACTGTCGTATCAGCTGACAGTCAGAACCCCGCTAGGCCGGCCGTAATGACTTCCAGACGTGTCCACGTCAAAAGCGTGTGTTGTTTGTCGGGAAGTGAAGATAGCGAAGCTATAAGACCAGTGGCGGCTCGTTCAGAGAACCAACTGAGGTGACGCTGCAGTTTCTCATTTCAAGACTCAAAGAAAAAAAAAACGAAAGAGAAAATATTGGATGATAAAATATTGATAATGATATTTGCACCCTGAATATTCGTTCGAATATTGAATTGGTTGGGAATCCCACTCGAAAAGAAGAAAGAAAAAAGAGGAGCGCCCCACAAATGCACTCTTGCACGAGCCGCGCCTGGTATAGTGAGAGCTCGTGTTGTTTGTCGCAGGAAGGACCCGAAGGACGCGTGGAAGGCTAAGCTGATCTACGAGACGGATGACAAGTGGATGTACAGCTTTGCGGTGCCTCAGGAGTACGCGGACTACACGTCACCCAAGAACAGGAGACCCGAGTACAAGGTAGGCAACATCACTCATCTGTAACACACATGCACTTATCTAGATAAGCTGATCTACGAGACGGATGACAAGTGGATGTACAGCTTTGCGGTGCCTCAGGAGTACGCGGACTACACGTCACCCAAGAACAGGAGACCCGAGTACAAGGTAAGCAACCTCACTCATCTGTAACACACATGCACTTATCTAGATAAGCTGATCTACGAGACGGATGACAAGTGGATGTACAGCTTTGCGGTGCCTCAGGAGTACGCGGACTACACGACACCCAAGAACAGGAGACCCGAGTACAAGGTAAGCAACCTCACTCATCTGTAACACACATGCACTTATCTAGATAAGCTGATCTACGAGACGGATGACAAGTGGATGTACAGCTTTGCGGTGCCTCAGGAGTACGCGGACTACACGTCACCCAAGAACAGGAGACCCGAGTACAAGGTAAGCAACCTCACTCATCTGTAACACACATGCACTTATCTAGATAAGCTGATCTACGAGACGGATGACAAGTGGATGTACAGCTTTGCGGTGCCTCAGGAGTACGCGGACTACACGTCACCCAAGAACAGGAGACCCGAGTACAAGGTAAGCAACCTCACTCATCTGTAACACACATGCAGTCATCTAGATAAGCTGATCTACGAGACGGATGACAAGTGGATGTACAGCCTTGCGGTGCATCAGGAGTACGCGGACTACACGTCACCCAAGAACAGGAGACCCGAGTACAAGGTAAGCAACCTCACTCATCTGTAACACACATGCACTTATCTAGATAAGCTGATCTACGAGACGGATGACAAGTGGATGTACAGCTTTGCGGTGCCTCAGGAGTATGCGGACTACACGTCACCCAAGAGCAGGAGACCCGAGTACAAGGTAAGCAACCTCACTCATCTGTAACACACATGCACTTATCTAGATGAGCTGATCTACGAGACGGATGACAAGTGGATGTACAGCTTTGCGGTGCCTCAGGAGTACGCGGACTACACGTCACCCAAGAACAGGAGACCCGAGTACAAGGTAAGCAACCTCACTCATCTGTAACACACATGCACTTATGTAGATAAGCTGATCTACGAGACGGATGACAAGTGGATGTACAGCTTTGCGGTGCCTCAGGAGTACGCGGACTACACGTCACCCAAGAACAGGAGACCCGAGTACAAGGTAAGCAACCTCACTCATCTGTAACACACATGCACTTATCTAGATAAGCTGATCTACGAGACGGATGACAAGTGGATGTACAGCTTTGCGGTGCCTCAGGAGTACGCGGACTACACGTCACCCAAGAACAGGAGACCCGAGTACAAGGTAAGCAACCTCACTCATCTGTAACACACATGCACTTATCTAGATAAGCTGATCTACGAGACGGATGACAAGTGGATGTACAGCTTTGCGGTGCCTCAGGAGTACGCGGACTACACGTCACCCAAGAACAGGAGACCCGAGTACAAGGTAAGCAACCTCACTCATCTGTAACACACATGCACTTATCTAGATAAGCTGATCTACGAGACGGATGACAAGTGGATGTACAGCTTTGCGGTGCCTCAGGAGTACGCGGACTACACGTCACCCAAGAACAGGAGACCCGAGTACAAGGTAAGCAACCTCACTCATCTGTAACACACATGCACTTATCTAGATAAGCTGATCTACGAGACGGATGACAAGTGGATGTACAGCTTTGCGGTGCCTCAGGAGTACGCGGACTACACGTCACCCAAGAACAGGAGACCCGAGTACAAGGTAAGCAACCTCACTCATCTGTAACACACATGCACTTATCTAGATAAGCTGATCTACGAGACGGATGACAAGTGGATGTACAGCTTTGCGGTGCCTCAGGAGTACGCGGACTACACGTCACCCAAGAACAGGAGACCCGAGTACAAGGTAAGCAACCTCACTCATCTGTAACACACATGCACTTATCTAGATAAGCTGATCTACGAGACGGATGACAAGTGGATGTACAGCTTTGCGGTGCCTCAGGAGTAAGCGGACTACACGTCTCCCAAGAACAGGAGACCCGAGTACAAGGTAAGCAACCTCACTCATCTGTAACACACATGCACTCATCTAGATAAGCTGATCTACGAGACGAATGACAAGTGGATGTACAGCTTTGCGGTGCCTCAGGAGTACGCGGACTACACGTCTCCCAAGAACAGGAGACCCGAGTACAAGGTAAGCAACCTCACTCATCTGTAACACACATGCACTTATGTAGATAAGCTGATCTACGAGACGGATGACAAGTGGATGTACAGCTTTGCGGTGCCTCAGGAGTACGCGGACTACACGTCACCCAAGAACAGGAGACCCGAGTACAAGGTAAGCAACCTCACTCATCTGTAACACACATGCACTTATCTAGATAAGCTGATCTACGAGACGGATGACAAGTGGATGTACAGCTTTGCGGTGCCTCAGGAGTACGCGGACTACACGTCACCCAAGAACAGGAGACCCGAGTACAAGGTAAGCAACCTCACTCATCTGTAACACACATGCACTTATGTAGATAAGCTGATCTACGAGACGGATGACAAGTGGATGTACAGCTTTGCGGTGCCTCAGGAGTACGCGGACTACACGTCACCCAAGAACAGGAGACCCGAGTACAAGGTAAGCAACCTCACTCATCTGTAACACACATGCACTTATCTAGATAAGCTGATCTACGAGACGGATGACGAGTGGATGTACAGCTTTGCGGTGCCTCAGGAGTACGCGGACTACACGTCACCCAAGAACAGGAGACCCGAGTACAAGGTAAGCAACCTCACTCATCTGTAACACACATGCACTTATCTAGATAAGCTGATCTACGAGACGGATGACAAGTGGATGTACAGCTTTGCGGTGCCTCAGGAGTACGCGGACTACACGTCACCCAAGAACAGGAGACCCGAGTACAAGGTAAGCAACCTCACTCATCTGTAACACACATGCACTTATCTAGATAAGCTGATCTACGAGACGGATGACAAGTGGATGTACAGCTTTGCGGTGCCTCAGGAGTACGCGGACTACACGTCACCCAAGAACAGGAGACCCGAGTACAAGGTAAGCAACCTCACTCATCTGTAACACACATGCACTTATCTAGATAAGCTGATCTACGAGACGGATGACAAGTGGATGTACAGCTTTGCGGTGCCTCAGGAGTACGCGGACTACACGTCACCCAAGAACAGGAGACCCGAGTACAAGGTAAGCAACCTCACTCATCTGTAACACACATGCACTTATCTAGATAAGCTGATCTACGAGACGGATGACAAGTGGATGTACAGCTTTGCGGTGCCTCAGGAGTACGCGGACTACACGTCACCCAAGAACAGGAGACCCGAGTACAAGGTAAGCAACCTCACTCATCTGTAACACACATGCACTTATCTAGATAAGCTGATCTACGAGACGGATGACAAGTGGATGTACAGCTTTGCGGTGCCTCAGGAGTAAGCGGACTACACGTCTCCCAAGAACAGGAGACCCGAGTACAAGGTAAGCAACCTCACTCATCTGTAACACACATGCACTCATCTAGATAAGCTGATCTACGAGACGAATGACAAGTGGATGTACAGCTTTGCGGTGCCTCAGGAGTACGCGGACTACACGTCACCCAAGAACAGGAGACCCGAGTACAAGGTAAGCAACCTCACTCATCTGTAACACACATGCAGTCATCTAGATAAGCTGATCTACGAGACGGATGACAAGTGGATGTACAGCTTTGCGGTGCCTCAGGAGTACGCGGACTACACGTCACCCAAGAACAGGAGACCCGAGTACAAGGTAAGCAACCTCACTCATCTGTAACACACATGCACTTATCTAGATAAGCTGATCTACGAGACGGATGACAAGTGGATGTACAGCTTTGCGGTGCCTCAGGAGTACGCGGACTACACGTAACCCAAGAACAGGAGACCCGAGTACAAGGTAAGCAACCTCACTCATCTGTAACACACATGCACTTATCTAGATAAGCTGATCTACGAGACGGATGACGAGTGGATGTACAGCTTTGCGGTGCCTTAGGAGTACGCGGACTACACGTCACTCAAGAACAGGAGACCCGAGTACAAGGTAAGCAACCTCACTCATCTGTAACACACATGCACTTATCTAGATAAGCTGATCTACGAGACGGATGACAAGTGGATGTACAGCTTTGCGGTGCCTCAGGAGTACGCGGACTACACGTCACCCAAGAACAGGAGACCCGAGTACAAGGTAAGCAACCTCACTCATCTGTAACACACATGCACTTATCTAGATAAGCTGATCTACGAGACGGATGACAAGTGGATGTACAGCTTTGCGGTGCCTCAGGAGTACGCGGACTACACGTCACCCAAGAACAGGAGACCCGAGTACAAGGTAAGCAACCTCACTCATCTGTAACACACATGCACTTATCTAGATAAGCTGATCTACGAGACGGATGACAAGTGGATGTACAGCTTTGCGGTGCCTCAGGAGTACGCGGACTACACGTCACCCAAGAACAGGAGACCCGAGTACAAGGTAAGCAACCTCACTCATCTGTAACACACATGCACTTATCTAGATAAGCTGATATACGAGACGGATGACAAGTGGATGTACAGCTTTGCGGTGCCTCAGGAGTACGCGGACTACACGTCACCCAAGAACAGGAGACCCGAGTACAAGGTAAGCAACCTCACTCATCTGTAACACACATGCACTTATCTAGATAAGCTGATCTACGAGACGGATGACAAGTGGATGTACAGCTTTGCGGTGCCTCAGGAGTACGCGGACTACACGTCACTCAAGAACAGGAGACCCGAGTACAAGGTAAGCAACCTCACTCATCTGTAACACACATGCACTTATCTAGATAAGCTGATCTACGAGACGGATGACAAGTGGATGTACAGCTTTGCGGTGCCTCAGGAGTACGCGGACTACACGTCACCCAAGAACAGGAGACCCGAGTACAAGGTAAGCAACCTCACTCATCTGTAACACACATGCACTTATGTAGATAAGCTGATCTACGAGACGGATGACAAGTGGATGTACAGCTTTGCGGTGCCTCAGGAGTACGCGGACTACACGTCACCCAAGAACAGGAGACCCGAGTACAAGGTAAGCAACCTCACTCATCTGTAACACACATGCAGTCATCTAGATAAGCTGATCTACGAGACGGATGACAAGTGGATGTAAAGCTTTGCGGTGCCTCAGGAGTACGCGGACTACACGTCACCCAAGAACAGGAGACCCGAGTACAAGGTAAGCAACCTCACTCATCTGTAACACACATGCACTTATCTAGATAAGCTGATCTACGAGACGGATGACAAGTGGATGTACAGCTTTGCGGTGCCTCAGGAGTACGCGGACTACACGTCACCCAAGAACAGGAGACCCGAGTACAAGGTAAGCAACCTCACTCTTCTGTAACACACATGCACTTATCTAGATAAGCTGATCTACGAGACGGATGACAAGTGGATGTACAGCTTTGCGGTGCCTCAGGAGTACGCGGACTACACGTCACCCAAGAACAGGAGACCCGAGTACAAGGTAAGCAACCTCACTCATCTGTAACACACATGCACTTATCTAGATAAGCAGATCTACGAGACGGATGACAAGTGGATGTACAGCTTTGCGGTGCCTCAGGAGTACGCGGACTACACGTCACCCAAGAACAGGAGACCCGAGTACAAGGTAAGCAACCTCTCACATCTGTAACACACATGCACTTATCTAGATAAGCTGATCTACGAGACGGATGACAAGTGGATGTACAGCTTTGCGGTGCCTCAGGAGTACGCGGACTACACGTCACCCAAGAACAGGAGACCCGAGTACAAGGTAAGCAACCTCACTCATCTGTAACACACATGCACTTATCTAGATAAGCTGATATACGAGACGGATGACAAGTGGATGTACAGCTTTGCGGTGCCTCAGGAGTACGCGGACTACACGTCACCCAAGAACAGGAGACCCGAGTACAAGGTAAGCAACCTCACTCATCTGTAACACACATGCACTTATCTAGATAAGCTGATCTACGAGACGGATGACAAGTGGATGTACAGCTTTGCGGTGCCTCAGGAGTACGCGGACTACACGTCACCCAAGAACAGGAGACCCGAGTACAAGGTAAGCAACCTCACTCATCTGTAACACACATGCACTTATCTAGATAAGCTGATCTACGAGACGGATGACAAGTGGATGTACAGCTTTGCGGTGCCTCAGGAGTACGCGGACTACACGTCACCCAAGAACAGGAGACCCGAGTACAAGGTAAGCAACCTCACTCATCTGTAACACACATGCACTTATGTAGATAAGCTGATCTACGAGACGGATGACAAGTGGATGTACAGCTTTGCGGTGCCTCAGGAGTACGCGGACTACACGTCACCCAAGAACAGGAGACCCGAGTACAAGGTAAGCAACCTCACTCATCTGTAACACACATGCACTTATCTAGATAAGCTGATCTACGAGACGGATGACAAGTGGATGTACAGCTTTGCGGTGCCTCAGGAGTACGCGGACTACACGTCACCCAAGAACAGGAGACCCGAGTACAAGGTAAGCAACCTCACTCATCTGTAACACACATGCACTTATCTAGATAAGCTGATCTACGAGACGGATGACAAGTGGATGTACAGCTTTGCGGTGCCTCAGGAGTACGCGGACTACACGTCACCCAAGAACAGGAGACCCGAGTACAAGGTAAGCAACCTCACTCATCTGTAACACACATGCACTTATCTAGATAAGCTGATCTACGAGACGGATGACAAGTGGATGTACAGCTTTGCGGTGCCTCAGGAGTACGCGGACTACACGTCACCCAAGAACAGGAGACCCGAGTACAAGGTAAGCAACCTCACTCATCTGTAACACACATGCACTTATGTAGATAAGCTGATCTACGAGACGGATGACAAGTGGATGTACAGCTTTGCGGTGCCTCAGGAGTACGCGGACTACACGTCACCCAAGAACAGGAGACCCGAGTACAAGGTAAGCAACCTCACTCATCTGTAACACACATGCACTTATCTAGATAAGCTGATCTACGAGACGGATGACAAGTGGATGTACAGCTTTGCGGTGCCACAGGAGTACGCGGACTACACGTCACCCAAGAACAGGAGACCCGAGTACAAGGTAAGCAACCTCACTCATCTGTAACACACATGCACTTATCTAGATAAGCTGATCTACGAGACGAATGACAAGTGGATGTACAGCTTTGCGGTGCCTCAGGAGTACGCGGACTACACGTCACCCAAGAACAGGAGACCCGAGTACAAGGTAAGCAACCTCACTCATCTGTAACACACATGCACTTATGTAGATAAGCTGATCTACGAGACGGATGACAAGTGGATGTACAGCCTTGCGGTGCCTCAGGAGTACGCGGACTACACGTCACCCAAGAACAGGAGACCCGAGTACAAGGTAAGCAACCTCACTCATCTGTAACACACATGCACTTATTTAGATAAGCTGATCTACGAGACGGATGACAAGTGGATGTACAGCTTTGCGGTGCCTCAGGAGTACGCGGACTACACGTCACCCAAGAACAGGAGACCCGAGTACAAGGTAAGCAACCTCACTCATCTGTAACACACATGCAGTCATCTAGATAAGCTGATCTACGAGACGGATGACAAGTGGATGTACAGCTTTGCGGTGCCTCAGGAGTATGCGGACTACACGTCACCCAAGAACAGGAGACCCGAGTACAAGGTAAGCAACCTCACTCATCTGTAACACACATGCACTTATCTAGATAAGCTGATCTACGAGACGGATGATAAGTGGATGTACAGCTTTGCGGTGCCTCAGGAGTACGCGGACTACACGTCACCCAAGAACAGGAGACCCGAGTACAAGGTAAGCAACCTCACTCATCTGTAACACACATGCACTTATCTAGATAAGCTGATATACGAGACGGATGACAAGTGGATGTACAGCTTTGCGGTGCCTCAGGAGTACGCGGACTACACGTCACCCAAGAACAGGAGACCCGAGTACAAGGTAAGCAACCTCACTCATCTGTAACACACATGCACTTATCTAGATAAGCTGATCTACGAGACGGATGACAAGTGGATTTACAGCTTTGCGGTGCCTCAGGAGAACGCGGACTACACGTCACCCAAGAACAGGAGACCCGAGTACAAGGTGAGCAACCTCACTCATCTGTAACACACATGCACTTATGTAGATAAGCTGATCTACGAGACGGATGACAAGTGGATGTACAGCTTTGCGGTGCCTCAGGAGTACGCGGACTACACGTCACCCAAGAACAGGAGACCCGAGTACAAGGTAAGCAACATCACTCATCTGTAACACACATGCACTTATCTAGATAAGCTGATCTACGAGACGGATGACAAGTGGATGTACAGCTTTGCGGTGCCACAGGAGTACGCGGACTACACGTCACCCAAGAACAGGAGACCCGAGTACAAGGTAAGCAACCTCACTCATCTGTAACACACATGCACTTATCTAGATAAGCTGATCTACGAGACGGATGACAAGTGGATGTACAGCTTTGCTGTGCCTCAGGAGTACGCAGACTACAAGTCACCCAAGAACAGGAGACCCGAGTACAAGGTAAGCAACCTCACTCATCTGTAACACACATGCACTTATCTAGATAAGCTGATCTACGAGACGGATGACAAGTGGATGTACAGCTTTGCGGTGCCTCAGGATTACGCGGACTACACGTCACCCAAGAACAGGAGACCCGAGTACAAGGTAAGCAACCTCACTCATCTGTAACACACATGCACTTATCTAGATAAGCTGATCTACAAGACAGATGACAAGTGGATGTACAGCTTTGCGGTGCCTCAGGAGTACGCGGACTACACGTCACCCAAGAACAGGAGACCCGAGTACAAGGTAGGCAACCTCACTCATCTGTAACACACATGCACTTATCTAGATAAGCTGACCTACGAGACGGATGACAAGTGGATGCACAGCTTTGCGGTGCCTCAGGAGTACGCGGACTACACGTCACCCAAGAACAGGAGACCTGAGTACAAGGTAAGCAACCTCACTCATCTGTAACACACATGCACTTATCTAGATAAGCTGATCTACAAGACGGATGACAAGTGGATGTACAGCTTTGCGGTGCCTCAGGAGTACGCGGACTACACGTCACCCAAGAACAGGAGACCCGAGTACAAGGTAAGCAACCTCACTCATCTGTAACACACATGCACTTATCTAGATAAGCTGATCTACGAGACGGATGACAAGTGGATGTACAGCTTTGCGGTGCCTCAGGAGTACGCGGACTACACGTCACCCAAGAACAGGAGACCCGAGTACAAGGTTATCAACCTCACTCATCTGTCACACACATGCACTTATCTAGATAAGCTGATCTACGAGACGGATGACAAGTGGATGTACAGCTTTGCGGTGCCTCAGGAGTACGCGGACTACACGTCACCCAAGAACAGGAGACCCGAGTACAAGGTGAGCAACCTCACTCATCTCTAACACACATGCACTTATCCAGATAAGCTGATCTACGAGACGGATGACAAGTGGATGTACAGCTTTGCGGTGCCTCAGGAGTACGCGGACTACACGTCACCCAAGAACAGGAGACCCGAGTACAAGGTAAGCAACCTCACTCATCTGTAACACACATGCACTTATCTAGATAAGCTGATCTACGAGACGGATGACAAGTGGATGTACAGCTTTGCGGTGCCTCAGGAGTACGCGGACTACACGTCACCCAAGAACAGGAGACCCGAGTACAAGGTAAGCAACCTCACTCATCTGTAACACACATGCACTTATCTAGATAAGCTGATCTACGAGACGGATGACAAGTGGATGTACAGCTTTGCGGTGCCTCAGGAGTACGCGGACTACACGTCACCCAAGAACAGGAGACCCGAGTACAAGGTAAGCAACCTCACTCATCTGTAACACACATGCACTTATCTAGATAAGCTGATCTACGAGACGGATGACAAGTGGATGTACAGCTTTGCGGTGCCTCAGGAGTACGCGGACTACACGTCACCCAAGAACAGGAGACCCGAGTACAAGGTAAGCAACCTCACTCATCTGTAACACACATGCACTTATGTAGATAAGCTGATCTACGAGACGGATGACAAGTGGATGTACAGCTTTGCGGTGCCTCAGGAGTACGCGGACTACACGTCACCCAAGAACAGGAGACCCGAGTACAAGGTAAGCAACCTCACTCATCTGTAACACACATGCACTTATCTAGATAAGCTGATCTACGAGACGGATGACAAGTGGATGTACAGCTTTGCGGTGCCTCAGGAGTACGCGGACTACACGTCACCCAAGAACAGGAGACCCGAGTACAAGGTAAGCAACCTCACTCATCTGTAACACACATGCACTTATCTAGATAAGCTGATCTACGAGACGGATGACAAGTGGATGTACAGCTTTGCGGTGCCTCAGGAGTACGCGGACTACACGTCACCCAAGAACAGGAGACCCGAGTACAAGGTAAGCAACCTCACTCATCTGTAACACACATGCACTTATCTAGATAAGCTGATCTACGAGACGGATGACAAGTGGATGTACAGCTTTGCGGTGCCTCAGGAGTACGCGGACTACACGTCACCCAAGAACAGGAGACCCGAGTACAAGGTAAGCAACCTCACTCATCTGTAACACACATGCACTTATCTAGATAAGCTGATCTACGAGACGGATGACAAGTGGATGTACAGCTTTGCGGTGCCTCAGGAGTACGCGGACTACACGTCACCCAAGAACAGGAGACCCGAGTACAAGGTAAGCAACCTCACTCATCTGTAACACACATGCACTTATCTAGATAAGCTGATCTACGAGACGGATGACAAGTGGATGTACAGCTTTGCGGTGCCTCAGGAGTACGCGGACTACACGTCACCCAAGAACAGGAGACCCGAGTACAAGGTAAGCAACCTCACTCATCTGTAACACACATGCACTTATCTAGATAAGCTGATCTACGAGACGGATGACAAGTGGATGTACAGCTTTGCGGTGCCTCAGGAGTAAGCGGACTACACGTCTCCCAAGAACAGGAGACCCGAGTACAAGGTAAGCAACCTCACTCATCTGTAACACACATGCACTCATCTAGATAAGCTGATCTACGAGACGAATGACAAGTGGATGTACAGCTTTGCGGTGCCTCAGGAGTACGCGGACTACACGTCACCCAAGAACAGGAGACCCGAGTACAAGGTAAGCAACCTCACTCATCTGTAACACACATGCACTTATGTAGATAAGCTGATCTACGAGACGGATGACAAGTGGATGTACAGCTTTGCGGTGCCTCAGGAGTACGCGGACTACACGTCACCCAAGAACAGGAGACCCGAGTACAAGGTAAGCAACCTCACTCATCTGTAACACACATGCACTTATCTAGATAAGCTGATCTACGAGACGGATGACAAGTGGATGTACAGCTTTGCGGTGCCTCAGGAGTACGCGGACTACACGTAACCCAAGAACAGGAGACCCGAGTACAAGGTAAGCAACCTCACTCATCTGTAACACACATGCACTTATCTAGATAAGCTGATCTACGAGACGGATGACAAGTGGATGTACAGCTTTGCGGTGCCTCAGGAGTACGCGGACAACACGTCACCCAAGAACAGGAGACCCGAGTACAAGGTAAGCAACCTCACTCATCTGTAACACACATGCACTTATCTAGATAAGCTGATCTACGAGAAGGATGACGAGTGGATGTACAGCTTTGCGGTGCCTTAGGAGTACGCGGACTACACGTCACTCAAGAACAGGAGACCCGAGTACAAGGTAAGCAACCTCACTCATCTGTAACACACATGCACTTATCTAGATAAGCTGATCTACGAGACGGATGACAAGTGGATGTACAGCTTTGCGGTGCCTCAGGAGTACGCGGACTACACGTCACCCAAGAACAGGAGACCCGAGTACAAGGTAAGCAACCTCACTCATCTGTAACACACATGCACTTATCTAGATAAGCTGATCTACGAGACGGATGACAAGTGGATGTACAGCTTTGCGGTGCCTCAGGAGTACGCGGACTACACGTCACCCAAGAACAGGAGACCCGAGTACAAGGTAAGCAACCTCACTCATCTGTAACACACATGCACTTATCTAGATAAGCTGATCTACGAGACGGATGACAAGTGGATGTACAGCTTTGCGGTGCCTCAGGAGTACGCGGACTACACGTCACCCAAGAACAGGAGACCCGAGTACAAGGTAAGCAACCTCACTCATCTGTAACACACATGCACTTATCTAGATAAGCTGATCTACGAGACGGATGACAAGTGGATGTACAGCTTTGCGGTGCCTCAGGAGTACGCGGACTACACGTCACCCAAGAACAGGAGACCCGAGTACAAGGTAAGCAACCTCACTCATCTGTAACACACATGCACTTATCTAGATAAGCTGATCTACGAGACGGATGACAAGTGGATGTACAGCTTTGCGGTGCCTCAGGAGTACGCGGACTACACGTCACTCAAGAACAGGAGACCCGAGTACAAGGTAAGCAACCTCACTCATCTGTAACACACATGCACTTATCTAGATAAGCTGATCTACGAGACGGATGACAAGTGGATGTACAGCTTTGCGGTGCCTCAGGAGTACGCGGACTACACGTCACCCAAGAACAGGAGACCCGAGTACAAGGTAAGCAACCTCACTCATCTGTAACACACATGCAGTCATCTAGATAAGCTGATCTACGAGACGGATGACAAGTGGATGTACAGCTTTGCGGTGCCTCAGGAGTACGCGGACTACACGTCACCCAAGAACAGGAGACCCGAGTACAAGGTAAGCAACCTCACTCATCTGTAACACACATGCAGTCATCTAGATAAGCTGATCTACGAGACGGATGACAAGTGGATGTAAAGCTTTGCGGTGCCTCAGGAGTACGCGGACTACACGTCACCCAAGAACAGGAGACCCGAGTACAAGGTAAGCAACCTCACTCATCTGTAACACACATGCACTTATCTAGATAAGCTGATCTACGAGACGGATGACAAGTGGATGTACAGCTTTGCGGTGCCTCAGGAGTACGCGGACTACACGTCACCCAAGAACAGGAGACCCGAGTACAAGGTAAGCAACCTCACTCTTCTGTAACACACATGCACTTATCTAGATAAGCTGATCTACGAGACGGATGACAAGTGGATGTACAGCTTTGCGGTGCCTCAGGAGTACGCGGACTACACGTCACCCAAGAACAGGAGACCCGAGTACAAGGTAAGCAACCTCACTCATCTGTAACACACATGCACTTATCTAGATAAGCAGATCTACGAGACGGATGACAAGTGGATGTACAGCTTTGCGGTGCCTCAGGAGTACGCGGACTACACGTCACCCAAGAACAGGAGACCCGAGTACAAGGTAAGCAACCTCTCACATCTGTAACACACATGCACTTATCTAGATAAGCTGATCTACGAGACGGATGACAAGTGGATGTACAGCTTTGCGGTGCCTCAGGAGTACGCGGACTACACGTCACCCAAGAACAGGAGACCCGAGTACAAGGTAAGCAACCTCACTCATCTGTAACACACATGCACTTATCTAGATAAGCTGATATACGAGACGGATGACAAGTGGATGTACAGCTTTGCGGTGCCTCAGGAGTACGCGGACTACACGTCACCCAAGAACAGGAGACCCGAGTACAAGGTAAGCAACCTCACTCATCTGTAACACACATGCACTTATCTAGATAAGCTGATCTACGAGACGGATGACAAGTGGATTTACAGCTTTGCGGTGCCTCAGGAGTACGCGGACTACACGTCACCCAAGAACAGGAGACCCGAGTACAAGGTAAGCAACCTCACTCATCTGTAACACACATGCACTTATCTAGATAAGCTGATCTACGAGACGGATGACAAGTGGATGTACAGCTTTGCGGTGCCTCAGGAGTACGCGGACTACACGTCACCCAAGAACAGGAGACCCGAGTACAAGGTAAGCAACCTCACTCATCTGTAACACACATGCACTTATGTAGATAAGCTGATCTACGAGACGGATGACAAGTGGATGTACAGCTTTGCGGTGCCTCAGGAGTACGCGGACTACACGTCACCCAAGAACAGGAGACCCGAGTACAAGGTAAGCAACCTCACTCATCTGTAACACACATGCACTTATCTAGATAAGCTGATCTACGAGACGGATGACAAGTGGATGTACAGCTTTGCGGTGCCTCAGGAGTACGCGGACTACACGTCACCCAAGAACAGGAGACCCGAGTACAAGGTAAGCAACCTCACTCATCTGTAACACACATGCACTTATCTAGATAAGCTGATCTACGAGACGGATGACAAGTGGATGTACAGCTTTGCGGTGCCTCAGGAGTACGCGGACTACACGTCACCCAAGAACAGGAGACCCGAGTACAAGGTAAGCAACCTCACTCATCTGTAACACACATGCACTTATCTAGATAAGCTGATCTACGAGACGGATGACAAGTGGATGTACAGCTTTGCGGTGCCTCAGGAGTACGCGGACTACACGTCACCCAAGAACAGGAGACCCGAGTACAAGGTAAGCAACCTCACTCATCTGTAACACACATGCACTTATGTAGATAAGCTGATCTACGAGACGGATGACAAGTGGATGTACAGCTTTGCGGTGCCTCAGGAGTACGCGGACTACACGTCACCCAACAACAGGAGACCCGAGTACAAGGTAAGCAACCTCACTCATCTGTAACACACATGCACTTATCTAGATAAGCTGATCTACGAGACGGATGACAAGTGGATGTACAGCTTTGCGGTGCCACAGGAGTACGCGGACTACACGTCACCCAAGAACAGGAGACCCGAGTACAAGGTAAGCAACCTCACTCATCTGTAACACACATGCACTTATCTAGATAAGCTGATCTACGAGACGAATGACAAGTGGATGTACAGCTTTGCGGTGCCTCAGGAGTACGCGGACTACACGTCACCCAAGAACAGGAGACCCGAGTACAAGGTAAGCAACCTCACTCATCTGTAACACACATGCACTTATGTAGATAAGCTGATCTACGAGACGGATGACAAGTGGATGTACAGCCTTGCGGTGCCTCAGGAGTACGCGGACTACACGTCACCCAAGAACAGGAGACCCGAGTACAAGGTAAGCAACCTCACTCATCTGTAACACACATGCACTTATTTAGATAAGCTGATCTACGAGACGGATGACAAGTGGATGTACAGCTTTGCGGTGCCTCAGGAGTACGCGGACTACACGTCACCCAAGAACAGGAGACCCGAGTACAAGGTAAGCAACCTCACTCATCTGTAACACACATGCAGTCATCTAGATAAGCTGATCTACGAGACGGATGACAAGTGGATGTACAGCTTTGCGGTGCCTCAGGAGTACGCGGACTACACGTCACCCAAGAACAGGAGACCCGAGTACAAGGTAAGCAACCTCACTCATCTGTAACACACATGCACTTATCTAGATAAGCTGATCTACGAGACGGATGACAAGTGGATGTACAGCTTTGCGGTGCCTCAGGAGTACGCGGACTACACGTCACCCAAGAACAGGAGACCCGAGTACAAGGTAAGCAACCTCACTCATCTGTAACACACATGCACTTATCTAGATAAGCTGATCTACGAGACGGATGACAAGTGGATTTACAGCTTTGCGGTGCCTCAGGAGAACGCGGACTACACGTCACCCAAGAACAGGAGACCCGAGTACAAGGTGAGCAACCTCACTCATCTGTAACACACATGCACTTATGTAGATAAGCTGATCTACGAGACGGATGACAAGTGGATGTACAGCTTTGCGGTGCCTCATGAGTACGCGGACTACACGTCACCCAAGAACAGGAGACCCGAGTACAAGGTAAGCAACATCACTCATCTGTAACACACATGCACTTATCTAGATAAGCTGATCTACGAGACGGATGACAAGTGGATGTACAGCTTTGCGGTGCCACAGGAGTACGCGGACTACACGTCACCCAAGAACAGGAGACCCGAGTACAAGGTAAGCAACCTCACTCATCTGTAACACACATGCACTTATCTAGATAAGCTGATCTACGAGACGGATGACAAGTGGATGTACAGCTTTGCTGTGCCTCAGGAGTACGCAGACTACAAGTCACCCAAGAACAGGAGACCCGAGTACAAGGTAAGCAACCTCACTCATCTGTAACACACATGCACTTATCTAGATAAGCTGATCTACGAGACGGATGACAAGTGGATGTACAGCTTTGCGGTGCCTCAGGAGTACGCGGACTACACGTCACCCAAGAACAGGAGACCCGAGTACAAGGTAAGCAACCTCACTCATCTGTAACACACATGCACTTATCTAGATAAGCTGATCTACAAGACAGATGACAAGTGGATGTACAGCTTTGCGGTGCCTCAGGAGTACGCGGACTACACGTCACCCAAGAACAGGAGACCCGAGTACAAGGTAGGCAACCTCACTCATCTGTAACACACATGCACTTATCTAGATAAGCTGACCTACGAGACGGATGACAAGTGGATGCACAGCTTTGCGGTGCCTCAGGAGTACGCGGACTACACGTCACCCAAGAACAGGAGACCTGAGTACAAGGTAAGCAACCTCACTCATCTGTAACACACATGCACTTATCTAGATAAGCTGATCTACAAGACGGATGACAAGTGGATGTACAGCTTTGCGGTGCCTCAGGAGTACGCGGACTACACGTCACCCAAGAACAGGAGACCCGAGTACAAGGTAAGCAACCTCACTCATCTGTAACACACATGCACTTATCTAGATAAGCTGATCTACGAGACGGATGACAAGTGGATGTACAGCTTTGCGGTGCCTCAGGAGTACGCGGACTACACGTCACCCAAGAACAGGAGACCCGAGTACAAGGTTATCAACCTCACTCATCTGTCACACACATGCACTTATCTAGATAAGCTGATCTACGAGACGGATGACAAGTGGATGTACAGCTTTGCGGTGCCTCAGGAGTACGCGGACTACACGTCACCCAAGAACAGGAGACCCGAGTACAAGGTGAGCAACCTCACTCATCTCTAACACACATGCACTTATCTAGATAAGCTGATCTACGAGACGGATGACAAGTGGATGTACAGCTTTGCGGTGCCTCAGGAGTACGCGGACTACACGTCACCCAAGAACAGGAGACCCGAGTACAAGGTAAGCAACCTCACTCATCTGTAACACACATGCACTTATCTAGATAAGCTGATCTACGAGACGGATGACAAGTGGATGTACAGCTTTGCGGTGCCTCAGGAGTACGCGGACTACACGTCACCCAAGAACAGGAGACCCGAGTACAAGGTAAGCAACCTCACTCATCTGTAACACACATGCACTTATCTAGATAAGCTGATCTACGAGACGGATGACAAGTGGATGTACAGCTTTGCGGTGCCTCAGGAGTACGCGGACTACACGTCACCCAAGAACAGGAGACCCGAGTACAAGGTAAGCAACCTCACTCATCTGTAACACACATGCACTTATCTAGATAAGCTGATCTACGAGACGGATGACAAGTGGATGTACAGCTTTGCGGTGCCTCAGGAGTACGCGGACTACACGTCACCCAAGAACAGGAGACCCGAGTACAAGGTAAGCAACCTCACTCATCTGTAACACACATGCACTTATCTAGATAAGCTGATCTACGAGACGGATGACAAGTGGATGTACAGCTTTGCGGTGCCTCAGGAGTACGCGGACTACACGTCACCCAAGAACAGGAGACCCGAGTACAAAGTAAGCAACCTCACTCATCTGTAACACACATGCAGTCATCTAGATAAGCTGATCTACGAGACGGATGACAAGTGGGTGTACAGCTTTGCGGTGCCTCAGGAGTACGCGGACTACACGTCACCCAAGAACAGGAGACCCGAGTACAAGGTAAGCAACCTCACTCATCTGTAACACACATGCACTTATCTAGATAGGCTGATCTACGAGACGGATGACAAGTGGATGTACAGCTTTGCGGTGCCTCAGGAGTACGCGGACTACACGTCACCCAAGAACAGGAGACCCGAGTACAAGGTGAGCAACCTCACTCATCTCCAACACACATGCACTTATCTAGATAAGCTGATCTACGAGACGGATGACAAGTGGATGTACAGCTTTGCGGTGCCTCAGGAGTACGCGGACTACACGTCACCCAAGAACAGGAGACCCGAGTACAAGGTAAGCAACCTCACTCATCTGTAACACACATGCAGTCATCTAGATAAGCTGATCTACGAGACGGATGACAAGTGGATGTACAGCTTTGCGGTGCCTCAGGAGTACGCGGACTACACGTCACCCAAGAACAGGAGACCCGAGTACAAGGTAAGCAACCTCACTCTTCTGTAACACACATGCACTTATCTAGATAAGCTGATCTACGAGACGGATGACAAGTGGATGTACAGCTTTGCGGTGCCTCAGGAGTACGCGGACTACACGTCACCCAAGAACAGGAGACCCGAGTACAAGGTAAGCAACCTCACTCATCTGTAACACACATGCAGTCATCTAGATAAGCTGATCTACGAGACGGATGACAAGTGGATGTACAGCTTTGCGGTGCCTCAGGAGTACGCGGACTACACGTCACCCAAGAACAGTAGACCCGAGTACAAGGTAAGCAACCTCACTCATCTGTAACACACATGCACTTATCTAGATAAGCTGATCTACGAGACGGATGACAAGTGGATGTACAGCTTTGCGGTGCCTCAGGAGTACGCGGACAACACGTCACCCAAGAACAGGAGACCCGAGTACAAGGTAAGCAACCTCACTCATCTGTAACACACATGCACTTATGTAGATAAGCTGATCTACGAGACGGATGACAAGTGGATGTACAGCTTTGCGGTGCCTCAGGAGTACGCGGACTACACGTCACCCAAGAACAGGAGACCCGAGTACAAGGTAAGCAACCTCACTCATCAGTAACACACATGCACTTATCTAGATAAGCTGATCTACGAGACGGATGACAAGTGGATGTACAGCTTTGCGGTGCCTCAGGAGTACGCGGACTACACGTCACCCAAGAACAGGAGACCCGAGTACAAGGTAAGCAACCTCACTCATCTGTAACACACATGCACTTATCTAGATAAGCTGATCTACGAGACGGATGACAAGTGGATGTACAGCTTTGCGGTGCCTCAGGAGTACGCGGACTACACGTCACCCAAGAACAGGAGACCCGAGTACAAGGTAAGCAACCTCACTCATCTGTAACACACATGCACTTATCTAGATAAGCTGATCTACGAGACGGATGACAAGTGGATGTACAGCTTTGCGGTGCCACAGGAGTACGCGGACTACACGTCACCCAAGAACAGGAGACCCGAGTACAAGGTAAGCAACCTCACTCATCTGTAACACACATGCACTTATCTAGATAAGCTGATCTACGAGACGGATGACAAGTGGATGTACAGCTTTGCGGTGCCTCAGGAGTACGCGGACTACACGTCACCCAAGAACAGGAGACCCGAGTACAAGGTAAGCAACCTCACTCATCTGTAACACACATGCACTTATCTAGATAAGCTGATCTACGAGACGGATGACAAGTGGATGTACAGCTTTGCGGTGCCTCAGGAGTACGCGGACTACACGTCACCCAAGAACAGGAGACCCGAGTACAAGGTAAGCAACCTCACTCATCTGTAACACACATGCACTTATCTAGATAAGCTGATCTACGAGACGGATGACAAGTGGATGTACAGCTTTGCGGTGCCTCAGGAGTACGCGGACTACACGTCACCCAAGAACAGGAGACCCGAGTACAAGGTAAGCAACCTCACTCATCTGTAACACACATGCACTTATGTAGATAAGCTGATCTACGAGACGGATGACAAGTGGATGTACAGCTTTGCGGTGCCTCAGGAGTACGCGGACTACAAGTCACCCAAGAACAGGAGACCCGAGTACAAGGTAAGCAACCTCACTCATCTGTAACACACATGCACTTATCTAGATAAGCTGATCTACGAGACGGATGACAAGTGGATGTACAGCTTTGCGGTGCCTCAGGAGTACGCGGACTACACGTCACCCAAGAACAGGAGACCCGAGTACAAGGTAAGCAACCTCACTCATCTGTAACACACATGCACTTATCTAGATAAGCTGATCTACGAGACGCATGACAAGTGGATGTACAGCTTTGCGGTGCCTCAGGAGTACGCGGACTACACGTCACCCAAGAACAGGAGACCCGAGTACAAGGTAAGCAACCTCACTCATCTGTAACACACATGCACTTATCTAGATAAGCTGATCTACGAGACGGGTGACAAGTGGATGTACAGCTTTGCGGTGCCTCAGGAGTACGCGGACTACACGTCACCCAAGAACAGGAGACCCGAGTACAAGGTGAGCAACCTCACTCATCTGTAACACACATGCACTTATCTAGATAAGCTGATCTACGAGACGGATGACAAGTGGATGTACAGCTTTGCGGTGCCTCAGGAGTACGCGGACTACACGTAACCCAAGAACAGGAGACCCGAGTACAAGGTAAGCAACCTCACTCATCTGTAACACACATGCACTTATCTAGATAAGCTGATCTACGAGACGGATGACAAGTGGATGTACAGCTTTGCGGTGCCTCAGGAGTACGCGGACTACACGTCACCCAAGAACAGGAGACCCGAGTACAAGGTAAGCAACCTCACTCATCTGTAACACACATGCACTTATCTAGATAAGCTGATCTACGAGACGGACGACAAGTGGATGTACAGCTTTGCGGTGCCTCAGGAGTACGCGGACTACACGTCACCCAAGAACAGGAGACCCGAGTACAAGGTAAGCAACCTCACTCATCTGTAACACACATGCACTTATGTAGATAAGCTGTCTACGAGACGGATGACAAGTGGATGTACAGCTTTGCGGTGCCTCAGGAGTACGCGGACTACACGTCACCCAAGAACAGGAGACCCGAGTACAAGGTAAGCAACCTCACTCATCTGTAACACACATGCACTTATCTAGATAAGCTGATCTACGAGACGGATGACAAGTGGATGTACAGCTTTGCGGTGCCTCAGGAGTACGCGGACTACACGTCACCCAAGAACAGGAGACCCGAGTACAAGGTAGGCAACCTCACTCATCTGTAACACACATGCACTCATCTAGATAAGCTGATCTACGAGACGGATGACAAGTGGATGTACAGCTTTGCGGTGCCTCAGGAGTACGCGGACTACACGTCACCCAAGAACAGGAGACCCGAGTACAAGGTAAGCAACCTCACTCATCTGTAACACACATGCACTTATCTAGATAAGCTGATCTACGAGACGGATGACAAGTGGATGTACAGCTTTGCGGTGCCTCAGGAGTACGCGGACTACACGTCACCCAAGAACAGGAGACCCGAGTACAAGGTAAGCAACCTCACTCATCTGTAACACACATGCACTTATCCAGATAAGCTGATCTACGAGACGGATGACAAGTGGATGTACAGCTTTGCGGTGCCTCAGGAGTACGCGGACTACACGTCACCCAAGAACAGGAGACCCGAGTACAAGGTAAGCAACCTCACTCATCTGTAACACACATGCACTTATCTAGATAAGCTGATCTACGAGACGAATGACAAGTGGATGTACAGCTTTGCGGTGCCTCAGGAGTACGCGGACTACACGTCACCCAAGAACAGGAGACCCGAGTTCAAGGTAAGCAACCTCACTCATCTGTAACACACATGCACTTATCTAGATAAGCTGATCTACGAGACGGATGACAAGTGGATGTACAGCTTTGCGGTGCCTCAGGATTACGCGGACTACACGTCACCCAAGAACAGGAGACCCGAGTACAAGGTAAGCAACCTCACTCATCTGTAACACACATGCACTTATCTAGATAAGCTGATCTACGAGACGGATGACAAGTGGATGTACAGCTTTGCGGTGCCTCAGGAGTACGCGGACTACACGCCACCCAAGAACAGGAGACCCGAGTACAAGGTAAGCAACCTCACTCATCTGTAACACACATGCACTTATCTAGATAAGCTGATCTACGAGACGGATGACAAGTGGATGTACAGCTTTGCGGTGCCTCAGGAGTACGCGGACTACACGTCACCCAAGAACAGGAGACCCGAGTACAAGGTAAGCAACCTCACTCATCTGTAACACACATGCACTTATCTAGATAAGCTGATCTACGAGACGGATGACAAGTGGATGTACAGCTTTGCGGTGTCTCAGGATTACGCGGACTACACGTCACCCAAGAACAGGAGACCCGAGTACAAGGTAAGCAACCTCACTCATCTGTAACACACATGCACTTATCTACATAAGCTGATCTACGAGACGGATGACAAGTGGATGTACAGCTTTGCGGTGCCTCAGGAGTACGCGGACTACACGTCACCCAAGAACAGGAGACCCGAGTACAAGGTAAGCAACCTCACTCATCTGTAACACACATGCACTTATCTAGATAAGCTGATCTACGAGACGGATGACAAGTGGATGTACAGCTTTGCGGTGCCTCAGGAGTACGCGGACTACACGTCACCCAAGAACAGGAGACCCGAGTACAAGGTAAGCAACCTCACTCATCTGTAACACACATGCACTTATCTAGATAAGCTGATCTACGAGACGGATGACAAGTGGATGTACAGCTTTGCGGTGCCTCAGGAGTACGCGGACTACACGTCACCCAAGAACAGGAGACCCGAGTACAAGGTAAGCAACCTCACTCATCTGTAACACACATGCACTTATCTAGATAAGCTGATCTACGAGACGGATGACAAGTGGATGTACAGCTTTGCGGTGCCTCAGGAGTACGCGGACAACACGTCACCCAAGAACAGGAGACCCGAGTACAAGGTAAGCAACCTCACTCATCTGTAACACACATGCACTTATCTAGATAAGCTGATCTACGAGACGGATGACAAGTGGATGTACAGCTTTGCGGTGCCTCAGGAGTACGCGGACTACACGTCACCCAAGAACAGGAGACCCGAGTACAAGGTAAGCAACCTCACTCATCTGTAACACACATGCACTTATCTAGATAAGCTGATCTACGAGACGGATGACAAGTGGATGTACAGCTTTGCGGTGCCACAGGAGTACGCGGACTACACGTCACCCAAGAACAGGAGACCCGAGTACAAGGTAAGCAACCTCACTCATCTGTAACACACATGCACTTATCTGGATAAGCTGATCTACGAGACGGATGACAAGTGGATGTACAGCTTTGCGGTGCCTCAGGAGTACGCGGACTACACGTCACCCAAGAACAGGAGACCCGAGTACAAGGTAAGCAACCTCACTCATCTGTAACACACATGCACTTATCAAGATAAGCTGATCTACGAGACGGATGACAAGTGGATGTACAGCTTTGTGGTGCCTCAGGAGTACGCGGACTACACGTCACCCAAGAACAGGAGACCCGAGTACAAGGTAAGCAACCTCACTCATCTGCAACACACATGCACTTATCTAGATAAGCTGATCTACGAGACGGATGACAAGTGGATGTACAGCTTTGCGGTGCCTCAGGAGTACGCGGACTACAGTCACCCAAGAACAGGAGACCCGAGTACAAGGTAAGCAACCTCACTCATCTGTAACACACATGCACTTATCTAGATAAGCTGATCTACGAGACGGATGACAAGTGGATGTACAGCTTTGCGGTGCCTCAGGAGTACGCGGACTACACGTAACCCAAGAACAGGAGACCCGAGTACAAGGTAAGCAACCTCACTCATCTGTAACACACATGCACTTATCTAGATAAGCTGATCTACGAGACGGATGACAAGTGGATGTACAGCTTTGCGGTGCCTCAGGAGTACGCGGACTACACGTCACCCAAGAACAGGAGACCCGAGTACAAGGTAAGCAACCTCACTCATCTCTAACACACATGCACTTATCTAGATAAGCTGATCTACGGGACGGATGACAAGTGGATGTACAGCTTTGCGGTGCCTCAGGAGTACGCGGACTACACGTCACCCAAGAACAGGAGACCCGAGTACAAGGTAAGCAACCTCACTCATCTGTAACACACATGCACTTATGTAGATAAGCTGATCTACGAGACGGATGACAAGTGGATGTACAGCTTTGCGGTGCCTCAGGAGTACGCGGACTACACGTCACCCAAGAACAGGAGACCCGAGTACAAGGTAAGCAACCTCACTCATCTGTAACACACATGCACTTATCTAGATAAGCTGATCTACGAGACGGATGACAAGTGGGTGTACAGCTTTGCGGTGCCTCAGGAGTACGCGGACTACACGTCACCCAAGAACAGGAGACCCGAGTACAAGGTAAGCAACCTCACTCATCTGTAACACACATGCAGTCATCTAGATAAGCTGATCTACGAGACGGATGACAAGTGGATGTACAGCTTTGCGGTGCCTCAGGAGTACGCGGACTACACGTCACCCAAGAACAGGAGACCCGAGTACAAGGTAAGCAACCTCACTCATCTGTAACACACATGCACTTATCTAGATAAGCTGATCTACGAGACGGATGACAAGTGGATGTACAGCTTTGCGGTGCCTCAGGAGTACGCGGACTACACGTCACCCAAGAACAGGAGACCCGAGTACAAGGTAAGCAACCTCACTCATCTGTAACACACATGCACTTATCTAGATAAGCTGATCTACGAGACGGATGACAAGTGGATGTACAGCTTTGCGGTGCCTCAGGAGTACGCGGACTACACGTCACCCAAGAACAGGAGACCCGAGTACAAGGTAAGCAACCTCACTCATCTGTAACACACATGCACTTATCTAGATAAGCTGATCTACGAGACGGATGACAAGTGGATGTACAGCTTTGCGGTGCCTCAGGAGTACGCGGACTACACGTCACCCAAGAACAGGAGACCCGAGTACAAGGTAAGCAACCTCACTCATCTGTAACACACATGCACTTATCTAGATAAGCTGATCTACGAGACGGATGACAAGTGGATGTACAGCTTTGCGGTGCCTCAGGAGTACGCGGACTACACGTCACCCAAGAACAGGAGACCCGAGTACAAGGTAAGCAACCTCACTCATCTGTAACACACATGCACTTATCTAAATGAGCTGATCTACGAGACGGATGACAAGTGGATGTACAGCTTTGCGGTGCCTCAGGAGTACGCGGACTACACGTCACCCAAGAACAGGAGACCCGAGTACAAGGTAAGCAACCTCACTCATCTGTAACACACATGCACTTATCTAGATGAGCTGATCTACGAGACGGATGACAAGTGGATGTACAGCTTTGCGGTGCCTCAGGAGTACGCGGACTACACGTCACCCAAGAACAGGAGACCCGAGTACAAGGTAAGCAACCTCACTCATCTGTAACACACATGCACTTATCTAGATAAGCTGATCTACGAGACGGATGACAAGTGGATGTACAGCTTTGCGGTGCCTCAGGAGTACGCGGACTACACGTCACCCAAGAACAGGAGACCCAAGTACAAGGTAAGCAACCTCACTCATCTGTAACACACATGCACTTATCTAGATAAGCTGATCTACGAGACGGATGACAAGTGGATGTACAGCTTTGCGGTGCCTCAGGAGTACGCGGACTACACGTCACCCAAGAACAGGAGACCCGAGTACAAGGTAAGCAACCTCACTCATCTGTAACACACATGCACTTATCTAGATAAGCTGATCTACGAGACGGATGACAAGTGGATGTACAGCTTTGCGGTGCCTCAGGAGTACGCGGACTACACGTCACCCAAGAACAGGAGACCCGAGTACAAGGTAAGCAACCTCACTCATCTGTAACACACATGCACTTATCTAGATAAGCTGATCTACGAGACGGATGACAAGTGGATGTACAGCTTTGCGGTGCCTCAGGAGTACGCGGACTACACGTCACCCAAGAACAGGAGACCCGAGTACAAGGTAAGCAACCTCACTCATCTGTAACACACATGCACTTATCTAGATAAGCTGATCTACGAGACGGATGACAAGTGGATGTACAGCTTTGCGGTGCCTCAGGAGTACGCGGACTACACGTCACCCAAGAACAGGAGACCCGAGTACAAGGTAAGCAACCTCACTCATCTCTAACACACATGCACTTATCTAGATAAGCTGATCTACGGGACGGATGACAAGTGGATGTACAGCTTTGCGGTGCCTCAGGAGTACGCGGACTACACGTCACCCAAGAACAGGAGACCCGAGTACAAGGTAAGCAACCTCACTCATCTGTAACACACATGCACTTATCTAGATAAGCTGATCTACGAGACGGATGACAAGTGGATGTACAGCTTTGCGGTGCCTCAGGAGTACGCGGACTACACGTCACCCAAGAACAGGAGACCCGAGTACAAGGTAAGCAACCTCACTCATCTGTAACACACATGCACTTATCTAGATAAGCTGATCTACGAGACGGATGACAAGTGGATGTACAGCTTTGCGGTGCCTCAGGAGTACGCGGACTACACGTCACCCATGAACAGGAGACCCGAGTACAAGGTAAGCAAACTCACTCATCTGTAACACACATGCACTTATCTAGATAAGCTGATCTACGAGACGGATGACAAGTGGATGTACAGCTTTGCGGTGCCTCAGGAGTACGCGGACTACACGTCACCCAAGAACAGGAGACCCGAGTACAAGGTAAGCAACCTCACTCATCTGTAACACACATGCACTTATCTAGATAAGCTGATCTACGAGACGGATGACAAGTGGATGTAAGGCTTTGCGGTGCCTCAGGAGTACGTGGACTACACGTCACCCAAGAACAGGAGACCCGAGTACAAGGTAAGCAACCTCACTCATCTGTAACACACATGCACTTATCTAGATAAGCTGATCTACGAGACGGATGACAAGTGGATGTACAGCTTTGCGGTGCCTCAGGAGTACGCGGACTACACGTCACCCAAGAACAGGAGACCCGAGTACAAGGTAAGCAACCTCACTCATCTGTAACACACATGCACTTATCTAGATAAGCTGATCTACGAGACGGATGACAAGTGGATGTACAGCTTTGCGGTGCCTCAGGAGTACGCGGACTACACGTCACCCAAGAACAGGAGACCCGAGTACAAGGTGAGCAACCTCACTCATCTGTAACACACATGCACTTATCTATATAAGCTGATCTACGAGACGGATGACAAGTGGACTTACAGCTTTGCGGTGCCTCAGGAGTACGCGGACTACACGTCACCCAAGAACAGGAGACCCGAGTACAAGGTAAGCAACCTCACTCATCTGTAACACACATGCACTTATGTAGATAACCTGATCTACGAGACGGATGACAAGTGGATGTACAGCTTTGCGGTGCCTCAGGAGTACGCGGACTACACGTCACCCAAGAACAGGAGACCCGAGTACAAGGTAAGCAACCTCACTCATCTGTAACACACATGCACTTATCTAGATAAGCTGATCTACGAGACGGATGACAAGTGGATGTACAGCTTTGCGGTGCCTCAGGAGTACGCGGACTACACGTCACCCAAGAACAGGAGACCCGAGTACAAGGTAAGCAACCTCACTCATCTGTAACACACATGCACTTATCTAGATAAGCTGATCTACGAGACGGATGACAAGTGGATGTACAGCTTTGCGGTGCCTCAGGAGTACGCGGACTACACGTCACCCAAGAACAGGAGACCCGAGTACAAGGTAAGCAACCTCACTCATCTGTAACACACATGCACTTATCTAGATAAGCTGATCTACGAGACGGATGACAAGTGGATGTACAGCTTTGCGGTGCCTCAGGAGTACGCGGACTACACGTCACCCAAGAACAGGAGACCCGAGTACAAGGTAAGCAACCTCACTCATCTGTAACACACATGCACTTATCTAGATAACCTGATCTACGAGACGGATGACAAGTGGATGTACAGCTTTGCGGTGCCTCAGGAGTACGCGGACTACACGTCACCCAAGAACAGGAGACCCGAGTACAAGTTAAGCAACCTCACTCATCTGAAACACACATGCACTTATCTAGATAAGCTGATCTACGAGACGGATGACAAGTGGATGTACAGCTTTGCGGTGCCTCAGGAGTACGCGGACTACACGTCACCCAAGAACAGGAGACCCGAGTACAAGGTAAGCAACCTCACTCATCTCTAACACACATGCACTTATCTAGATAAGCTGATCTACGGGACGGATGACAAGTGGATGTACAGCTTTGCGGTGCCTCAGGAGTACGCGGACTACACGTCACCCAAGAACAGGAGACCCGAGTACAAGGTAAGCAACCTCACTCATCTGTAACACACATGCACTTATCTAGATAAGCTGATCTACGAGACGGATGACAAGTGGATGTACAGCTTTGCGGTGCCTCAGGAGTACGCGGACTACACGTCACCCAAGAACAGGAGACCCGAGTACAAGGTGAGCAACCTCACTCATCTGTAACACACATGCACTTATCTAGATAAGCTGATCTACGAGACGGATGACAAGTGGATGTACAGCTTTGCGGTGCCTCAGGAGTACGCGGACTACACGTCACCCAAGAACAGGAGACCCGAGTACAAGGTAAGCAACCTCACTCATCTGTAACACACATGCACTTATCTAGATAAGCTGATCTACGAGACGGATGACAAGTGGATGTACAGCTTTGCGGTGCCTCAGGAGTACGCGGACTACACGTCACCCAAGAACAGGAGACCCGAGTACAAGGTAGGCAACCTCACTCATCTGTAACACACATGCACTTATCTAGATAAGCTGATCTACGAGACGGATGACAAGTGGATGTACAGCTTTGCGGTGCCTCAGGAGTACGCGGACTACACGTCACCCAAGAACAGGAGACCCAAGTACAAGGTAAGCAACCTCACTCATCTGTAACACACATGCACTTATCTAGATAAGCTGATCTACGAGACGGATGACAAGTGGATGTACAGCTTTGCGGTGCCTCAGGAGTACGCGGACTACACGTCACCCAAGAACAGGAGACCCGAGTACAAGGTAAGCAACATCACTCATCTGTAACACACATGCACTTATCTAGATAAGCTGATCTACGCTACGGATGACAAGTGGATGTACAGCTTTGCGGTGCCTCAGGAGTACGCGGTCTACACGTCACCCAGGAACAGGAGACCCGAGTACAAGGTAAGCAACCTCACTCATCTGTAACACACATGCACTTATCTAGATAAGCTGATCTACGAGACGGATGACAAGTGGATGTACAGCTTTGCGGTGCCTCAGGAGTACGCGGACTACACGTCACCCAAGAACAGGAGACCCGAGTACAAGGTAAGCAACCTCACTCATCTGTAACACACATGCACTTATCTAGATAAGCTGATCTACTAGACGGATGACAAGTGGATGTACAGCTTTGCGGTGCCTCAGGAGTACGCGGACTACACGTCACCCAAGAACAGGAGACCCGAGTACAAGGTAAGCAACCTCACTCATCTGTAACACACATGCACTTATCTAGATAAGCTGATCTACGAGACGGATGACAAGTGGATGTACAGCTTTGCGGTGCCTCAGGAGTACGCGGACTACACGTCACCCAAGAACAGGAGACCCAAGTACAAGGTAAGCAACCTCACTCATCTGTAACACACATGCACTTATCTAGATGAGCTGATCTACGAGACGGATGACAAGTGGATGTACAGCTTTGCGGTGCCTCAGGAGTACGCGGACTACACGTCACCCAAGAACAGGAGACCCGAGTACAAGGTAAGCAACCTCACTCATCTGTAACACACATGCACTTATCTAGATAAGCTGATCTACGAGACGGATGACAAGTGGATGTACAGCTTTGCGGTGCCTCAGGAGTACGCGGACTACACGTCACCCAAGAACAGGAGACCCAAGTACAAGGTAAGCAACCTCACTCATCTGTAACACACATGCACTTATCTAGATAAGCTGATCTACGAGACGGATGACAAGTGGATGTACAGCTTTGCGGTGCCTCAGGAGTACGCGGACTACACGTCACCCAAGAACAGGAGACCCGAGTACAAGGTAAGCAACCTCACTCATCTGTAACACACATGCACTTATCTAGATAGGCTGATCTACGAGACGGATGACAAGTGGATGTACAGCTTTGCGGTGCCTCAGGAGTACGCGGACTACACGTCACCCAAGAACAGGAGACCCGAGTACAAGGTAAGCAACCTCACTCATCTGTAACACACATGCACTTATCTAGATAAGCTGATCTACGAGACGGATGACAAGTGGATGTACAGCTTTGCGGTGCCTCAGGAGTACGCGGACTACACGTCACCCAAGAACAGGAGACCCGAGTACAAGGTAAGCAACCTCACTCATCTGTAACACACATGCACTTATCTAGATAAGCTGATCTACGAGACGGATGACAAGTGGATGTACAGCTTTGCGGTGCCTCAGGAGTACGCGGACTACACGTCACCCAAGAACAGGAGACCCGAGTACAAGGTAAGCAACCTCACTCATCTGTAACACACATGCACTTATCTAGATAGGCTGATCTACGAGACGGATGACAAGTGGATGTACAGCTTTGCGGTGCCTCAGGAGTACGCGGACTACACGTCACCCAGGAACAGGAGACCCGAGTACAAGGTAAGCAACCTCACTCATCTGTAACACACATGCACTTATCTAGATAAGCTGATCTACGAGACGGATGACAAGTGGATGTACAGCTTTGCGGTGCCTCAGGAGTACGCGGACTACACGTCACCCAAGAACAGGAGACCCGAGTACAAGGTAAGCAACCTCACTCATCTGTAACACACATGCACTTATCTAGATAAGCTGATCTACGAGACGGATGACAAGTGGATGTACAGCTTTGCGGTGCCTCAGGAGTACGCGGACTACACGTCACCCAAGAACAGGAGACCCGAGTACAAGGTAAGCAACCTCACTCATCTGTAACACACATGCACTTATCTATATAAGCTGATCTACGAGACGGATGACAAGTGGATGTACAGCTTTGCGGTGCCTCAGGAGTACGCGGACTACACGTCACCCAAGAACAGGAGACCCGAGTACAAGGTAAGCAACCTCACTCATCTGTAACACACATGCACTTATCTAGATAAGCTGATCTACGAGACGGATGACAAGTGGATGTACAGCTTTGCGGTGCCTCAGGAGTACGCGGACTACACGTCACCCAAGAACAGGAGACCCGAGTACAAGGTAAGCAACCTCACTCATCTGTAACACACATGCACTTATCTAGATAAGCTGATCTACGAGACGGGTGACAAGTGGATGTACAGCTTTGCGGTGCCTCAGGAGTACGCGGACTACACGTCACCCAAGAACAGGAGACCCGAGTACAAGGTAAGCAACCTCACTCATCTGTAACACACATGCACTTATCTAGATAAGCTGATCTACGAGACGGATGACAAGTGGATGTACAGCTTTGCGGTGCCTCAGGAGTACGCGGACTACACGTCACCCAAGAACAGGAGACCCGAGTACAAGGTAAGCAACCTCACTCATCTGTAACACACATGCACTTATCTAGATAAGCTGATCTACGAGACGGATGACAAGTGGATGTACAGCTTTGCGGTGCCTCAGGAGTACGCGGACTACACGTCACCCAAGAACAGGAGACCCGAGTACAAGGTAAGCAACCTCACTCATCTGTAACACACATGCACTTATCTAGATAAGCTGATCTACGAGACGGATGACAAGTGGATGTACAGCTTTGCGGTGCCTCAGGAGAACGCGGACTACACGTCACCCAAGAACAGGAGACCCGAGTACAAGGTAAGCAACCTCACTCATCTCTAACACACATGCACTTATCTAGATAAGCTGATCTACGAGACGGATGACAAGTGGATGTACAGCTTTGCGGTGCCTCAGGAGTACGCGGACTACACGTCACCCAAGAACAGGAGACCCGAGTACAAGGTAAGCAACCTCACTCATCTGTAACACACATGCACTTATCTAGATAAGCTGATCTACGAGACGGATGACAAGTGGATGTACAGCTTTGCGGTGCCTCAGGAGTACGTGGACTACACGTCACCCAAGAACAGGAGACCCGAGTACAAGGTAAGCAACCTCACTCATCTGTAACACACATGCACTTATCTAGATAAGCTGATCTACGAGACGGATGACAAGTGGATGTACAGCTTTGCGGTGCCTCAGGAGTACGCGGACTACACGTCACCCAAGAACAGGAGACCCGAGTACAAGGTAAGCAACCTCACTCATCTGTAACACACATGCACTTATCTAGATAAGCTGATCTACGAGACGGATGACAAGTGGATGTACAGCTTTGCGGTGCCTCAGGAGTACGCGGACTACACGTCACCCAAGAGCAGGAGACCCGAGTACAAGGTAAGCAACCTCACTCATCTGTAACACACATGCACTTATCCAGATAAGCTGATCTACGAGACGGATGACAAGTGGATGTACAGCTTTGCGGTGCCTCAGGAGTACGCGGACTACACGTCACCCAAGAACAGGAGACCCGAGTACAAGGTAAGCAACCTCACTCATCTGTAACACACATGCACTTATCCAGATAAGCTGATCTACGAGACGGATGACAAGTGGGTGTACAGCTTTGCGGTGCCTCAGGAGTACGCGGACTACACGTCACCCAAGAACAGGAGACCCGAGTACAAGGTGAGCAACCTCACTCATCTGTAACACACATGCACTTATCTAGATAAGCTGATCTACGAGACGGATGACAAGTGGATGTACAGCTTTGCGGTGCCTCAGGAGTACGCGGACTACACGTCACCCAAGAACAGTTGACCCGAGTACAAGGTAAGCAACCTCACTCATCTGTAACACACATGCACTTATCTAGATAAGCTGATCTACGAGACGGATGACAAGTGGATGTACAGCTATGCGGTGCCTCAGGAGTACGCGGACTACACGTCACCCAAGAACAGGAGACCCGAGTACAAGGTAAGCAACATCACTCATCTGTAACACACATGCACTTATGTAGATAAGCTGATCTACGAGACGGATGACAAGTGGATGTACAGCTTTGCGGTGCCTCAGGAGTACGCGGACTACACGTCACCCGAGAACAGGAGACCCGAGTACAAGGTAAGCAACCTCACTCATCTGTAACACACATGCACTTATCTAGATAAGCTGATCTACGAGACGGATGACAAGTGGATGTACAGCTTTGCGGTGCCTCAGGAGTACGCGGACTACACGTCACCCAAGAACAGGAGACCCGAGTACAAGGTAAGCAACCTCACTCATCTGTAACACACATGCACTTATCTAGATAAGCTGATCTACGAGACGGATGACAAGTGGATGTACAGCTTTGCGGTGCCTCAGGAGTACGCGGACTACACGTCACCCATGAACAGGAGACCCGAGTACAAGGTAAGCAACCTCACTTATCTGTAACACACATGCACTTATCTAGATAAGCTGATCTACGAGACGGATGACAAGTGGATGTACAGCTTTGCGGTGCCTCAGGAGTACGCGGACTACACGTCACCCAAGAACAGGAGACCCGAGTACAAGGTAAGCAACCTCACTCATCTGTAACACACATGCACTTATCTAGATAAGCTGATCTACGAGACGGATGACAAGTGGGTGTACAGCTTTGCGGTGCCTCAGGAGTACGCGGACTACACGTCACCCAAGAACAGGAGACCCGAGTACAAGGTAAGCAACCTCACTCATCTGTAACACACATGCACTTATCTAGATAAGCTGATCTACGAGACGGATGACAAGTGGATGTACAGCTTTGCGGTGCCTCAGGAGTACGCGGACTACACGTCACCCAAGAACAGGAGACCCGAGTACAAGGTAAGCAACCTCACTCATCTCTAACACACATGCACTTATCTAGATAAGCTGATCTACGAGACGGATGACAAGTGGGTGTACAGCTTTGCGGTGCCTCAGGAGTACGCGGACTACACGTCACCCAAGAACAGGAGACCCGAGTACAAGGTAAGCAACCTCACTCATCTGTAACACACATGCACTTATCTAGATAAGCTGATCTACGAGACGGATGACAAGTGGGTGTACAGCTTTGCGGTGCCTCAGGAGTACGCGGACTACACGTCACCCAAGAACAGGAGACCCGAGTACAAGGTAAGCAACCTCACTCATCTGTAACACACATGCACTTATCTAGATAAGCTGATCTACGAGACGGATGACAAGTGGATGTACAGCTTTGCGTTGCCTCAGGAGTACGCGGACTACACGTCACCCAAGAACAGGAGACCCGAGTACAAGGTAAGCAACCTCACTCATCTGTAACACACATGCACTTATCTAGATAAGCTGATCTACGAGACGGATGACAAGTGGGTGTACAGCTTTGCGGTGCCTCAGGAGTACGCGGACTACACGTCACCCAAGAACAGGAGACCCGAGTACAAGGTAAGCAACCTCACTCATCTGTAACACACATGCACTTATCTAGATAAGCTGATCTACGAGACGGATGACAAGTGGGTGTACAGCTTTGCGGTGCCTCAGGAGTACGCGGACTACACGTCACCCAAGAACAGGAGACCCGAGTACAAGGTAAGCAACCTCACTCATCTGTAACACACATGCACTTATGTAGATAAGCTGATCTACGAGACGGATGACAAGTGGATGTACAGCTTTGCGGTGCCTCAGGAGTACGCGGACAACACGTCACCCAAGAACAGGAGACCCGAGTACAAGGTAAGCAACCTCACTCATCTGTAACACACATGCACTTATCTAGATAAGCTGATCTACGAGACGGATGACAAGTGGATGTACAGCTTTGCGGTGCCTCAGGAGTACGCGGACTACACGTCACCCAAGAACAGGAGACCCGAGTACAAGGTAAGCAACCTCACTCATCTGTAACACACATGCACTTATCTAGATAAGCTGATCTACGAGACGGATGACAAGTGGATGTACAGCTTTGCGGTGCCTCAGGAGTACGCGGACTACACGTCACCCAAGAACAGGAGACCCGAGTACAAGGTAAGCAACCTCACTCATCTGTAACACACATGCATTTATCTAGATAAGCTGATCTACGAGACGGGTGACAAGTGGATGTACAGCTTTGCGGTGCCTCAGGAGTACGCGGACTACACGTCACCCAAGAACAGGAGACCCGAGTACAAGGTAAGCAACCTCACTCATCTGTAACACACATGCACTTATCCAGATAAGCTGATCTACGAGACGGATGACAAGTGGATGTACAGCTTTGCGGTGCCTCAGGAGTACGCGGACTACACGTCACCCAAGAACAGGAGACCCGAGTACAAGGTAAGCAACCTCACTCATCTGTAACACACATGCACTTATCTAGATAAGCTGATCTACAAGACGGATGACAAGTGGATGTACAGCTTTGCGGTGCCTCAGGAGTACGCGGACTACACGTCACCCAAGAACAGGAGACCCGAGTACAAGGTAAGCAACCTCACTCATCTGTAACACACATGCACTTATGTAGATAAGCTGATCTACGAGACGGATGACAAGTGGATGTACAGCTTTGCGGTGCCTCAGGAGTACGCGGACTACACGTCACCCAAGAACAGGAGACCCGAGTACAAGGTAAGCAACCTCACTCATCTGTAACACACATGCACTTATCTAGATAAGCTGATCTACGAGACGGGTGACAAGTGGATGTACAGCTTTGCGGTGCCTCAGGAGTACGCGGACTACACGTCACCCAAGAACAGGAGACCCGAGTACAAGGTAAGCAACATCACTCATCTCTAACACACATGCAGTGATCTAGATAAGTAGTCGGATGGATGGTCAGGATGGTCACCTGTCAGGATGGTCGATCATGGCGGGAATCGAACCCCGGTCTCCCGAATGACGGTTCAGTGTGTTACCACTCGGCCACGTGTCTCGGTGAAATATCATCTCGTGCTGATGAAAGTGATACACAGTGACACGGTTGCACGGTTCATTACGTCCCGGTGAGTCATGTGGACCGGTCCGGAACGTTTCAGAAAGTTACTGACAGGTTCTCAAGACTTAACGAGACGGAAATAACGTCGCAACCGTGTGTCTGCACTCTAATATTGCATAATGTGTTCTCTTTCTCCCCCTCTCTCTTTACCTTTTTCTCTCTCTCCCCCTGTCTGCCTCTCTCTCTCTCTCCCTCTCTCTCTCTCCCCCCTCTCCCCCTACCACTCTATCTCTCCCCCCCCTCTCCCCCACTCCCCCCTCTCCATCACTCCCCCCTCTCCCCCATCTCCCTCTCTCTCCCTTCCACTCTCTCTCCCCCCTCTCTCCCTCTCTCCCTCCCTCCCTCACTCTCCCCCCTCTCCCCCCGCTCCCTCTCTCTCCCTCTCTCCCCCTGTCTCCCTCTCTCTCTCTCCCTCTCTCTCTCTCCCCTCTCTCCCTCTCCCCCTCCCTCTCTCTCTCCCTCCTCTCCCTCACTCTCCCCCCTCTCCCTCTCACCCCCCCTCCCTCACTTCCCCCCTCTCCCTCTCACCCCCTCTCCCTCACTCTCCCCCCTCTCCCCCTCTCTCCCTCCCTCTCTCCCTCTCTCTCCCTCTCTCTCCCTCTCTCTCCCTCTCTCTCCCTCTCTCTCCCAGGTGTTTATCCAGTCTAACGACGAGGTGCCCACCGTGGACATGGCTCCTCTCCACATCTGGGACCGCAACATCCAGGCGATCCTGTTCGGTGCAAAACAGACCTATACGACAGACGAGGTCAGACAGCTGTCCGTCAAGCAGAGGCGCTGCGTCTTTCCGGTGAGAAATTCCATGTTTAACGACCCCACATTCACACACTGTTCAACGACTCTTCATCATACCACGTTCAACGGCACTCCATTCATGCCCTGTTTGATGATACTCCGTCATGTCATGTTTACCGACTCTCTATTAATACCCTGTTTAAAGACTCTCTATTGATATTCTGTTTAACGGCGCCATGTCAATGCGCGTTTTTCTTGGCTCTCGGCTGGCGGTTTTTTCAGCCGAATGGAATGGATGGAATTCCTGCCGCTTGCACTTGTTGCTCTCTGCCGCGAGACATGTCGTTCCTTCCGTTATTCCCTCGCTCATACAAGAAGTGGGGTTATGTTGACATATTACCTCTAAATCGGTGCTTTTCAAATATGCATTATGACTGTTCTTGCGTGCCACATGATACGATGCTGAAAATCACTCGACCGCCAGAATTGAACAAGAATTGAATATTCGAATAAATAAATCAAATCTCGAAGTGGGTGCGGTGAAACGGGACATTAAGAACAGCGCAGGCGCAAGCTACTGTTTTAACCGCCTGCCGTGAGCCGTGACATCGTATTTTGAAGACCTTGAAGATCTATTGGCGTCGGTGAATGATGAGTGAGATAATGATAAGATGAAATGAAAGGTTATTTTATTGGGTGTTTTGGATGGTAGGAAGGAGTCGGTCGTGACCTGTTGTTAAGGAACCATCCCAGTATCAACCTGAACGACAGAGGGGAACCACGATGCACTCCTGTCAGGATGGTCGACCACGGCGGGAATCGAAAC
>OZ023338.1:20334047-20361221 GCA_964007535.1 Brachyptera risi | reverse complement strand
ACATTCATGTCGCCTCAGCTAATAACAGCTGTCATCAAGTCTGCCAGCCCATCAGCCCACCAGATAGAGCAGCGATCCATATTACACAGACAAGTACTATTGACCGTGCGTAGATAAGTGGTGATAGAAGGAACAGTCTTTACATTCATGTCGCCTCAGCTAATAACAGCTGTCATCAAGTCTGCCAGCCCATCAGCCCACCAGATAGAGCAGCGATCCATATTACACAGACAAGTACTATTGACCGTGCGTAGATAAGTGGTGAAAGAAGGAACAGTCTTTACATTCATGTCGCCTCAGCTAATAACAGCTGTCATCAAGTCTGCCAGCCCATCAGCCCACCAGATAGAGCAGCGATCCATATTACACAGACAAGTACTATTGACCGTGCGTAGATAAGTGGTGAAAGAAGGAACAGTCTTTACATTCATGTCGCCTCAGCTAATAACAGCTGTCATCAAGTCTGCCAGCCCATCAGCCCACCAGATAGAGCAGCGATCCATATTACACAGACAAGTACTATTGACCGTGCGTAGATAAGTGGTGAAAGAAGGAACAGTCTTTACATTCATGTCGCCTCAGCTAATAACAGCTGTCATCAAGTCTGCCAGCCCATCAGCCCACCAGATAGAGCAGCGATCCATATTACACAGACAAGTACTATTGACCGTGCGTAGATAAGTGGTGAAAGAAGGAACAGTCTTTACATTCATGTCGCCTCAGCTAATAACAGCTGTCATCAAGTCTGCCAGCCCATCAGCCCACCAGATAGAGCAGCGATCCATATTACACAGACAAGTACTATTGACCGTGCGTAGATAAGTGGTGAAAGAAGGAACAGTCTTTACATTCATGTCGCCTCAGCTAATAACAGCTGTCATCAAGTCTGCCAGCCCATCAGCCCACCAGATAGAGCAGCGATCCATATTACACAGACAAGTACTATTGACCGTGCGTAGATAAGTGGTGAAAGAAGGAACAGTCTTTACATTCATGTCGCCTCAGCTAATAACAGCTATCATCAAGTCTGCCAGCCCATCAGCCCACCAGATAGAGCAGCGATCCATATTACACAGACAAGTACTATTGACCGTGCGTAGATAAGTGGTGATAGAAGGAACAGTCTTTACATTCATGTCGTCTCAGCTAATAACAGCTGTCATCAAGTCTGCCAGCCCATCAGCCCACCAGATAGAGCAGCGATCCATATTACACAGACAAGTACTATCGACCGTGCGTAGATAAGTGGTGAAAGAAGGAACAGTCTTTACATTCATGTCGCCTCAGCTAATAACAGCTGTCATCAAGTCTGCCAGCCCATCAGCCCACCAGATAGAGCAGCGATCCATATTACACAGACAAGTACTATTGACCGTGCGTAGATAAGTGGTGAAAGAAGGAACAGTCTTTACATTCATGTCGCCTCAGCTAATAACAGCTGTCATCATGTCTGCCAGCCCATCAGCCCACCAGATAGAGCAGCGATCCATATTACACAGACAAGTACTATTGACCGTGCGTAGATAAGTGGTGAAAGAAGGAACAGTCTTTACATTCATGTCGCCTCAGCTAATAACAGCTGTCATCATGTCTGCCAGCCCATCAGCCCACCAGATAGAGCAGCGATCCATATTACACAGACAAGTACTATTGACCGTGCGTAGATAAGTGGTGAAAGAAGGAACAGTCTTTACATTCATGTCGCCTCAGCTAATAACAGCTGTCATCATGTCTGCCAGCCCATCAGCCCACCAGATAGAGCAGCGATCCATATTACACAGACAAGTACTATTGACCGTGCGTAGATAAGTGGTGAAAGAAGGAACAGTCTTTACATTCATGTCGCCTCAGCTAATAACAGCTGTCATCATGTCTGCCAGCCCATCAGCCCACCAGATAGAGCAGCGATCCATATTACACAGACAAGTACTATCGACCGTGCGTAGATAAGTGGTGAAAGAAGGAACAGTCTTTACATTCATGTCGCCTCAGCTAATAACAGCTGTCATCAAGTCTGCCAGCCCATCAGCCCACCAGATAGAGCAGCGATCCATATTACACAGACAAGTACTATCGACCGTGCGTAGATAAGTGGTGAAAGAAGGAACAATCTTTACATTCATGTCGTCTCAGCTAATAACAGCTGTCATCAAGTCTGCCAGCCCATCAGCCCACCAGATAGAGCAGCGATCCATATTACACAGACAAGTACTATTGACCGTGCGTAGATAAGTGGTGAAAGAAGGAACAGTCTTTACATTCATGTCGTCTCAGCTAATAACAGCTGTCATCTTGTTTGCCAGCCTATCAGCCCACCAGATAGAGCAGCGATCCATATTACACAGACAAGTACTATCGACCGTGCGTAGATAAGTGGTGAAAGAAGGAACAATCTTTACATTCATGTCGCCTCAGCTAATAACAGCTGTCATCAAGTCTGCCAGCCCATCAGCCCACCAGATAGAGCAGCGATCCATATTACACAGACAAGTACTATTGACCGTGCGTAGATAAGTGGTGAAAGAAGGAACAGTCTTTACATTCATGTCGCCTCAGCTAATAACAGCTGTCATCAAGTCTGCCAGCCCATCAGCCCACCAGATAGAGCAGCGATCCATATTACACAGACAAGTACTATCGACCGTGCGTAGATAAGTGGTGAAAGAAGGAACAATCTTTACATTCATGTCGCCTCAGCTAATAACAGCTGTCATCAAGTCTGCCAGCCCATCAGCCCACCAGATAGAGCAGCGATCCATATTACACAGACAAGTACTATCGACCGTGCGTAGATAAGTGGTGAAAGAAGGAACAATCTTTACATTCATGTCGTCTCAGCTAATAACAGCTGTCATCTTGTTTGCCAGCCTATCAGCCCACCAGATAGAGCAGCGATCCATATTACACAGACAAGTACTATCGACCGTGCGTAGATAAGTGGTGAAAGAAGGAACAGTCTTTACATTCATGTCGCCTCAGCTAATAACAGCTGTCATCAAGTCTGCCAGCCCATCAGCCCACCAGATAGAGCAGCGATCCATATTACACAGACAAGTACTATTGACCGTGCGTAGACAAGTGGTGATAGAAGGAACAGTCTTTACATTCATGTCGTCTCAGCTAATAACAGCTATCATCAAGTCTGCCAGCCCATCAGCCCACCAGATAGAGCAGCGATCCATATTACACAGACAAGTACTATTGACCGTGCGTAGATAAGTGGTGAAAGAAGGAACAATCTTTACATTCATGTCGTCTCAGCTAATAACAGCTGTCATCTTGTTTGCCAGCCTATCAGCCCACCAGATAGAGCAGCGATCCATATTACACAGACAAGTACTATCGACCGTGCGTAGATAAGTGGTGAAAGAAGGAACAATCTTTACATTCATGTCGCCTCAGCTAATAACAGCTGTCATCAAGTCTGCCAGCCCATCAGCCCACCAGATAGAGCAGCGATCCATATTACACAGACAAGTACTATCGACCGTGCGTAGATAAGTGGTGAAAGAAGGAACAATCTTTACATTCATGTCGTCTCAGCTAATAACAGCTGTCATCTTGTTTGCCAGCCTATCAGCCCACCAGATAGAGCAGCGATCCATATTACACAGACAAGTACTATCGACCGTGCGTAGATAAGTGGTGAAAGAAGGAACAGTCTTTACATTCATGTCGCCTCAGCTAATAACAGCTGTCATCAAGTCTGCCAGCCCATCAGCCCACCAGATAGAGCAGCGATCCATATTACACAGACAAGTACTATCGACCGTGCGTAGATAAGTGGTGAAAGAAGGAACAATCTTTACATTCATGTCGCCTCAGCTAATAACAGCTGTCATCAAGTCTGCCAGCCCATCAGCCCACCAGATAGAGCAGCGATCCATATTACACAGACAAGTACTATTGACCGTGCGTAGATAAGTGGTGAAAGAAGGAACAATCTTTACATTCATGTCGCCTCAGCTAATAACAGCTGTCATCAAGTCTGCCAGCCCGTCAGCCCACCAGATAGAGCAGCGATCCATATTACACAGACAAGTACTATTGACCGTGCGTAGATAAGTGGTGAAAGAAGGAACAATCTTTACATTCATGTCGCCTCAGCTAATAACAGCTGTCATCAAGTCTGCCAGCCCATCAGCCCACCAGATAGAGCAGCGATCCATATTACACAGACAAGTACTATCGACCGTGCGTAGATAAGTGGTGAAAGAAGGAACAATCTTTACATTCATGTCGCCTCAGCTAATAACAGCTGTCATCAAGTCTGCCAGCTCATCAGCCCACCAGATAGAGCAGCGATCCATATTACACAGACAAGTACTATTGACCGTGCGTAGATAAGTGGTGATAGAAGGAACAGTCTTTACATTCATGTCGCCTCAGCTAATAACAGCTGTCATCAAGTCTGCCAGCCCATCAGCCCACCAGATAGAGCAGCGATCCATATTACACAGACAAGTACTATTGACCGTGCGTAGATAAGTGGTGAAAGAAGGAACAGTCTTTACATTCATGTCGCCTCAGCTAATAACAGCTGTCATCAAGTCTGCCAGCCCATCAGCCCACCAGATAGAGCAGCGATCCATATTACACAGACAAGTACTATTGACCGTGCGTAGATAAGTGGTGAAAGAAGGAACAGTCTTTACATTCATGTCGTCTCAGCTAATAACAGCTGTCATCAAGTCTGCCAGCCCATCAGCCCACCAGATAGAGCAGCGATCCATATTACACAGACAAGTACTATTGACCGTGCGTAGATAAGTGGTGAAAGAAGGAACAATCTTTACATTCATGTCGCCTCAGCTAATAACAGCTGTCATCAAGTCTGCCAGCCCATCAGCCCACCAGATAGAGCAGCGATCCATATTACACAGACAAGTACTATTGACCGTGCGTAGATAAGTGGTGAAAGAAGGAACAATCTTTACATTCATGTCGCCTCAGCTAATAACAGCTGTCATCAAGTCTGCCAGCCCATCAGCCCACCAGATAGAGCAGCGATCCATATTACACAGACAAGTACTATTGACCGTGCGTAGATAAGTGGTGAAAGAAGGAACAATCTTTACATTCATGTCGCCTCAGCTAATAACAGCTGTCATCAAGTCTGCCAGCCCATCAGCCCACCAGATAGAGCAGCGATCCATATTACACAGACAAGTACTATCGACCGTGCGTAGATAAGTGGTGAAAGAAGGAACAATCTTTACATTCATGTCGCCTCAGCTAATAACAGCTGTCATCAAGTCTGCCAGCCCATCAGCCCACCAGATAGAGCAGCGATCCATATTACACAGACAAGTACTATTGACCGTGCGTAGATAAGTGGTGATAGAAGGAACAGTCTTTACATTCATGTCGCCTCAGCTAATAACAGCTGTCATCAAGTCTGCCAGCCCATCAGCCCACCAGATAGAGCAGCGATCCATATTACACAGACAAGTACTATTGACCGTGCGTAGACAAGTGGTGATAGAAGGAACAATCTTTAGATTCATGTCGCCTCAGCTAATAACAGCTGTCATCAAGTCTGCCAGCCCATCAGCCCACCAGATAGAGCAGCGATCCATATTACACAGACAAGTACTATTGACCGTGCGTAGATAAGTGGTGAAAGAAGGAACAATCTTTACATTCATGTCGCCTCAGCTAATAACAGCTGTCATCAAGTCTGCCAGCCCATCAGCCCACCAGATAGAGCAGCGATCCATATTACACAGACAAGTACTATTGACCGTGCGTAGATAAGTGGTGAAAGAAGGAACAATCTTTACATTCATGTCGCCTCAGCTAATAACAGCTGTCATCAAGTCTGCCAGCCCATCAGCCCACCAGATAGAGCAGCGATCCATATTACACAGACAAGTACTATCGACCGTGCGTAGATAAGTGGTGAAAGAAGGAACAATCTTTACATTCATGTCGCCTCAGCTAATAACAGCTGTCATCAAGTCTGCCAGCCCATCAGCCCACCAGATAGAGCAGCGATCCATATTACACAGACAAGTACTATTGACCGTGCGTAGATAAGTGGTGATAGAAGGAACAGTCTTTACATTCATGTCGCCTCAGCTAATAACAGCTGTCATCAAGTCTGCCAGCCCATCAGCCCACCAGATAGAGCAGCGATCCATATTACACAGACAAGTACTATTGACCGTGCGTAGACAAGTGGTGATAGAAGGAACAATCTTTAGATTCATGTCGCCTCAGCTAATAACAGCTGTCATCAAGTCTGCCAGCCCATCAGCCCACCAGATAGAGCAGCGATCCATATTACACAGACAAGTACTATTGACCGTGCGTAGACAAGTGGTGATAGAAGGAACAATCTTTAGATTCATGTCGCCTCAGCTAATAACAGCTGTCATCAAGTCTGCCAGCCCATCAGCCCACCAGATAGAGCAGCGATCCATATTACACAGACAAGTACTATTGACCGTGCGTAGATAAGTGGTGAAAGAAGGAACAGTCTTTACATTCATGTCGCCTCAGCTAATAACAGCTGTCATCAAGTCTGCCAGCCCATCAGCCCACCAGATAGAGCAGCGATCCATATTACACAGACAAGTACTATTGACCGTGCGTAGATAAGTGGTGATAGAAGGAACAGTCTTTACATTCATGTCGCCTCAGCTAATAACAGCTGTCATCAAGTCTGCCAGCCCATCAGCCCACCAGATAGAGCAGCGATCCATATTACACAGACAAGTACTATTGACCGTGCGTAGATAAGTGGTGAAAGAAGGAACAGTCTTTACATTCATGTCGCCTCAGCTAATAACAGCTGTCATCAAGTCTGCCAGCCCATCAGCCCACCAGATAGAGCAGCGATCCATATTACACAGACAAGTACTATCGACCGTGCGTAGATAAGTGGTGATAGAAGGAACAGTCTTTACATTCATGTCGCCTCAGCTAATAACAGCTGTCATCAAGTCTGCCAGCCCATCAGCCCACCAGATAGAGCAGCGATCCATATTACACAGACAAGTACTATTGACCGTGCGTAGACAAGTGGTGAAAGAAGGAACAATCTTTACATTCATGTCGCCTCAGCTAATAACAGCTGTCATCAAGTCTGCCAGCCCATCAGCCCACCAGATAGAGCAGCGATCCATATTACACAGACAAGTACTATTGACCGTGCGTAGATAAGTGGTGATAGAAGGAACAGTCTTTACATTCATGTCGCCTCAGCTAATAACAGCTGTCATCAAGTCTGCCAGCCCATCAGCCCACCAGATAGAGCAGCGATCCATATTACACAGACAAGTACTATTGACCGTGCGTAGATAAGTGGTGAAAGAAGGAACAATCTTTACATTCATGTCGCCTCAGCTAATAACAGCTGTCATCAAGTCTGCCAGCCCATCAGCCCACCAGATAGAGCAGCGATCCATATTACACAGACAAGTACTATTGACCGTGCGTAGATAAGTGGTGATAGAAGGAACAGTCTTTACATTCATGTCGCCTCAGCTAATAACAGCTGTCATCAAGTCTGCCAGCCCATCAGCCCACCAGATAGAGCAGCGATCCATATTACACAGACAAGTACTATTGACCGTGCGTAGACAAGTGGTGATAGAAGGAACAATCTTTAGATTCATGTCGCCTCAGCTAATAACAGCTGTCATCAAGTCTGCCAGCCCATCAGCCCACCAGATAGAGCAGCGATCCATATTACACAGACAAGTACTATTGACCGTGCGTAGATAAGTGGTGATAGAAGGAACAATCTTTAGATTCATGTCGCCTCAGCTAATAACAGCTGTCATCAAGTCTGCCAGCCCATCAGCCCACCAGATAGAGCAGCGATCCATATTACACAGACAAGTACTATTGACCGTGCGTAGATAAGTGGTGAAAGAAGGAACAGTCTTTACATTCATGTCGCCTCAGCTAATAACAGCTGTCATCAAGTCTGCCAGCCCATCAGCCCACCAGATAGAGCAGCGATCCATATTACACAGACAAGTACTATTGACCGTGCGTAGATAAGTGGTGATAGAAGGAACAGTCTTTACATTCATGTCGCCTCAGCTAATAACAGCTGTCATCAAGTCTGCCAGCCCATCAGCCCACCAGATAGAGCAGCGATCCATATTACACAGACAAGTACTATCGACCGTGCGTAGATAAGTGGTGATAGAAGGAACAGTCTTTACATTCATGTCGCCTCAGCTAATAACAGCTGTCATCAAGTCTGCCAGCCCATCAGCCCACCAGATAGAGCAGCGATCCATATTACACAGACAAGTACTATTGACCGTGCGTAGACAAGTGGTGAAAGAAGGAACAATCTTTACATTCATGTCGCCTCAGCTAATAACAGCTGTCATCAAGTCTGCCAGCCCATCAGCCCACCAGATAGAGCAGCGATCCATATTACACAGACAAGTACTATTGACCGTGCGTAGATAAGTGGTGATAGAAGGAACAGTCTTTACATTCATGTCGCCTCAGCTAATAACAGCTGTCATCAAGTCTGCCAGCCCATCAGCCCACCAGATAGAGCAGCGATCCATATTACACAGACAAGTACTATTGACCATGCGTAGATAAGTGGTGATAGAAGGAACAGTCTTTACATTCATGTCGCCTCAGCTAATAACAGCTGTCATCAAGTCTGCCAGCCCATCAGCCCACCAGATAGAGCAGCGATCCATATTACACAGACAAGTACTATTGACCGTGCGTAGATAAGTGGTGAAAGAAGGAACAGTCTTTACATTCATGTCGCCTCAGCTAATAACAGCTGTCATCAAGTCTGCCAGCCCATCAGCCCACCAGATAGAGCAGCGATCCATATTACACAGACAAGTACCATCGACCGTGCGTAGATAAGTGGTGAAAGAAGGAACAGTCTTTACATTCATGTCGCCTCAGCTAATAACAGCTGTCATCAAGTCTGCCAGCCCATCAGCCCACCAGATAGAGCAGCGATCCATATTACACAGACAAGTACTATTGACCGTGCGTAGATAAGTGGTGAAAGAAGGAACAATCTTTAGATTCATGTCGCCTCAGCTAATAACAGCTGTCATCTTGTTTGCCAGCCCATCAGCCCACCAGATAGAGCAGCGATCCATATTACACAGACAAGTACTATTGACCGTGCGTAGATAAGTGGTGAAAGAAGGAACAGTCTTTACATTCATGTCGCCTCAGCTAATAACAGCTGTCATCAAGTCTGCCAGCCCATCAGCCCACCAGATAGAGCAGCGATCCATATTACACAGACAAGTACTATCGACCGTGCGTAGATAAGTGGTGATAGAAGGAACAGTCTTTACATTCATGTCGCCTCAGCTAATAACAGCTGTCATCAAGTCTGCCAGCCCATCAGCCCACCAGATAGAGCAGCGATCCATATTACACAGACAAGTACTATTGACCGTGCGTAGATAAGTGGTGAAAGAAGGAACAGTCTTTACATTCATGTCGCCTCAGCTAATAACAGCTGTCATCAAGTCTGCCAGCCCATCAGCCCACCAGATAGAGCAGCGATCCATATTACACAGACAAGTACTATTGACCGTGCGTAGATAAGTGGTGAAAGAAGGAACAGTCTTTACATTCATGTCGCCTCAGCTAATAACAGCTGTCATCAAGTCTGCCAGCCCATCAGCCCACCAGATAGAGCAGCGATCCATATTACACAGACAAGTACTATCGACCGTGCGTAGATAAGTGGTGATAGAAGGAACAGTCTTTACATTCATGTCGCCTCAGCTAATAACAGCTGTCATCATGTCTGCCAGCCCATCAGCCCACCAGATAGAGCAGCGATCCATATTACACAGACAAGTACTATTGACCGTGCGTAGATAAGTGGTGAAAGAAGGAACAGTCTTTACATTCATGTCGCCTCAGCTAATAACAGCTGTCATCAAGTCTGCCAGCCCATCAGCCCACCAGATAGAGCAGCGATCCATATTACACAGACAAGTACTATTGACCGTGCGTAGATAAGTGGTGAAAGAAGGAACAGTCTTTACATTCATGTCGCCTCAGCTAATAACAGCTGTCATCAAGTCTGCCAGCCCATCAGCCCACCAGATAGAGCAGCGATCCATATTACACAGACAAGTACTATCGACCGTGCGTAGATAAGTGGTTAAAGAAGGAACAGTCTTTACATTCATGTCGCCTCAGCTAATAACAGCTGTCATCAAGTCTGCCAGCCCATCAGCCCACCAGATAGAGCAGCGATCCATATTACACAGACAAGTACTATTGACCGTGCGTAGATAAGTGGTGAAAGAAGGAACAGTCTTTACATTCATGTCGCCTCAGCTAATAACAGCTGTCATCAAGTCTGCCAGCCCATCAGCCCACCAGATAGAGCAGCGATCCATATTACACAGACAAGTACTATCGACCGTGCGTAGATAAGTGGTGAAAGAAGGAACAGTCTTTACATTCATGTCGCCTCAGCTAATAACAGCTGTCATCAAGTCTGCCAGCCCATCAGCCCACCAGATAGAGCAGCGATCCATATTACACAGACAAGTACTATTGACCGTGCGTAGATAAGTGGTGAAAGAAGGAACAGTCTTTACATTCATGTCGCCTCAGCTAATAACAGCTGTCATCAAGTCTGCCAGCCCATCAGCCCACCAGATAGAGCAGCGATCCATATTACACAGACAAGTACTATTGACCGTGCGTAGATAAGTGGTGAAAGAAGGAACAGTCTTTACATTCATGTCGCCTCAGCTAATAACAGCTGTCATCATGTCTGCCAGCCCATCAGCCCACCAGATAGAGCAGCGATCCATATTACACAGACAAGTACTATTGACCGTGCGTAGATAAGTGGTGAAAGAAGGAACAGTCTTTACATTCATGTCGCCTCAGCTAATAACAGCTGTCATCAAGTCTGCCAGCCCATCAGCCCACCAGATAGAGCAGCGATCCATATTACACAGACAAGTACTATTGACCGTGCGTAGATAAGTGGTGAAAGAAGGAACAGTCTTTACATTCATGTCGCCTCAGCTAATAACAGCTGTCATCAAGTCTGCCAGCCCATCAGCCCACCAGATAGAGCAGCGATCCATATTACACAGACAAGTACTATCGACCGTGCGTAGATAAGTGGTGAAAGAAGGAACAGTCTTTACATTCATGTCGCCTCAGCTAATAACAGCTGTCATCAAGTCTGCCAGCCCATCAGCCCACCAGATAGAGCAGCGATCCATATTACACAGACAAGTACTATTGACCGTGCGTAGATAAGTGGTGAAAGAAGGAACAGTCTTTACATTCATGTCGCCTCAGCTAATAACAGCTGTCATCAAGTCTGCCAGCCCATCAGCCCACCAGATAGAGCAGCGATCCATATTACACAGACAAGTACTATCGACCGTGCGTAGATAAGTGGTGAAAGAAGGAACAGTCTTTACATTCATGTCGCCTCAGCTAATAACAGCTGTCATCAAGTCTGCCAGCCCATCAGCCCACCAGATAGAGCAGCGATCCATATTACACAGACAAGTACTATCGACCGTGCGTAGATAAGTGGTGAAAGAAGGAACAGTCTTTACATTCATGTCGCCTCAGCTAATAACAGCTGTCATCAAGTCTGCCAGCCCATCAGCCCACCAGATAGAGCAGCGATCCATATTACACAGACAAGTACTATCGACCGTGCGTAGATAAGTGGTGATAGAAGGAACAGTCTTTACATTCATGTCGCCTCAGCTAATAACAGCTGTCATCAAGTCTGCCAGCCCATCAGCCCACCAGATAGAGCAGCGATCCATATTACACAGACAAGTACTATTGACCGTGCGTAGATAAGTGGTGAAAGAAGGAACAGTCTTTACATTCATGTCGCCTCAGCTAATAACAGCTGTCATCAAGTCTGCCAGCCCATCAGCCCACCAGATAGAGCAGCGATCCATATTACACAGACAAGTACTATTGACCGTGCGTAGATAAGTGGTGAAAGAAGGAACAGTCTTTACATTCATGTCGCCTCAGCTAATAACAGCTGTCATCAAGTCTGCCAGCCCATCAGCCCACCAGATAGAGCAGCGATCCATATTACACAGACAAGTACTATTGACCGTGCGTAGATAAGTGGTGAAAGAAGGAACAGTCTTTACATTCATGTCGCCTCAGCTAATAACAGCTGTCATCAAGTCTGCCAGCCCATCAGCCCACCAGATAGAGCAGCGATCCATATTACACAGACAAGTACTATTGACCGTGCGTAGATAAGTGGTGAAAGAAGGAACAGTCTTTACATTCATGTCGCCTCAGCTAATAACAGCTGTCATCTTGTTTGCCAGCCTATCAGCCGTTTCTACAAAACAACACCAGATAGAGCAGCGATTAATATTTCTCAGGAAAGTACTCAGGAAATGGAACGTGTTTTCGAATGAGTGAAGTCACCATCTACAACCGGCAAACCAACGCAACCCGCAATGCATCTTGGGTTTGACATATCAAAATTCTGATACACGAGAAACACAGATATTTATGATAGCTTCAAGATGATATAAGTTATAACTATTCAAGTCATGTCGCATAACTGTCACGCATAGACAGCTAAAAAAAACACATGGGTTTAGCTGCCGACGCTTGACAGTTATGTGACATGACTTGAATAGTTATAACTTATATCATCTTGAAGCTATTATAATCATCTGTGTTTCTCGTGTATCAGAATTTTGATGTCAATTTTTATTATTATATTGGGTTTAACGACACACTGTTATGATGACTAAGATCTATAGGCGTCGGATGGATGATGGGATGATGAGATCAAGGTTTTTATGGGTAATGAGAAGGATGGTGAGTAGGAAGCGGTCGTGGCTTATATTGTGGGAACCATCCTGGCATTATAGCCTAGACTACAGAGGGAAACCACGGAAAACCCCTGTAAAGATGGACGGTGGCGGGGATCGAACCGGGTCCGATGTGCCCACTACCTCCCGGGTCACATGGAGCAAGTGCGCTAACCACTCAGCCGTTATACCGGTCGATATCTCATACCGCTCAAAAGTTACACCAAAAGACTGATATTTTGCTCAATCGCCTCTCGTGGACTCTTGACCTTGTTTGACCTTGTTGACCTTGTTTGACCTGGTTTGGTTTGGTTTGGTTTAACCTGGTTGCGGGCCCGTATTAAAGCACAGGCTGGCAGGCTGAAGGGGGTCTGGCGCTCTTCAGGTCTGTCATGTCATTTTTTCAAATAGAATGAAATCATATAAAAAAATGCATCACTAACAACTTTAGTATGAAAAAATTTTAATCTTATTTTTATTCTCATTAACAGTACATCAACATTGGCTAATATTTGAAACTTACATAATATAAATAATATAAGAAGCTGTTATATATATCTCAAACCCAGATAACCAATTAAATTGGGCCAGGGGGTGTTTCCACCAGTTTTCTAGGGCAGACTTCTCATATCAATCGGTTCCTGCCAGTTCCGACTTCTTCCTCCTCTTCTTCACTACTGCTAGGCCTATCCTCTATTCCTTCTTCTCTTCCTACGAGTTCCCTCCATCGTTCTCTATTCTCCCGCCATCTCTCGTCTTCCACTTCTTCCCATTTTTCTACTCGGTTGACTACCCCGAACTTGACTACCTCCTGCCACCTTTCTCTTGGCCTTCCAACTCTTCTCTTAGCTCCATTGTTTTCTGCTACCTCAAACATTGCTTTCGCTATTCTCTCCTTTTCCATTCTCCGCATATGCCCGTACCACCCAAGTCTCTCCCTTTCCAATTTAAATATAAGAACCTGTTATTTCAAAAAATTTCCTGTGGGGCGTTGTGCAATGCAACTCCCCCCTATTGAATATTGAGCTCCCTGGCATTTCTCTCTAGGCCTAGAGTACGGGTGAGTTGCACCCTGTCGTGGGAATAATGTGTTAACCAGAAGGTCATGCCAAGTGCTGAGCTGCGACACGTTGACGTGCCACGTGTTCATCGCATTGACCGAGAGATATTTCATATTCGTGGCACTAGTCTTGAACATATTTTAAAAATGAGCCCAGGGGTGCAGGATTCTCAAGTCCAAGCCTGCTTGGGTGGCATACATTTCACAAGTGTACAGCAGTGTCGGGGAACTTCACTTATGAAAGGAACTTTTAAAAATTTCAGTTAATGTCAAATAAATCGATCTTTTAAAAAATTCAAAGTTCGTTTTCGTGGCTTTGCTGTAAAACTTCAAGTTCGAATAAAAAAAAAACATGAGTTTGTTCAAAAATTCACCTTGAAATTATACGTAAAAAAAAGGGTTCAAAAATGATATGGCTCTCCTGGTGACAAGTGATCACATGATGAAATCCCAAACAGGGAATATTAGGGGATACATTCTGGATAGACCGTAAAGTAGTCAATCTCACTCGGAATTTAGACTGGAAAGTTTGGATAGTGCGATCGTGTCGAATAGGATTATGAGTTATCCAAAATTATGAACTTTCAAATGAACGTTTTATTCCGTTAAAGATCACCGAAAAATCGTACGCCAAGATCATCGACTGTAAATGAAACGAGTTCATTGAAAAGTTCAGAAAATACAAACGCGTTCATTTTGAAAGCCAACACTGGTGTACAGCTACAAAAACATGTAGTAATATTATAACTCTTAAAGTTGCGCATAAATGCACGATGGCAAGTTCCCTAACCTTGGGCACGACTGTTTGACCGCCTCCCTGACCTTCTGACCTAATTGTTTCACCCTTTTTTCATCCCCCTCAAATACATTTCTACTGAGCCCATTCCAGTCCCTACCTGTCCTATTCAAGAAAGAAGATATGCTCACATCTAATCTAGCCCCCTTTATAACTACCGCTCCATCATGACTTTGCCTACCCCCATACCCTGACTCATTCCTTTCAATCACCCCCCCATATCATCCCAGCCCCTTCTACTTCTATTACCCTGAGAAAATTATTTTTCATTTATTTATTTTCCAGCCATTTGTTAACTGTGCAACATTTCAAACGTACACTGTTTAAATGTCGTCAAGAATAGTCAAATAATATAAAAATGTCAAACAAAAATAGAACTACTGGGAGCATACTAAAATTTTATGCTTTAAAAAATCATCAACAGAGTAAAATGAGTGTTCAGTGAGAATCTCTTCAAGTAATTGTTTAAAAATATGGTTTTCCTCAGTGCGTTCAAGTGCCTCTGGTAATTTGTTTTAAATCTGCGTCCTACTTGTTGCACTCCGTGCGATGTTATTTTGAGTCGGCAGAATTATTGTTTGATAAGGTTTGTCCCTCGGTGGACTGAAGCTCATGGGGAGAGCTTCCGAGTGCGCACGCGCATACAAACAGACGTTGTCGATGTATAGACCAGGTAGGGGAAGGATCCTGAGATCTCGGGAAAGCTGCCTACACAGCTCCCTGAGCCCGCGCTTCATCATGTGACGTAATATCCTTTTTTGGGCAGTGAAAATGGCTCAAAATTAGTAATAATTTTTGTAATTACATTTTTGTAATTACATTTTTGTAATTACATTTTTGTAATTACAATTATAATTACATGTCCGATCCAATTTTCTCCACTTTTCCAAATCCTGTATCATATCAATGTCATGTATCATCTCAGCTGAACTCGCTAACATATATCCAGCTTTTAGCAGTGATATAGCGGGGTGTTGGTGTACTGTAATGTTCCGGTGACTCACCGCTGTCTTGCTGGAACAGTGTGGGGCTGTTGTCGTTCTTGACCCTGTTGTTGTTCCTGTTGTTGTTCCGGCGGTGGCGCGAGTTGAGTGTGGTGAATCCCGCAGGACACGAGGGACCCAGGAAGCCTGGAACAACGCAACAGACTGTAGACTCATCCGATGTCCTGCCGACTAGCCTATTGTATCGCTTCATAACTTGCCAAGCGTCGCCTGCTGTTGACGAGCACTTCAAAGAGACCGGTACTCAAACGTCTCCGAATCATTGCGTTATTACCAACTGTCACGCGCTTCCGTCGTCGGAAGTTGACTCCTGATACCAACAGACTTCATCATAATATAAAGAAGATCTCCAACTCACATACTAATAACATGGACGGTATTTGTGGTTTCTTGCAGTCAGTTCAGAGCCAATGGTCCCGATTGCCTGTCTTGATTTAGCATATTACCTTGTGAACTAGATGTAGATAAGAGTGGCTACGGTACCGGTGGCATAGTTGAACTTACAAAATCTGTAATTTACGTACAAAACAAGTGCACAATTGCTAACATTATAATTCCAATGAGCCGTGTATAGCATTGTTGAGTATTGTTGTTTTATATAGTTCAATATGGAAGCAATAGTTGCGCTACAGGCAATCGGGACCCTGCACTAGGGAATTGACCCCGAAAATATTCCACTTTCAAGACACACGCCTTCTTTATGTTATGATAAAATAGGTTGGTATCACTACATGGCGCCTCTACTGCAAGCTGTGAGACCAGCAGCTTACCTCTAATGCAGGCTGAGAGACCAGCAGCTTACCTCTAATGCAAGCTGAGAGACCAGCAGCTTACCTCTACTGCAAGCTGTAAGACCAGCAGCTTACCTCTACTGCAAGCTGTGAGACCAGCAGCTTACCTCTACTGCGAGCTGAGAGACCAGCAGCTTACCTCTACTGCAAGCTGAGAGACCAGCAGCTTACCTCTACTGCAAGCTGTAAGACCAGCAGCTTACCTCTACTGCAAGCTGTGAGACCAGCAGCTTACCTCTACTGCAAGCTGAGAGACCAGCAGCTTACCTCTACTGCAAGCTGTAAGACCAGCAGCTTACCTCTACTGCAAGCTGTGAGACCAGCAGCTTACCTCTACTGCAAGCTGTGAGACCAGCAGCTTACCTCTACTGCGAGCTGAGAGACCAGCAGCTTACCTCTACTGCAAGCTGAGAGACCAGCAGCTTACCTCTACTGCAAGCTGTAAGACCAGCAGCTTACCTCTACTGCAAGCTGTGAGACCAGCAGCTTACCTCTACTGCAAGCTGAGAGACCAGCAGCTTACCTCTACTGCAAGCTGTAAGACCAGCAGCTTACCTCTACTGCAAGCTGTGAGACCAGCAGCTTACCTCTACTGCAAGCTGAGAGACCAGCAGCTTACCTCTACTGCAAGCTGTGAGACCAGCAGCTTACCTCTACTGCAAGCTGAGAGACCAGCAGCTTACCTCTACTGCAAGCTGTGGGACCAGCAGCTTACCTCTACTGCAAGCTGAGAGACCAGCAGCTTACCTCTACTGCAAGCTGTGAGACCAGCAGCTTATCTCTACTGCAAGCTGAGAGACCAGCAGCTTACCTCTACTGCAAGCTGAGAGACCAGCAGCTTACCTCTACTGCAAGCTGAGAGACCAGCAGCTTACCTCTACTGCAAGCTGTGAGACCAGCAGCTTACCTCTACTGCAAGCTGAGAGACCAGCAGCTTACCTCTACTGCAAGCTGTGAGACCAGCAGCTTACCTCTACTGCAAGCTGTGGGACCAGCAGCTTACCTCTACTGCAAGCTGAGAGACCAGCAGCTTACCTCTACTGCAAGCTGTGAGACCAGCAGCTTACCTCTACTGCAAGCTGAGAGACCAGCAGCTTACCTCTACTGCAAGCTGTGGGACCAGCAGCTTACCTCTACTGCAAGCTGAGAGACCAGCAGCTTACCTCTACTGCAAGCTGAGAGACCAGCAGCTTACCTCTACTGCAAGCTGAGAGACCAGCAGCTTACCTCTACTGCAAGCTGAGAGACCAGCAGCTTACCTCTACTGCAAGCTGAGAGACCAGCAGCTTACCTCTACTGCAAGCTGTGAGACCAGCAGCTTACCTCTACTGCAAGCTGAGAGACCAGCAGCTTACCTCTACTGCAAGCTGTGAGACCAGCAGCTTACCTCTACTGCAAGCTGTGAGACCAGCAGCTTACCTCTACTGCAAGCTGTGAGACCAGCAGCTTACCTCCACTGCAAGCTGTGAGACCAGCAGCTTACCTCTACTGCGAGCTGAGAGACCAGCAGCTTACCTCTACTGCAAGCTGAGAGACCAGCAGCTTACCTCTACTGCGAGCTGAGAGACCAGCAGCTTACCTCTACTGCAAGCTGAGAGACCAGCAGCTTACCTCTACTGCGAGCTGTGAGACCAGCAGCTTACCTCTACTGCAAGCTGAGAGACCAGCAGCTTACCTCTACTGCAAGCTGAGAGACCAGCAGCTTACCTCTACTGCAAGCTGTGGGACCAGCAGCTTACCTCTACTGCGAGCTGAGAGACCAGCAGCTTACCTCTACTGCGAGCTGAGAGACCAGCAGCTTACCTCTACTGCAAGCTGAGAGACCAGCAGCTTACCTCTACTGCAAGCTGTGAGACCAGCAGCTTACCTCTACTGCAAGCTGAGAGACCAGCAGCTTACCTCTACTGCGAGCTGAGAGACCAGCAGCTTACCTCTACTGCAAGCTGAGAGACCAGCAGCTTACCTCTACTGCAAGCTGTGAGACCAGCAGCTTACCTCTACTGCGAGCGCTGTCATCCGATATCCTCCAGCCACAGTTGATCTGCGACAGCGGGAGAATCTCGAGTGTGACGTGGCTGTTGCGGCGCGACGCGAGCAGCTTGGTCACGTCGCAGGCGGACATGGTCGTGCCTTCGACGCGCGTCTCATCCACAGCCAGGATCTGGTCACCCACGTGCAGCGCCCCACATCTTAACAACAACGCTCGGGTTAATGCAAGTTCCTTATAATTGTTGTTGTTTTCATTGACAATTTCATGGAGTATAGATACACGTTTTCTACACAAGAGCTCACAAAGCCTATTTGACTTGTCTGTGGCATTAACATAATGAACAGCTGGATGTGCACCTTGAGTTTGGAACAATTATGTCACTGCCTTCCTGTTTTAATCATCACCAATTTCATTTGTTCCACAATTTAATTCATTAAACATGTTGCTTGAATTCTTAATGGGTTTCTTGATAGCTTCAATTGAGATGAACAAATTAGTTACATCATGAATCCTGTCAAAACGACCAATCCAATTGATGTGAAACTTTGGCAAATGTGTATCAGACATTTTTATTATTACTGGGTTTTAGCGACGCACTATACTGATGGCTACGATCTATTGGCGTGGGTGGATGATGAGATGAGATGAAAGATTATTCTATTAGGTGTTTTTGGATGGTGGGAAGGAGTCGGTCGTGGCCTGTTGTCATAGGAACCATCCCAGTATCAACCTGAACGACAGAGGGTAACCTCGAAAAAAACCTGTCAGGATGGTCGTCTATGGCGGGAATCGAACCCCGGTCTCCTGAATGATGGTTCAGTGTGTTACCACTCGGCCACGCGTCTTGGTGACCAGACCTTATTGCCAGGTGTGACCCTGCTGGGAACAGATATATTGCTCCCGGCGACAGTTCTGGCGATCACGGAGCCACGTCAAGGTATAGTAAACCCAGTCCACGTAATGGCGACCTCCATGAATGGTGCAAGATTAGATTGGTTTATACGCAGACAAATCGGGGTGTGAATATTGTTATGAATAAAGCAGAGGAACTGCATCTGGAGGAATGTTAGTTAAGAGGCCGCAGGCGCTCGTATTTCACGCCGCAAACTCTCATGGCCGTAATTTTTGTGATATCAATATGAGTGTTTTTGCATTCTGTTGGTAATTGAAAAACGAAGGTAACCGTGAATACAGAATTTTGAACCAAAAATTTGTGATTTTTCAAATTCTTCGAATGGTAAATGGAAAAATTTCTAGTTTACGAAAACCTAGATACATATTTTCTAATACCGAAAAAAAATATGGAATATGAAATATATCAGAAGTGTGAGCTAGGGAATTAACGGCGTTTATGTGAATCTGAGTTCGGCGGGCTAGTCTACGGGTGGCGCCTAGCACACGATGCATATTAAACTCGAGTCTGAAGCGAGCGAACAACGAGCCCGTGTAGAGCGCTTGCGGCCTCTTAATTCAAAATATATTCAAGGTGGACTTGAGAATAAATTCTCCTAGACATATTTTCATAACCTAACATGATATTGAAGACGTCGTCCATCTTTCTGCTCTCGCATTGTACTGGGTGCGTTTCGTTACTGAGGCCTGCTGGATCCAGATGATTACTGGCAAGTACTGGACTACAAGCGAGGCCAGGAAACCCAACCTATTGATAACCAACTCACAGTACTAATCCATAGATCTATATGACCGTGATACGTGACTCAACGTCAAGAAGGCGTACATATCTGTGTCTCGGCAGTAGCTTCACACCGCTTTGCAAACCAGGCAGTTTCCCACATATTAGACATATATTGGTGATAATATAGAATGCCTTGCTTGGACCGTAGATCTATATGACCGAGACACGTGACTTAACGTCAAGAAGGCGTACATATCTGTGTCTCGGCAGTAGCTTCACACCGCTTTGCAAGCCAGGAAGTTTCCCACATATTAGACATATATTAGTGATAATATAGAATGCCTTGCTTGGACCATAGATCCACATCACCAAGACACGTGACTCAACGTCAAGAAGGCGTACATATCTGTGTCTCGGCAGTAGCTTCACACCGCTTTGCAAACCAGGAAGTTTCCCACATATTAGACATATATAAGTGTTAATATAGAATGCCTTGCTTGGACCATAGATCTATATGACCGAGACACGTGACTCAAAGTCAAGAAGGCGTACATATCTGTGTCTCGGCAGTAGCTTCACACCGCTTTGCAAGCCGGGACGTTTCCCACATATTAGACATGTATTAGTGATAATATAGAATGCCTTGCTTGGACCATAGATCTACATCACCGAGACACGTGACTCAACGTCAAGAAGGCGTACACATCTGTGTCTCGGCAGTAGCTCGGCAATATGTTTCCCACATATTAGACATATACTAGTGATAATATAGAATGCCTTGCTTGGATTCTATTTGTAAATGTCCAATATGGCCTCCGAGATTGGAACGAGCACAAGTCGCTATCAACTGCAGGAGTATCGTATCTTGGTGAGGTGATTGGAGGAGCGTAGCGAAGATTCCATTTCACATAACAAAAAAATGGGCTTCGTTTTCAAGTTTTTGTTTGTTTGTAATTTTGTACGTGCTATACAGGTCAGGAAAAAATACCTATCAACTTGGAACTTTTTCTTCATATTTCTGTCACCCACAATAGGGTGGGATTGTTTTTCAGAAAAATTGGTCGGAAGGTTTTTCCGGAAAAAAATCGTTTAGTTTGAAAAATCCTCGTAAGAATAACCCGGAGAAGAAATACTTGAAGAACAATAATTCTTCAGAAGCTCTCAAATGTTCACCGAATATGAAGAATACTATTTATCACCTTTTCAGAGATTTTTGCAACAATCGGATGAGAAATAACGAAGAGAACGCATGCAAAAAGTATTTTCACTTCAAACAAAGCACATTTAAATCTATAGCAACAAGAGTCATCAATTAAACTAAAACAATTGAAATCAGTTATGAATGAACAGGAAGGCCGTGACATAATTGATTCCGGTAGGGCTTTTTAACATTTGAAGTGATCCAATGTCTGAAGATGGAACTGACGAATTATTTTTAATTGTACATTTCTGTCCTTCAGAGCTCATCTCACAACGCGAATCCCGCGTTTCTCATAGTCTATATCCAGAACTGACCTCTCTGCGATCCTGGCCGCCCTGATACTCTCGATGACGACGCAGTTGGACATCTCCCCGTCCTGACTTCCCCGCGATATCCACGAGCCCTTGCCCTCTGCGTCGGCCAGCGTAAGGCCCAGGTCCGACGCGGGCGGCCGCTCCATCTCTACGAGCAGTGGGCCGGTGGCGTGGCGCACAGACTCGAGCAGACTCACGTCGTACTGGACCGTCAGCAGGCAGCGGGGCAGCTGCTCGTGCTGACGCAACACGCGCTGCGCGTCGAGGAGCGTCGCACACTGCAGCGACACGCCTTCCAGCGCGATCAGGCGGTCACCCGGCCTGATGCTGCCCTCCCTGCAAGCAAACACATCGTCATATCAACGCGACGCAACACGCGCTGCGCGTCGAGGAGCGTCGCACACTGCAGCGACACGCCTTCCAGCGCGATCAGGCGGTCACCCGGCCTGATGCTGCCCTCCCTGCAAACAAACACATCGTCATATCAACGTCAGCTGCTCGTGCTGACGCAACACCCGCTGCGCGTCGAGGAGCGTCGCACACTGCAGCGACACGCCTTCCAGCGCGATCAGGCGGTCACCCGGCCTGATGCTGCCCTCCCTGCAAGCAAACACATCGTGATATCAACGTCAGCTGCTCGTGCTGACGCAACACGCGCTGCGCGTCGAGGAGCGTCGCACACTGCAGCGACATGCCTTCCAGCGCGATCAGGCGGTCACCCGGACTGATGCTGCCCTCCCTGCAAGCAAACACATCGTGATATCAACGTCAGCTGCTCGTGCTGACGCAAGAAACTACAAATGCCCTCTATGTTATTTGTATGGGAGTTGGCCACTCTTATCTACATCTAGTTCACAAGGGAATCCGCTGAATCAAGACAGGCAATCGGGACCTTTGGCTCTGAACTGACCGCAAGAAACCACAAATGCCTTCCATGTTATTTGTATGGGAGTTGGTAAACCAATTCTTTATATCATGATAAGAGTATGTTGGTATCACTACATCGAGGTTTGAGTGCTAGCGTACTGACAGAAGGGGGCAGGGGGCAGGGGGCTAGCGTACTGACGGAAGGGGGCTGGGGGCTAGCGTACTGACGGAAGGGGGCAGGGGGCTAGCGTACTGACGGTAGAGGGGCGGGGGGCTAGCGTACTGACGGAAGGGGGCAGGGGGCTAGCGTACTGATGGTAGAGGGGCGGGGGGCTAGTGTACTGACGGAAGGGGGCAGGGGGCAGGGGGCTAGCGTACTGACGGAAGGGGGCAGGGGGCTAGCGTACCGATGGAAGGGGGGCAGGGGGCTAGCGTACTGAAGGAACGGGGCCGAGGGCTTGTGTACTGACGGAAGGGGACAGGGGGCAGGGGGCTAGCGTACTGACGGTAGAGTGGCGGGGGGCTAGTGTACTGACGGAAGGGGGCAGGGGGCAGGGGGCTAGCGTTCTGATGGTAGAGGGGCGGGGGGCTAGCGTACTGACGGAAGGGGGCAGGGGGCAGGGGGAAGGGGGCTAGCGTACTGACGGTAGAGTGGCGGGGGGCTAGTGTACTGACGGTAGAGGGGCGGGGGGCTAGTGTACTGACGGAAGGGGGCAGGGGGCAGGGAGCTAGCGTACTGATGGTAGAGGGGCGGGGGGCAGCATACTGACGGTAGAGGGGCGGGGGGCTAGCATACTGACGGAAGGGGGCAGGGGGCTAGCGTACTGATGGTAGAGTGGCGGGGGGCTAGTGTACTGACGGTAGAGGGGCGGGGGGCTAGTGTACTGACGGAAGGGGGCAGGGGGCAGGGGGCTAGTGTACTGACGGAAGGGGGCAGGGGGCAGGGGGATGGCGTACTGACGGAAGGGGGCAGGGGGCAGGGGCAGGGGACAGGGGGCTAGCGTCCTGACGGTAGAGGAGCAGGGGGCTAGCGTACTGATGGTAGAGGGACGGGAGGCTAGTGTACTGACGGAAGGGGGCAGGGGGCAGGGGGCAGGGGGCAGGGGGCAGGGGCAGGGGGCTAGCGTACTGATGGAAGAGGGCAGAGTCTGCCAGGCTATTGGCTAGACAGCAGACGACCTGTTTACCTGTCTGCCGGCCCCCCGGGCCTGACGTGCGTGATGGTCAGCGGCCTAGTGAGCACCGGGTCTGGGTGCACGCCCCCACGCAGTGTGAAGCCTAGGCTGCCCCCCTCTCTCTCCAGGGCCACTTGGATCACCTTACTGCACAACGACAGCGACTGCTCACAATCTGCAACAAACAATCTCATGTCATCATGTTGCTCTTGATTGTTGTGAAATTTGAAAAATAGAATCTCTCCAAAGATATTGAAATGTTCACTGAATGTAAACACATTCGTGATAAACATTATCAGATTCATATGCAATTTGTAACAGTCATTATGAAAAAGAAATAATTCAATGAATGTTATTCATTCATTGAATTATTTATTCATATTGGATTCAATGATGCACCGTATGGTGGGAGCTCGCGGCACCATTCCTAAATCTGTATGCACTTTTCTCGATAATTACAAAATCTCAAAGAAGGTATTATTAAGAAATATTGTAAACTCAGTTTTGATAGATTCGGTAGGTCTTTTACAGCACCGTTCTCATTCTTTCAAATAATTTCAATCTTTTCAATAATATTAATAATACCTTCTTTTTCTCTTACCTTTTTTTTTTTTTTTTTTTTTATTGGGTTTTAACGACGCACTGTAATGATTACTAAGATCTATTGGCGTCGGATGAATGATTAATGAGATGATGGGATGATGAGATGAAGGTTTTTATGGGTAGTGGGAAGGATAGTGGGAAGGAAGCGGTCGTGGCCTATATTGTGGGAACCATCCCGGCATTAGCCTAGACTACAGAGGGAAACCACGAAAAACCCCTGTAAAGATGGACGGTGGCGGGGATCGAACCGGGTCCGATATGTCCCTTCACCTCCCGGATCACGAAGCAAGTGAGCTAACCACTCAGCTACTGTGCCGGTTTCTATTACCTTCTTCCATTTTCATATTTTTTTCATACTTTTGTTATCTACCCTCAATTAAATTAGTTTTATAATATTTCAGGATTTTTCTGTAATCAATTTTTCATCACTTTTGTAAATAACCATTGTACTATGTATTGACCATATTACGCTGTACCATCTTGGTATCTCGCTATGCGGACAGCCGTCAATTGAATTGTCATTCTCTCTCTAGCTATACAAAAAATCCAATAACAAAATACCAAATGACAGGAATGACAAACCGTGCGACTCTATTCCAATTCTGTTTGCTTAGCACATTCTCTTCAGATATTCACAACCATTCCAAAAATTCAGATATCAATCGCTACTTCGGTATTAAATGTATCAATCATCTCAGACCGATCTCAGACCGATCTCAGACCGATCTCAGACCGATCTCAGACCGATATCAGACCGATCTCAGACCGATCTCAGTCCGATCTCAGACCAATATCAGACCGATCTCAGACCGATCTCAGACCGATCTCAGGCTGATCTCAGACCGGTCTCAGACCGATCTCAGACCGATCTCAGACCGATCTCAGACCGATCTCAGGCTGATCTCAGACCGGTCTCAGACCGATCTCAGACCGATATCAGACCGATATCAGACCGATCTCAGACCGATCTCAGACCGATCTCAGACCGATCTCAGACCGATCTCAGACCGATATCAGACCGATCTCAGACCGATCTCAGACCGATCTCAGACCGATATCAGACCGATCTCAGACCGATCTCAGACCGATCTCAGACCGATCTCAGACCGATCTCAGACCGATATCAGATTGAAGTTTTAAAATAGCAGAACCGAATGTAGCATTATTATTCTCATTGTATCATCTTGTAATAATAGCAGTAGTAGTAGTAGTAGTAGTAGTAGTAGTAGTAGTAGTAGTAGTAGCAGTAGTAGTAGTGTTTATTCCTTCCACCCTATTTTGAGGAAATCCGGACGCAAGTTACATATTTTACAATGTAACTCATGAATAGCATTGTGTATGGCAGTTGGCCATTATTGAATTAGTAATTATAGTGCACGAAACAAGTAGGCCTAATACAAAAAATAATAATACATTCAAAGAATTTAGATTAATTGATATGGACTTTTATTGAAAGACTTACAGAAGTGAAAAATTAACCGAAGAATCGTTTCAACATGAGTATGCCTACAGTGAACCTCAGTCATTAACAAGTTTCTCTTCAAAGCTCATCACCTTGGTAAGGATATTTTTTGATCTCATTTATATGCTCCCTCGTGTTTAAACAGTTCAATAGTTTCTTCATTACCGGTAGTTTCAATCAGTTAAGCTTCAGTCAATCAATAGTTTTTCTAAAAGAAAAATGTGATTAATTTTAATCAAGTCAGTCTTTATTATTCCTATAATCATTTGTTAAAAATGTAGCTCTGAATACAAACATATTTTCTGACATTATTTTTGAAGTTTGTTTAAATAACCAACCTCAACCTGTATTAAATATAATGAATATATAATAAAAAAGTATTCTATTCCAAGTTTCTTAAATTAGTAAGTCTTCTTAGTTTGGTCCCCTGAAAAACCTACTATGTATCTGAGATTCCATTGCATTCTCTTATTTTTTAAATGTTGAACCGCATTGTTATGAGCACGATGTAGTGATACCAACACACGCTATCATAATATAAAGAAGGTGTACCGACTTGCGTCTTCAAAGTAAAGTGAATAAAATACATGAATAAATGAATAAATATTCCCAGGGTCAGTTTCCGAGTCTAGGGTCCCGATTGCCTGGAGCGTAACTATCGCTTTCATACCAAACTATTTAAGACAACAATGCTCAACAATGCTATATACAAAGCCCAGTAAAATTATAATGTTAGTAGTTGTGCATTTGTTTTTTATGAGAATTATAGATTTTGTTAGTTCAACAATGCCACCGGTGCCGTAGCCACTCTTATCCCCATCTAGTTCACAAGGGAATCCACTTAATCGTGACAGGCAATCGGGACCTTTGGCTTTGAACTGACAGCAAGAAACCACAAATACCATTCATGTTGTTAGTATGGGAGTCGGTACATCTCATGCTAGTGCTAGCTAGCTCCAATAGGCTAGGACTTTGATTGGTTATTGTTTACTAGGAGAGCTACCTGTCACGGCAACGTGTCTGGTCTCTGTGTATTTCCATTGTTGTTAGCACAAAATCTTAGCCTTGCTTATGAGGTGGGCTACGAAATGTGATGGAATCATTCAGTCCAAGAGACCGTGAATTTGTTTTTATAATATTGTCATTGTTGGTAGCTTTTTAAGTCAACATTAACCAATTAAAGTCCTAGCCTCTTGGAGCTAGCTGGCCCTAGCACGGGATGTATTAGGTAAGGGTCCAGAGGGCTAGTGAACTCATGGGAGAAGGGGGTACTCACGGTAGGGGGCAGGGGGCTAGTGTATTCACGGTGGGGAGAAGGGGGTACCCACGGTAGGGGGGCAAGGGGTACTCACGGTAGGGGGGCAGGGGGTACTCGATGTCCAGCGTGGCCCTGTGCTCGACGTTCTGCAGCAGGGCTACCAGCTCGTGGTGTCGGAGGTCGCAGGTTCGGATCCCGTTGAGGG
>OZ023338.1:20298440-20328847 GCA_964007535.1 Brachyptera risi | reverse complement strand
GTTATGAATGAAATCAATAGCAATTTCGTGAGTATACAGTGAATATTCACGGTCTTCCTCGAATATTCACAAAAAAATGATTGAAAACAACTTTCTCCTTGCATGGTATCTGGATCTTCCTCTCGTGTTTTCTACAGGAAAACATTTGACCTCTGATCCATTGTGCCTAGAAACTATACAACCATAGGTCAAGTGTTGTATCAGGTGAAATGTATGAAAAAGTTTCATGTTGATCAGTCAATCTCTCGTTTCAGTGAAGCGGGGCGCGTGCCTGTTCGCCCGCGACATGGCACAGTGTCGCGGCAGTTCTCGAACCCAGTTGTGACAGATTTATAGGCCCAATTAACATTTAACAATGTATATAGACTTATGATAAGTTGATGAAAAAATGAAGGTGAAAAAAATGACAGCTGATTTTAACAAAGTGGGTTTCAACTGGAAACAACGAGGTAATTTGAGTCTTGCAAGACCTTTTTCTTGCCCCCCTTTGGCCAAAAGTTGGGAGGGGGGGGCAATGCCCCCCCCCTTGATTCTAACGCCAGTGTGTGTGTTTTTCAACAGAAACGATACGATATACAAACCTAGTTGCTTTATTGATATGCTCCTATAATCATAAAGCGAACAAACAAAAGAGGAAGAAACAAGCAGGAATATGAGTCAAAACGAACAAAATGGAAGAAGAAAACTCAAAACAAAGAAGTAGGATCCCTACAGATTTTACGACATCATCTTTAGTCTTCAGCTTTGATTTCCAATTTTTGTTTTCATTGCATATCATTTTTCTTTTTTTCCCCTTTTTAATTTTTGTATGATTTCGTTATCATCATTTAATTATTTCTTTTTTCTACATTTTATTATTAAAACCTAGTCAAATTATATTTATTTCGTCATTCTCTAAAATGTTGTTATTGATAATTTGTTTTATATTTTAATTAATTGATTTTTATTCTGTGTTTTTGCAATCTTTTAATGTAAGACAGAGTCTGAATAAAGATACATATATGACTGCCTCAGGACAGTAACATAAGGATAGAAACGAACGAATCAAATCCATGTGTGTGTGTGTGTGTGTGTGTGTGTACTAATGTCGCGGTGCTGTCTGTGAGCCCGGTGACTGGTTGTTGCTGTGGAGACTGAGAGGCGGTCTGACAACAGAACAAGTCATAAGAGGAACCACAGCCAAGTTTTACAAACCGAAACAACAGATTCGTAATCGATTAGGTCTGACGTTGTTCATTTCCAACGACGCGGCCCTCGCTTGACGCGATCGAGACGAGTCAACGACGCGGCACCCGCTTGACGCGATCGAGACGAGTCAACACGTCGAGTGGTGTTGTTTTATTCATCGGAAATCTTGACGCAAAGCCATTGTTTATACAGGCACGAGGAGGATCCCCAGAGCTGAGGGAACCACAAGGGTGATGGATCTATACAGTGTCGGACTGGGTCCAAAAGGCCCCGGCTGCAACGACATCCAAAAGGGCCTCTCACAGCGAGGGCGAAGCTCGAGCCACAACGGGGGTCTTGGCGTAGTCCGAGCCGCCGGAGGCGTTTTTTTTCTTCAAATATTCATATTTTCAGCGATAAAATTGATAACTGTCCTTCTATCACAGTCTGAATATTCACATAATCTATTTAATACAAATAATCTTTCTTATAAGCTACAACTAGGTACTTGTATCAATGATATAATAGTTGTGTGAAAAAGAGTTACAATCAAAGCAATTGGTATGTGATATGCTGCATTTTTCTCATTTATTTAAAAAAGTAATTGCGTTATAAAAATACAAATTGGAAAGCATCAAAAGAATCTTGCATATACAATGAACTTGAACATCTGACGTGGAACCTATAATGTACGGTAACTCTATATTTTATGCAGGGACGTCGTTAGGGACGTATATTGGGGGGGGGGGGGGAGCGCACATGTGGCAACTTACATACATAAAATGACCGCCTAGCAGTGGACACCAGCTCCTCGCGAAAAGGGGGCCTAGGGACGAAAGTCCCCCAGCAGAGCCCCGCAGGGAATTTTTGAGAATATGGACATTTTTTAAGTAATTTTTGCGATTCACAAGTAGTTCCGAAGTCTTATATTTAAATCATCACGGACATTTTCGAAGTTTTACTTGTGCGATTTCTCCCAGCAAAGCCCTGCAGGGAATATTTTGAAATAGGCCCACGTCATTTTTCAAGTGATTTATTGATATTTACAAGCAGTTTTGAAGTCCTATGATTGAATCACTATGGACAACACCGAACTTGTTTTTGGTTTTTGATAGTATAATCATTATGGACATTTTCGGAGTTATTTTCGCGATTTCTCCCAATAAAATTCCCAACAGTGATTTTTAAAAGATATTGTCATTTTTCAAGTGATTTTTGCGATTCAAGAGCAATCATTTTGGAATCTAATAATTGAAACATTATCGAAAGAAACGGAAGTGTGACGTAGCTAGTGGAGTGTACTGATACAATTCATATCATCAAGTAATAACATGTCATTGAGTGTTTATTCGTAGGTCAACATTAAATATTTTTAAAGGAGGATAAATTATTGGAGGGGCGCCCCTCCCCCCTTGAACCCCCTAACGGCATCCCTGATTTTATGACACCACTTTTGAAACTACACACGAGTGTCATATCCATTCCCATTGTTTCATTTTGAACTTCAGATTAACAACAAAGAAGGATCACCGAAAATATGTTTTCTTATGATGATGATAATAATGATTAGTTCACAGAGTGTACTTCCGGTCTGAACTGATGAGGTATCAATAACGACAATTCTGAAGCCGACTTCCCATTGGTCAGCAAAATTGTTACCTGTGACCTATGACTATCAATAACGTAACGGGATAAGCAACATGGCGGTTTCCTCTCGCACCATGCGTATATCAAAGGGATGCCGCCTCACAAATGTTATGATGATTTGCTGGTATTGTTGTATGTTGATCTATACAAGTAATGGATGTAATGCAATCTGTGAATCCAGCTCTTTCCAACTGCATTAAACAATATTGGGATAAATTTCATTTGAATTGGCCAATCTAAATTTAAAATACGTCTGTAAAAGCATTTAGTCCCATAGTCAAGTTACTGCTATATTTACCATTTGATAACTGGATAATTACTCACCATCTTCGAGAAAGATTAAAATCAATGCAATTGTACAACTACGTACTATACATTGAAATACGAGCCTAATACGTACGATTTGATTTGAAATTGCGAATCTCACAAATGTACACGAAAGCGCTGATTCCACCATGGTGAAAACGGCCTAATGTTAAAAGGATAGGACTTACTCCATGTTGCTTATCCCGTTACGTTATCGATAGTCATAGCTGTGACTAACAGAAAATAACTAAGAAATGTAACTAATAAGCAGAACTATAGAAAATGTAGGCCTATATTAGAGAAAAAGCTCATCAGTCAAGATGCAACGACGAATACAATACTATTTTTTTCGGCGATTTCACTTTAAAATATAATTGTCAAGTGTCATTAATATTTGTTGGTATATAATAAAATATTATATATAAGATCAACAAAAGAAAGAGAAAAACGCGCCCGCACGTGTGACTTCAACGGAGAAACAGTGCAACGCATTAGAAGTCGAGAGAGCACCTGGCAATTATACAGAATACATTGTTTAGTGATTTGATTTACTTGCATAAGGCGGCATTTCTATCGAATTCTGTATCTCAGCAATCTTGTAAATGAGCGCGAAATATGGAAGATTAAGATATTATATACAAAGCACAAAGAATTGTATTGTTGCATTTTGTTTATTAATAACTGCAAATGCTCGCAGAACATGAATGATTCAGGGGCCTCCGAGTGCCAGCAAGCATCGGATATTGTAAATGAAATAACAGAATTCACTCATCACCTTCAAACGCCAAGGGAAACACACAAGTACAACATCGAGCATTCATTTCCTATGAAATATGATACAGAAACATTTCTTAGTCTAGGTTTACTTATCTCAGACACGTGCACCGCCCATCGCTTTAATTTAATTCGTTTTAATTATAGGCTAAGAATAATGTCGTGTATAGGTGAGCCTAGACAATAGTCAATCAATATTTAATTATATTTTGCCGTGTATTTTTCATTTAATTGAAATATTTTCGTAAGTCAAGTATTATTGCGGACTTAAGGCCCGTTTTCATGGCTCACGGCAGGCGGCAGGCGGCAGGCGTTTTTTCTCCTGGCCAATAAGAATGAATGAAATCCCTACCGCTTGCACTTGTTGCTCTCTACCGTGAGACATGGAATAAATTTAACTTTGGAAAAAAACGCCGCGGTTAAATACCCTCACTCATACAAGTGGTCATACAAGTGGTGGGGTTATGTCGGAATATTACTTCCAAAACAGTACTATTCAGATATGCACCATGATGGTTCTTGCGTGCCACGTGATACGATACTAAAAATCACTTGACCGCCTGAATTGAACAAGAATTACATATTTAAATAAATTGAACAAATCTCGAAGTGAGTGCGAAGAAACGCGACTATGTGAACAGGGCAGACGGCAGGCGTTTTTTTAACCACTTGCCGCCTGCCGCTTGCTGCCTGCCGCCTGCCGCGAGCTATGAAAACGGTCCTTTATATATTTTGGGGGCCCCGGCGGCGTTCGTCCCTAGCCGCCATGGCCAGTTCGAGACTGGATCTATATGACCGAGACACGTGACTCAACGTCAAGAAGGCGCACATATCTGTGTCTCGACAGTAGCTTCACACCGCTTTGCAAACCAAGAAGTTTCCCACATATTATTAGTGATAATATATAGAATACCTTGCTTAGATTCTATTTGTCAATGTCCAATATGGCCGCCGAGATTAGAACGAGCACATGTCGCTATCGGCTGCAGGAGTAACGTATCTCGGTGAGGTAATATATATATATATATATATATATATATATATATATATATATATATATATATATATATATACATATATATATATATATATATGTATATATATATATATATATATATATATATATATATATATATATATATATATACACATATATATATATATATATATATATATATATATATATATATATATATATATATATATATATATATATATATATATATATATATATATGTATATATATGATTGAATTGAAGTTTTGACATCACCAATCAGGGTGTCTAACCGCCCACACGAAATAAAGATCCATGTGGCCTACTGACAAGCCCCACCCATCACTACCCGTGCTTACACTTGCTGGTGCGGCGGCGGAGCGGCAGGGGCGTGCGAGTCGGCACGGGCGTGCGAGGCGGCCTGGAGGTGACGGCCGGCGTGGACAGGTTCAGCGCTGACGCGGCGGTCACGTGACCCAGGCCGCTGTTGTTGTTGTTGTTGTTGTTGTGCTTGCGAGAGCGCAGGTTTGACAGTTTCAACGAGGAGAACATGCTGGGCTATTTGGCACTTCACTTCGGAGACGATATACGCGCTGAGATCGCCATTTTAAGATTTGTTGTTTTGTTTATTTCGTGAATAAACATGATAGTCTCGCGGATAAAAACATGACGTCATATTGTATCAAAAGTTTCACTTGTTGAATTCACCACATTCTATTAACCCGTAATGCAAGCTGTCACTGTCAGAATATCAGTTTGTTCTATTATCGTCAAGTGTTTTCAGTTATGAACGAAATACAAGTATGCTTATTAAACTAATTCATATTGCGTGGTAGACAGACAGACGACAATGTCCACCAATCACAGCCCAGGTTGCTATGCCGCTATGGTAACCATTGGCTATTTTTACACTATACACCTATAGTGAACCCACGGTCTCACCCCAGGGATTCAACCCCGGGTTTTGACCCTGATCTGTACCACGGGTCAACAAGGAAATTGTTAACACATTCAAATGTCACTGCTTGTTTGAAGGACGCTTCTGATACCAAGTAGCAGGGAACCAACACTTGAAAAATATAATCGTTTGTCAAGTTGTCATTCTACCCCCGTGAAGTTGGCCCCGCACATGAGCCGGATTCGATTTTAGTGAATGGCAATCGTTAGTGCTTCGTTAGTGCAGGTTAGTGCCGCAAATTTTATCGTTAGTGCTATTTCAGTGCTGGCACTATCACACCGAATCTATGTGCGGGGCCAACTTCACGCTGGCCCCGCACATGAACGGAAACCATTGATTTATGGTGCGATCATTCTTATCAACGTTAGTGCCATAAATTGTTTCAATAGTGCTGTACTGGTTTGGTGCAGAAACGCCATAATTGCTCATGTGCGGGGCTGCCCCGCACATGGCTTATGTCGTTTCTGCACTAAACCAGTACAGCACTAACGAAAAAGTTTACGGCACTAACGAGCACTAACGTCAATCGATATTATCGTACCATAAATCAATGGTTTCTGTTCATGTGCGGGCCAGCGTGAAGTTGGCCCCGCACATAGATTCGGTGTGATAGTGCCAGCACTGAAATAGCACTAACGATAAAATTGACGGCACTAACCTGCACTAACGAAGCACTAACGATTGTCATTCACTCAAATTGAATGTGACCCATGTGGCTAATATTCTGACAGCTGTGCCTAGATCCAACTCATAGGTTTGTTGTTCAAATAACCGACACATTTTACTTTTTCTCGTATTTTGAGTGGCAAGTAGGCCTACTTCGTTTGGATTTGTGTATTGGGGGGGCGCACAGGCTACTTGAATAAAATGACCGCCCAGCTGGACACCTGCCACGCGCGAAGAGGGGGTCTGGGGGGCAGAAGCCCCCCAGCAGAGCTCTGCAGGGATTCTTTGAAAATATGGACATTTTTCAAGAGATTTTTGCGATTTACGAGTGGTTTTGGAGTCTTATTTTGCAACATCATGGACATTTTCGAAGCTATACTTTTGCGATTTCTCTCAGCAAAGTCTCGCAGGGAATTTGTTTAAATAGACTCATGCCTAGTGATGGGCAAATTTCGGAAATTTATGTTTGATGAAACTTTCGTTGAAAGTTTCGTGAAACTTATGAAATTTACAGAAACTTTTGAAATTTACGGAAAAAAGGCGGGATTTACATTTGCATGTTTTAAATGTATGCTGTTGCATCCTTGATGAATTCAAATGAAATTTCAATTTGCAGAATTCACATTTCACTTGTTTCATCATCAGGCCCATGCCTGTATATTCACAAGTGTATTTCCATATTTATCCTTTCTTCTTCACCATATTCTTGTAATCTGGTGTGAATGGTTTTTAGGTTAAGGAAGACAAAAATGATCTACCCTCTAAATATTGAAGAAATTACTCAATGCCATACAGGTAGTTGGTGATTATCTTTTAAAACAGAAACAAGTGATGGAGTGGCATCAGCTCAGTCCACCAAAGGAAGTTAAAAATTTAATTCAAAAGTTTCAAAAATTTCGGAAATTTATGACATGCCGTGAAAAGTTTCGAAACTTTCGGAAATTTACGAAACTTTCAAAATTGAAAGTTTCGCTGCCCATCACTACATGCCATTTTTCTAGTGATTTTTGCGATTCACGAGCAGTTTCGGAATCTAATAATTGAATCATTATCGAAAAAGAAAAAGTAAGTGTAGAGTAGTAGAGTGTATACTGATACAATTCATATTAATGAGTCATCAACTCATCATGTTTTATTGTGTGTTTATTCATGGGTCAACATTATACATTTTTAAAGGAGGATAAGTTATTGGGGGGCGCAAATGTCTCAGGGGGAGGGGGGGCGCCCCCCCCCCCCCTGAGACCCCCAACCACGGCCCTGTTGAGAGGCATGCATTGATTCCTTGTATATTGCAGATAATTGCTAAGGAAATATCAGTCTACATTCATGATGTATTTGATTGGGATATAATATACTTTGAAACATGACAAGAGTGAGAAAGAAGTGAACTTCTGCCCGCGGGTTCAACCCTAGCCTGCACTAGGGTTAGAGCTCCTGCGGGTTGAACTAGGGTTAGTACTTTGTAAACACAGCAATATTTGTAACCGCGGTGTGACCCACGGGCAAACAAGTAGTGTAAAAACAGCTATATACATGTTGTATGACAGATAAGTCTACAGGCTTCTGTCAAGTGACGTCACTCATTGTTGCAAAAGACAGACAACAATGTCCTCCAGTCACAGCCTGTGTTAGTTCCCAGGTAGCTATGTTGCCATGGTAACCATATTGTTGGACATGTGTTGTATGACAGGTAAGTCTACAGGCTTCTGTCAAGTGACACAACACACGACCGTTAATCGTTGCCATAGCAACTAGCTCGGATTGATGTCACTTGACAGAATAAATGATGAACTTTTAATGTATCATTATCTGAGGTTATAGGCTTCTGTCAAGTAACAAATGACAAACAATCGTTACCATAGCAACACAGCGAACTGGTGGACTACCAAACATCCTGACTGGTCAATTCCAACTGGTGTACATTGTTGTCTGTCAATTTTAACAATGGGTGACGTCACTTGACAGAAGCCTGTATCCGAGGGGTAAAAATGTAGTCAATTTGGTGAACACCTGATTTCAGATTTAACGGGATTTCAGAAAGATTTCATGACAAGTGTGCACCAGACTTTAGGTCCCTCGCTGTCTTCAGTGGAAGAGTCTTGCTTAGGCCTACACTTGATCTAGTTTACTCGACGAGCTATTTGTTGACTGACGATACGATAGTGAATCTATACTCTATATAATTACAAACAAATAATCGCACACGATTTCACACCATGTTTTCTCTTCTTTTATTGCACTCTTTGGCTTCTTGTAAACTCATTCATTCCCCGACATGAGACCATTACATTGCACGCCACTCGGAGTGTTTGTTGTCGCAAGCCGCCGTAAAACCCGACGCGCAACTCTTTAAACCGAGACAAACTCGCGCGCACAAAACACTGGCCGAGCACTTCACATTCACTCTCCGTTTATCGCACCGGTAGTCCGGACACGCTGATTGAAAAGAAAAACATATTTATAACACGCTGCCAGTCTGCGTTCGGTCATAATATGAACTAAAGAAACACAAAATACTGTTCACCTAAATGTTTAAATTTGGAACGTAGATATACTTAACTTCGTATTGATAATATTGACGTGTCGAAACATCCAACCGTTATCGTTGACAAATACAAGAGACTCTCGATTGGTCCTTCGATATGTAATTATTGAGATGTCTATAGGAGTATTGACGGATCGAAACAGCTGAGTGTTGGTGATAATGGATAAGGGAGACGGTCGACGGGGAGAGTGCTTGTTTTCCCCCTATATTCGAATCTAGCCGTAACCGTTCTCGAGACAGTTGTTGACACACAGCCAAGAATCATAAAGCACGGAAATGTAGACTTTAATTCACGTGTGTTGGCGGTGCTGGTGCCAACATGACAGGTGCGCGTTCGTCGAGTGTTGGCGGTGATAGTGCCAACCTGACAGTTGGCAGCAGTGGTCGACTGGGAACACATGCGGGGACTCGAGTCGAAAATGATTATTTATACTACCAATAGTTGAGGGGGGGGGGGACATGGCCCCGCTGGTGAGGAGATGGAATAGCCCCGCAGTTGAGGGGGAAGAGGCTATAGCCCTGCAGGTGAGGGGGAAGAGGCTATAGCCCCGCTGGTGAGGAGATGGAATAGCCCCGCAGGCGAGGGGAGAGAGGCTATAGCCGTGCAGGTGAGGGGGTCGAAATGGCCCCGCAGGTGAGGGGAGGGGGATAGCCCCGCATGTGAGGGGGGGGGAGGAATAGCCCCACAGGTGAGGGGGGAGGGGAAATAACCCCGCAGGTGAGGAAGGGGGAATAGCCTGGGAGGTGAAAACTTGAAATTATGTTTTCAATACACTAGGCAAACGCTGCGTGCTTCCCTCGCGTTGAAGGATGAGCTGGGAAATTACACGGGTAGCTCACCTGATGCACCCCACTGTGAAGTCACCTGACTTCCATAACCCTAACCATAATAAACCATCCCTGGCAGTTAGGTAAGGCCGCGTCAGGTCCGAGTCGGTACTATCCTGACCTTGATAACCCTAACCATGAAAGCCTCAAAACCAACATAAAATTGTGGTGTTGTAGGCTGAAAATAATTCCAATAACAACTCGATGCTGAAGTCATAGATTGGTTTGTTGCAATACCCGGTGAGACTCATACTCACACAACATAGAGTGTATATATTTGACGGAGCAGTCCATGGACAACGTTGCAATGAAACATCGAGAGGGCGACATATTCAAAACAAATTGGAGGTAGAATTATCAAGAAAAACTATGTAGGCTATATATATTTTTTTTCTCAACGCCTCTTTCAATCACTGTAAGACTCCGTGAAAGAGTGTATAAACCTAATGGCAACATTCAGTGGGAATTTAGATAAAATCATAGATTTATTCTCATTTTTTTGTAAAATTATTCGAAAATATAACCTAAAAAAAGTTGCGATTTCATCTCTGTAATGAAGTAGCAGCTCTCATCACTTATTATAGGAAATATCGCTGTTTTATTCCAATAAATAGATACAAGTGAGGCTATATAACAGTTCCCGCCATAAACCCGTTTGGGACGTAAACAACTTGCTAAAGCTGGACTGTCGGAAATTCAAGATCACATGTAGCAAGTCCAAGTCCCAAGTACAAGTACAGGAGTGTAATTGAATCATTCGTCGAGTAGTATTTATTTATTTATTCAATAATTCCTTTAACCCTTTTCCGAGGAAATAGGAATGGTTAGCAGCGGTTAGCAGTTTACAATTACCAGCTTACTAACTTATAAATGTGGCTTATAACATTATATGATATTAAGGGTTGCCTGAATCCCTACCCCTCGGAAAGTTGTCACTCGTTATTATTATTATTATTATTATTATTATTCAAACTCTTGCAATTGCACATATATGCGTGGTGGCAAGTTCCCTAACTACCCCTATCCCACCACCTCCCTAACCCTCCGACAGAATAACTTTAACCTAATTTCATCCCCTTCAAAAACACTTCATTGAATATCGATTGACTATTAATTATTAACCATAACCATTAGATCACTAATCGATTGGTATCAACTAACAATCGATTAAAATCAATTAATTAACAATTACGGCCTACACATTACCAACTCGATTATTCATTGACGTTCTAGTTGTCACTCGTTCAAGTCGTCACTCAGAAAGTCGGTTCTTATATATAATTAAATGTATAATTGCATCTCTACCCCTCGGAATGTCTGTTCCATGGAAACTCGTCTCCGCTATTTAAATATACGAAAACAATGACTGAAACTGGGTTCTGTGGAAAGTCTTCCCCGCCCAAGGTCGTCACCAATAATATTACATCTTCCGTTGCCGCAAGTGTTTCGACTGGAATCTAAATACACGTGTTCATATATATAGTCGCTTCACAAAATTATTGAAACAGATTTCAGTCGTAAAACTCGAAGCAACGAGAGATGTAATATTATTGGTGACGACCTTGGGTGGGGAAGACTTTCCACAGAACCCAATTTCAGTGATTGTTTTCGTATATTTGAATAGCGGGGACGAGTTTCCATGGAACAGACATTCCGAGGGGTAGAGATGCAATTAATACATTTAATTATATATAAGAACCGACTTTCTGAGTGACGACTTGAACGAGTGACGACTTTCCAAGGGGTAGGGATTCAGACATCCCGCTATTAAGTAAATACATTGATAATTAGCAATAATGATAATGATAGTAATATTTAAAATGATAATGATAATAATATTCGAAATAAAATTTTAAATAATCCTAATAAATGAAAATAGGTTCTTTAATTTTGAACTCCAAATTTCAGGTGATATCAGCTCTCAATAGCTAATGTTTGTTCAATTGTGAAGTTCAAGTTGGAAATACATTTCATTTTAAAATTGGTACTGATTGGGACTATTAGAAATTCTGATTTTTTCAATCAATTTCTATTCTTAAGATGATTACAGTTCTGCAATAATTCTAGTTTTAATTAATTCTAATTTTGATTACTAGATGATTATGGTTTGCTTAACGACCCCACCAACAGCTAGGTTATACGGGGGTACGAATGAGCTGGTGATTATGAATCTATGAAGTGATGATTAGTGAGAGGACATTTACAAAAACCCATGCCTTATGCGGGATTCGAACCCACACCTAACGGTACTATGAAGTGATGATTAGTGATAGGACATTTACAAAAACCCATGCCTTATGCGGGACTCGAACCCACGCCCAACGGTGACTTCAGTTTCTGAAGCGGTGCCTCAGCTGACCGAGCTACCGAGGGTGGCTAATTCTAATTTTAAGTTATTTCGAATATTGATTCAAATTTCTTAGATAAAGCCAGTGTCCATGAAATCCTGTACGGAGTAGAAAGTGTTCTTCAGAAGATTGTAATTTAGAACGTCTTAAGACTAAGATAACAGCGCAATCATTGTAGCATCCAACACGAAACACAAGACATCATCCTAAAAATCAAAAGTCGAGATAATTTTTCCATAAGACCCGGTTTTATAAACTCTCAGTTGAGTACTAATCAGCTAACTGATGGTTAAGTAACGATAATAATATAGGGCCAACGTAGCCAAAGATGATGATTCAATCTAATAACTGTTACTCAATAATCCACTAACTAGCAATTCGTATACAACTTGAATACTTTAATACTTGAATACGTGAATAATTTTGGATGAGCGAAGCGAAAACTCAATTTCATCATACTCAAAAAAAAGTGCCTTTCTTTCTTTTTTTTCTCTCTTGTTTGTTCGCGCTCCACAGGTCAAACGAAAATTTAAAATCAGTTGAAACTTGGCATACATAAGTGTCCTCTTCTAATTTGATACTGTATAGTTTTGAGGCGCAATCGGTCGAACCACTTGTGAGAAAACTTATTTCAATTTTTTCAAAAATCTCATAAGAATAACACAGAGGAAAAAAAATCGTCAAAATATTTCCTTCGAGAGAAATCAAATTCTCGGGGAATTTCAATATAATAATTATTCACATTATTCCGCACTCACGGCTCAATCAGATCAGCCGTTTTGATGTAAAATTATATAACTCATTTTTTTTAAATCACTCAAAGCTATTGAGAAACCAATTGAATCAAAGCAACAGTTGTAACCAATTAATTGTGAACGATTAAAACAAATTCTCCTTTATTATCTTAGAAATTGATCAGGAAAAATAGGATGGCAGTGACGTAGTTGTTTGGATCTCAAGGTGTATATACATATATATATATATATATATATATATATATATATATATATATATATAAATATATATATATATATATATATATATATATATATATATATATATATATATATATATATATATATATTTATATGTATATATATATATATATATATATATATATATATATATATATATATATATATATATATATATATATATATATATATATATATATATATATATATATATATATATATATATATATATATATATATATATATATATATATATATATATATATATATATATATATATATATATATATATATATATATATATATATATATATATATATATATATATATATATATATATATATATATATATATATATATATATATATATATATATATATATATATATATATATATATATATATATATATATATATATATATATATATATATATATATATATATATATATATAATAACCAAAACCAATCCAAAGATAAGTTGATATGTTCTAGCTCATCCATCAACGCGGAAACACACAACGCGTTTGCCTTATTATTATCACTAATCAAAAATGCAACTGTTTTCAACTAAGTGAACTTGTCGACATTCGGATCGATACTTGAAAGTTGAATCAAACGAATAAACTCGATTGGAATTCTTCATCCATCTTCATTTCACTTGGTCGACAATGAAGCTTAAGGCGTCCCTATCCGGTCTCCTTAGGGCAAGAAGTTCCCACCAGGGTGCAGGTTATTCGTGAACATATTGTCAATGTTCTTCATGGATCGACAATATTCTAGAAGGCACGGTGTGAAACAATCACACAACAATCCGTTCATTCAAAAAGCCACTACGATCGTTTATGCTCCATGTTGACAATGAAAATGGTCACAAAACATGCATCTTTGGCAAAATACTTAATTTGGTTACTTCTCGAGATATCTCATCATGCATAGTATCAATGTATTCATGAAACAACTGCCTTGAGCTCAATTAAAAATGACCAGCTCAGCCGTATGCGCTTGGCATACAAGACCAGGGAAATTCACGCCATTCTTTGTTGTGAATTTATTTGTTTAATTTATTTGTTTAACTATTTATTTGTTATACGAGCTTTAGCGAGGATTCAATTTGACATACTGAAAAAAATTGGTGTTCGTTTTTATGTTTTTTTTTTTTTTTATTTTTATTTTTTATTTTTTTTTTTATGTTTTTTTGTCGGTTCTCCACAGGTCAAACGGCTACAGCTATCAACTTCAAACTTTTTTTCGTCATGGTTCCTCATCTAACTTAGATCTGTATAGTTTTGTGGCATTATCGGGTGGTAACTTTTTTTTTTATGAATTTTAGAAATTTCAAAAATCCCCATTAGAATAACTCGGAGGAAAATACTTGAAAAATCAAAATTTTTCAAGACCTCTCAAATTTTCGCCGAATATAAAGGAAACTATTAAGCACATTTTGAGAGATTTTTCGCATCAATCGGATGAGAAATAACGAAGAAAACGCATTTATAAAGCATTTTCCCATCAATTTAGGCTATTACGGGAACCAATTAAATCTATAGCAACAAGTGTCACCAATTAATTCAAAACGATTGAAATGAATGAAGAGGAAGGCCGTGACATAACTGATTCTCGTAATGTTTTTGAACGTTTGGAGTGATCCAAGGTCTGTAGATGTAGATTGGGTTGACAAATTATTTTTCATTCTAGATTTCTATACCCCTAAGCTCGTCTAACAACGCGCATCCCGCGTTTTCCTAGTGAAATCGTTGAACGAGACAGCAGAGTGTAGACTGTGATCGCCTATACACACCCCAGCTGAACGATCCTACCACACGAGGAATTTCTCTTGGGGAACACTGGCTTTATGGCAGGTTTTTCATTTCAACTTTATCCACAAGGATTCTTATCATACTTGTTTCTACAATGAAAACAAAATACATTACAATTGATTAAATTGATTCACACATTTCAGAGGTCTGGTGATGGCACCAAGAAGAGAGAAGAAGACGAATACAGTGAAAAATCAGAATATAATTAGGCGAGCTTTAGCGAGGATTCAATTTTACATACTGAAAAAAATTGGTGTTCGTTTTTATGTTTTTTTTTTTCAATGTTTTTTTGTCGGTTCTCCACAGGTCAAACGGCCACAGCTATCAACTTCAAACTTTTTTCCGTTATGCTTCCTCATCTAGCTCAGATCTGTATAGTTTTGTGGTATTATCGGGTGGTAACTTTTATTTTTATGAATTTTAGAAATTTCAAAAATACTCATTAGAATAACACGGCGAAAACAAAAATTGAAACATTTTAATTTTCAAAAAATTGAAATTTCGTGTGGAGTTGAATAACATCTTGATACACATTTCTGAAAATTCTCAGCTTGATCGGGTCAGCCATTTTGAAGAAAAAACATGAAATGTGCTAAATTGGTACCACTCGAAGCCGTTTTTACCCATTTATAACTAAAATGTTACCCAATTGGCAAATTTAGGCAAAAGTTTGGCAATGAAGTCGACATACCATTACTTTACGCTCGTCCAACAACGCGTATATAGCGTTTTCCTAGTAATTGAAACGGTTCTATAGGTAGGTCTACTGTTGATATAATTTAGTTCATCTGACAGAGAAAAGTTGGTGCTATAACTATCCACTGGTTTTCCTGCATGTAACGGTTAAACATTTCAACAACTAGTTTTTCCAAAGCTTTTTCAAAATTGTCAACTTTTTTCCATTCAAATTTATACAAATTAATTCAAAATGTGTGATATTTGAATTTAATTATACTTTTTTCCGATACTTTTCGATTGCAATATTGGCTGGTTGACCGAGACAGCTGTGCGGCTGGCGACTAGAGCCGGACGATGACGTGGCACTGTGTGACGTCACCAACAAGATGGCCGCCGTCTTGTTGTCGAAGTCGTAAAGTGTGGTTAATGGACTCTCGCCGTCAGCCCGCAACACAAGCTCGACGAGTGAGTTATTACATTGTTACTACTTCTGAACCAATTTGTTCGCGGCGGAAACGCATTATACGTTGTTGTTGACGAGTGAGAAGCCGCCCTCCGTGGCTAAGTAAACTGATATGCAGCTTTAGAAAGTGAAGTCACCGTTTGAGTCCTGCATAAGACATGGGTTTTTGTGAACGTCCTTTTACTTATCAACATTTCATAGTTTCATAATCACCTGCTCATTCGTACCCCCGTATAACCCGGCTGTTGGTGGGGTCATTTGGCAGATAACACGAATGATTAGATGAGCGTTAGCTGAGACCTCCATCCCACACTCTTATCTAGCTTTTTGTTTTGTTTGTTTCTAAGCACTGCACGGTTTGACTGACTGACACGAAACTTCTGGACTCATCCAACTTGGAACTGTGTGGTTTTGGGGTTGAATCGATTGAACCACCTCTGAGAAATATCAACTCAAAGTTTCTAGAAAACCTCATAAGATTTGGCTGAGCGGGAAAATTTTGAAAATATAATCTCTCCAAAAACATTCAAATTTTTTAATAATATATTAATAATATTCCAAAAATTAATAATCTCCAGAAACATTCAAATTCTCTCTGAATGTATATAAAATGTTGTAAGCAAAGCGGATCAGCCAACTTGGAGAAAATGATTCAATCAACGTTTTGTCTATTTTTGATCATATAGTTGGAACCAAGGAGGTTAGATACTAATTCTAACCTCCTTGGTTGGAACTAATGGCTGAACCGTGGCCGAGATCCACGGCTGTCTAGATTCGATATTTACCGAATGTGAGTATATTTTATTTGAGTCAAGGTGTATAGAGCTTTCGATTATACTTTATTCAGATAGATCGCTCATCTTACAACGCATGCGCTGTGCGTTTACCCGGTGAATATAGCGAGTTACTCTACAACTAGGCAAACGCGTTATGTTGCCGCGTTGATGGATGAGCTGGAACATATCAATTTATATCTTCGGATTGATTATTATATATAATACACTTTGAGATCCAAACAATTATGTCACTGCCATACTATTTCCTGATCAATTTCTATGATAATGAAGAAGGCTTCGTTTTAATCGTTTCCAATTAATTGGTGGCACCTGTTGCTTGGATTTAATCTGTATCTTAATAGCTTTGTGTGATTAGGAAAAATTGGATTATATATTTTTTTACATCAAAAAGGCTGATCTGATTGGACTGTAAGTTTGGAATAAGGTGTATAATCATTATATTGAAATTTCTTGAGAATTTGAATTCTCTTGAAGGAAATATGTTTTAAGAATTTTTTCCTCCGGGTTATTCTTATGGGTTTTTTGAAAACTTTGAAATACGTTTTCTCAGAAGCGGTTAAACCGATTGCGCCTCAAAACTACGCAGTATCGAATAAAATGAGGACCCTTTTTTTGTGTATGCCAAGTTTCAAATGATTTTGAATTTTCGTTTGACCTGTGGAGCGCGAACAAAATAAACAGGCACTTTTTTTTCGGGTATGATGAAATTGAGTCTTCGCTTTGCTCATCCAATTAACCGCAAGTTTGTTGGTTTTATCAAGTTGTTAGACGACCTCCATCTCTTGTGAACACAACTGTACCGCAGAACCGATTGATATTCCGCTGAAACCGGAGTCGACTAAGCGACATATCGTTTTTTTGTGAAAACTTTTAAACGGTATGAAATATCAAAGTCCAATACGCGAGAAACACAGATAATTATATTAGCTTCAAGATGATATAAGTTATAACTATTCAAGTCATGTCGCATAACTGTCCAGAGTTTACGGCTAAAAAAAAAAAATACACCATTTAGCTGTATACGCTTGACAGTTATGCGTCATGACTTGAATAGTTATAACTTATATCATCTTGAAGCTAATATAATTATATGTGTTTCTCGCGTATTAGAATCTCGATATCTCATACCGTTCAAAAGTTATCACAAAAAACACGATATTTTGCTAAATCGACTTCAATGGACTCTCAAAGCGTTCCTGTTCCCGGCAGTTCATTCACAGTCCAATCAGATCCCAGACATTTATTATTATTATTATTATTTAACTCTTGCAAATGCACATAAATGCGCGGTGGCAAGTTCCCTAAGTACCCCTATCCCACCATCTCCTTAACCCTCTGACGGAATAACTTTAACCTGATTTCATCCCCTTCAAAAACATTTCTACTAAGCCCATTCCAGTCCCTACCTGTCCTATTTAAGAAAGAGAATTTACCGACATCTAATGTAGCCCCCTTTATGACTACCGCTCTATCATGACCCCGCCTACCTCCATACCCTGACTTATTTCTTTTTATCAACTCATGCAGCTCCCCCCACCCCCCCTCTCCATCCATTACCCTGAAGAAATTACATAAACGATCCTCCTTCCTCCGTATTTCCAATTTCTGCCACCCCAGGTCTCTCATCATCTCAGTTGGACTCTCCAACATTCTTACCCTCTCCCCCCTTTCATTCTCATCCCATTTCCACCTCCTAACCCTACCTGTAACCCTTCTCACAGCAATCCTTTGAACCCTTTCCACATCCCTTATCTCACCTAATCTATAAGGATCCCAAACTGAACTAGCATATTCTACCATGGGACGCACTAACGAGAAATATGCCTTTTCCCTAATCTCCATACCTGCCCCCCTAAGTTGCCTCATTACAAAGTTTAGTGCATTTATACTCTTTTTTAATATTCTCTCAATCTGACTCCCCCACTCTAGACGCCTATCAAATACCACCCCCAAATACTTTTAGTTTTCCACCAACTCCAGCGTCTTCCCTCCTACCTCATACACTACATCTGTCCTTATGTTTCTCTTACCGAATGTGACTAACTTGCACTTTCCTGTATTCAACCCTATCTTGTTTGACTGAACCCAACGATTAATTGCCGCTAAATCTACCTGAAGAGCTACTACATCCTCCTCTGTGATGATTTCCCTATATAACACACAATCATCTGCAAATAACCTTATTTTCGAATCAACAACACTAGTCAGATCATCTATATATAAATCAAACAATAAGGGACCCACCACACTACCCTGTGGAACTCCTGACGTAACCTTAGTCTCACTTGAAACCTCTGAACCCACCCGAACTCTTTGCACTCTATCCTGAAGAAAGTTTCCAATCCAATTAACCAACCCAGCATTCCCAACGGACATTTTTAACTTCCCTAATAATATATTGTGATCTACCTTATCAAAAGCCTTCTCGAAATCTAAAAACACTGCATCAACACGTCCCCCCGTATCAACTACCCCAGCCAACTCTTCTGCAAAACCTAACAACTGCGTCTCACATGAATAACCCTTCCTAAACCCATGCTGCACTTCTGAAATACTCCTTCTTTCATCTACCTTCTCCACTACTCTCTTTATAACCACCCTTTCCATTATCTTACACACATGCGATGTTAAACTAATTCCCCTGTAGTTGTCTACCCTACCCCTTTGCCCTCCCTTTGAAATTGGAACCACCTCCGCTTTTTTCCAAACTTGCGGTACTCTACCTGCTGTGAGTGAAGCTTGAAACAACCTTAGCAAATAACCTACAACTCCCCTACCCGCTAATTTCAGTAGATCGCTTTGCACCCCATCTATGCCTGGTGACTTCCCACTTTTAAGTTTCCTTAATACATTCCACACTTCTCTCTCTGTAAGCAGAATCTCCAGACATTCCCACTTTTCAATCAACTTCGTTCCGCTTTTCTTCCAGCTTATTCCAGCATTACTGAAGCAGATACAAGATATAACAGGAAGATGCTTTACGACTCCAGATGGGAGACTTAATGCGAATCTCGTAGGGGGGGGGGGGGGGGGTTCTACAGATGGGTGGGAGACTTGATACGAATCTCGAAGGGGGGGGGGGTTCTACAGATGGGCGGGAGACTTGATGCGAATCTCGTAGGGGGGGGGGGGGGGGTTCTACAGATGGGCGGGAGACTTGATGCGAATCTCGTAGGGGGGGGGGGGGGTTCTACAGATGGGTGGGAGACTTGATACGAATCTCGAAGGGGGGGGGGTTCTACAGATGGGCGGGAGACTTGATGCGAATCTCGTAGGGGGGGGGGGGGGGGGGTTCTACAGATGGGTGGGAGACTTGATGCGAATCTCGTAGGGCGGGGGGGGGGGGGGGGGGGGTTCTACAGATGGAAATGTCCAATGATATAACAAGTATATAGTATAGGTATTCCAACGGGGCGAATTCAGCCATTCTTTATTTTTTTTCGCAAGCAAAACTTGTTATTTACTTATTTACTTCTTCAACTGAATACGCGATATTGTGGAGATTGGTCGACTCCAATAAAACTCGACTGTCCTAAAAAGCCTTTTCAAGTATTTGAAATCCGGGTTATTCTTATGGGAATTTTCCAAACTTTCCGATTTTTTTTCTGGTAAACTGTTCGATCAATTTTTCTGAAAAACAATCCCAACCTATTCTGGTATTCTGGTATTCTGGTATTCTGGTATTCTGGTATTCTGGTATTCTGGTATTCTGGTATTCTGGTATTCTGGTATTCTGGTATTCTGGTATTCTGGTATTCTGGTATTCTGGTATTCTGGTATGACATCAATATGTGGAAACAAATTCGAGTTGATTAAATTGTATTCCTGACCGGTATGTTGCGTACAAAATTACAAAAAAAAAAAACCTAAAGACGAAGCCCGTTTTTTTGGTATATGGAATGGAAGTCTTCGCCACGCTCATCCAATAACGGAGGTGGAAAGATCAGTTTTATGCAACAGTTGTTCTCAATATCATTATTAGTTCAATTTTATGAACATACTATTAATATTATTTATTTCAATTTTTAATTGTTCACTTATTTTTTCCACTTATATTTAACTATATTTCATTTGTATATATATATATAAATATCACCAATTGTATTTTATATTGATTATTATCCTGTGAACTTTTTATAAGCCAGGGACCAATGAAGGTTATTAATATAGGCCTAACGTATCGTTACATAATAATGACACGTAACATATTGTAAATGTTTATTATGGATCAAGGGTATTTTATAAGATACTTCTCTGAATGGTGTGAAGCAGTTTTACTACAATATCTCCAAACGGAAAGCCACAACGATCGTTCATATGTTATGTTGACATTAAACATGTTCCATTCTGGGTAGGTTCCCGTTAATTTTCTATCCAATGTCTGTACTCTTTTTCACCAAGTGGTTTATATAACGACATGCCTTGTTTGTCTTGTGATCGCTAAGCCTGGGGTCGAACCCACGACTCCTCGGCGTGTACCGGCTGAGCAGCCGAGGGTGTCGCTAGCCTCAGGCCTGGGGTCGAACCCACGACTCCTCGGCGTGTACCGGCTGAGCAGCCGAGGGTGTCGCTAGCCTCAGGCCTGGGGTCGAACCCACGACTCCTCGGCGTGTACCGGCTGAGCAGCCGAGGGTGTCGCTAGCCTCAGGCCTGGGGTCGAACCCACGACTCCTCGGCGTGTACCGGCTGAGCAGCCGAGGGTGTCGCTAGCCTCAGGCCTGGGGTCGAACCCACGACTCCTCGGCGTGTACCGGCTGAGCAGCCGAGGGTGTCGCTAGCCTCAGGCCTGGGGTCGAACCCACGACTCCTCGGCGTGTATCGGCTGAGCAACCGAGGGTGTCGCTAGCCTCAGGCCTGGGGTCGAACCCACGACTCCTCGGCGTGTATCGGCTGAGCAGCCGAGGGTGTCGCTAGCCTCAGGCCTGGGGTCGAACCCTCGACTCCTCGGCGTGTACCGGCTGAGCAGCCGAGGGTGTCGCTAGCCTCAGGCCTGGGGTCGAACCCTCGACTCCTCGGCGTGTACCGGCTGAGCAGCCGAGGGTGTCGCTAGCCTCAGGCCTGGGGTCGAACCCACGACTCCTCGGCGTGTACCGGCTGAGCAGCCGAGGGTGTCGCTAGCCTCAGGCCTGGGGTCGAACCCACGACTCCTCGGCGTGTATCGGCTGAGCAGCCGAGGGTGTCGCTAGCCTCAGGCCTGGGGTCGAACCCACGACTCCTCGGCGTGTACCGGCTGAGCAGCCGAGGGTGTCGCTAGCCTCAGGCCTGGGGTCGAACCCACGACTCCTCGGCGTGTATCGGCTGAGCAACCGAGGGTGTCGCTAGCCTCAGGCCTGGGGTCGAACCCACGACTCCTCGGCGTGTACCGGCTGAGCAGCCGAGGGTGTCGCTAGCCTCAGGCCTGGGGTCGAACCCACGACTCCTCGGCGTGTACCGGCTGAGCAGCCGAGGGTGTCGCTAGCCTCAGGCCTGGGGTCGAACCCACGACTCCTCGGCGTGTACCGGCTGAGCAGCCGAGGGTGTTGCTAGCCTCAGCTGATCTCGGTCTTCTGTTATAAACCTCAACTCTTTGACGGCTCCAAGTTGCGTGGCGGGTTGCGTACCAGCCCGTGTTGCGTGGCGGGTTGCGTACCAGCCCGTGCTGCGTGGCGGGTTGCAGTGCATGACGTTACAGGAGTGCAAGCATTTTTAAGGAGCGCCAGCCCCTTGTAAATCAAATAATATTTAAATATATGGAAAACATATTTTTTTTCTATAATATAGATTCACGTTTTGACCAGCCAACTAATGTAGGCCTATAGAGGGCATTAGCACGATGTATAGTGATATCTACCTATTTGATCATAATATAAAGCTAAAGTGACCTAACTCGGGTCTTGAAAGTGAAGTATTTCCGGGGTCAGTTCCCGAGTCCAGAGTCCCGATTGTCTGTAGCGTAACTATCGCTTTTATATCGAACTATATAAAACAACAATACTTAATGCTATACACGGCTCAGTAGAATCATTGTCAGCAGTTGCATTTGTTTTGAAAGAAAATAATAGATTTTGTCAGTTTAACAATGTCACCGGTACCGTAGCCACTCTTATCTACATCTAGTTCTCAAGGGAATCCGCTAAATCGCGACAGGCAATCGGGACCTTTGGCTCTGCACTGACCGCAAGTTAAACTACGAATACCGTCCACGTTATCAGTATGGGAGTTGGAACGTACACGGTTACACCTCTTTATTTATTTATATCTGTTTTAACGACGCACTGTACTGATGACTGCGATCTATTGGCGTCGGTGGATGATGAATGAGATGATGGGATGATGAGATGAAAGGTTATTTTATTAGGTGTTTTGGATGGTGGGAAGGAGTCGGTCGTGACCTGTTGTTAAGGAACCATCCCAGTATCAACCTGAATGACAGAGGGAAACCACGATGCACTCCTGTCAGGATGGTCGACCATGGCGGGAATCAAACCCCGGCCTCCTGAATGACGGTTCAGTGTATTGCCACTCGGCCACACGTCTCAGTAAGTACACCTCTTTATGTTATGATAAAATAGGTTGGTGTCACTATATGGTGACATTGGGAACAATGTACTGTGTTGCTCTCTTCTAGTTGTCTCTGTAATGTCTTTGTTTTGCCGCTTGGACGGTTATAGGAGGCGCCTGTGATGGCTGATCATGGCAAACAGGCTGATATCGATAGTAGAAATAAGTCACGGCTCGGAATTTTATCATCTATTTATATTCAATATTCATATTTGAATAATCTGATGAAAGATATAAACATCGAAATTAATTAAAAACAAAAGATGAAAAAAAGATAAGGAGGTGAAAAAAACGAGATAAAGATAAAACCTTCATCTCATCATCCCATCATCTCATTAATCATTCATCCGACGCCAATAGATCTTAGTAATCATTACAGTGCGTCGTTAAAACCCAATAAAAAAAAAAAAAAATGATGAGGCGATGGGAACGGGGATATTTAATATTCATTCAGAACTTCGTGTGTCATCAACAAACCACAAACATTTCGCACGCTTCCTGTCATATCTCTTTCCGTTCACCCCTTCTCTGCCCTGATTGGCTGCTCCAGTGACGAGCTGCCACGCGATTGGCTGGATGACAGACGAGCTCGAATCTGTGCGATCGAGTTCTATTTTCAAACTTTTTGACATAACCATTACTAGAGACCCTTCATACAAACAGAGCGGTAAAAAGAGAACAAAGAAATGTTTACCCTCCTTCCGCACGCGAGTATTTCGTATTTCTCTTAGCTAACAGCTCAACTCAAGCCCTGTGCTCGAAACAAGTATAACATAGTCAAGGTCTTAACCTCCATTACCTCATGGTCATGAAAAAAGCATGATTTTTTGTCAGTCGATTCGTTTTGATGTGCTCGATAATAATATCCAAACAGATGATTGGCTAACCAGGATAAATTTTGAGGTATATATCAATTCAAATACTGAATGTTTCCTTATCATTTAACACGCAACCTTCAAATTTCATGCATTTTTTTTATTGAACAGATCATCAAAATACACTAAAAGTAATGACATTCAATCATAAAATTGTTTTATTGTAGATGAAGATATTATATGAATAGAATTATGCAAAAATAAATATATATATACGAGTGTTATATACGAGTGTGATATAGGCCTATATTTACGTCATTGATGAATCACACTCATTTTAAGAGGAAAAATAGGCGATTTTTCACCGAAATGAAGTCAAAATAGCAACTTGATATTTCATTGAAGCGCTGTATTAACTTCGGCCAAAAAATATGACAGTGTTTCTGATGCAATTTCAATTCAAGAATACACATGCTCAATAAAGCTTGACTCAAATTTCCCCAATGAAGAATTAATTTCAAAATCACTTTTTGACTGCTGACCAAACGGCTGTTAGACTTAAGGATTTGAATGGTATCTCAAGTATAGATTCATAGAGAAGGTTGATTTGCAGTGGCGTAACTACCGTGGGGGCCGGGCCCATACTGTATCATCAGAAATACGTTTCAACGATTACCAAAATATAATGAACGTATTTAACTATTTAAATTTGTTGTTCAAAATTCTGTGAATGCGATAACCTCCCTCTTTCAATTATCAACAGAATGCAAAAACAATCATATTGATATCTCAAAAAATTACGGCCGTGAGAGTTTGCGGCGTGAAATACGAGCGCCTGCGCGTGGCCTCTTAAGGTGTTGTCAATTAAGTCAAATATTGGCTATATTGAGTCAGAGTCATATCTAAGTGTAATCAAAATCATTCCATCGTTTGGTCAAGTGATAATGTAATACATTCAAAAATAATTCCATGGTGAGAAAATTCAAGTTGAACTCAGTTGAACAAGTATATTCCTGAATACGAATCGTATCAGAAACACTGTCATATTTTTTCACTGAACTAACAGCACTTTAAAATAAATACGAGCTTGCTAGATTGACTACATTTTGGTGGAAAGTCAACTATTTTTCCTCTCAACAGTAAGTGACGTTTGATTCTCACCTCACCTTCAATAGAACAATTTTGTTACACTAGGCAAACGCGAAATATGCGTTGTAAGATGAGCGAGATATCTGAATAAGGTATAATAACAGTCCTACATTTGCTACTTTATCTTCTCTGGTATTCTACACACCTTCAAATATCGAATCTAGGAAGCAGTGAATCTTGGCTCATTTCCATATATTTGATGTATAAAAACAGTTATTTGAATTTTTTTCTTAGAAACGGCTGATTCGAATTGCTTACAAAATGATGGTTATGTGTATCATTTATGTTTGAACACTCAGAGAAAATTTTATTTTTTTCGGAGAGGTTTCATTTTTTCAAATTTTCTCACCCAGCCTAATCTCATGGGATTTTTAAAAACTTTGACATGATATTTCTCAAAATCTAATCGACTGATTCATTCCAAAAACTATACAGTTCTAAGTTGCAAAAGTTGACCCATACAAAAAAAGTTTCATGTTGATTAGTCAAACCCTGCGACCTGTGCAGAGCCCACAAACAAAAAAAAAAACAAAAAAAAAACACACAGACAAAGCCCTATAAGAGTGAAATGGAGACTTTCAGTGAAAGAGACTTTCATGAAGAAATCAGTTGAAACTTGGCACACACATGAACCCCTATCTGACTTGATGCTGTATAGTTTTGAGGCACGATCGGTTGAACAACTTGTGAGAAAACTCATTCCAAAGTTTTCAAAAATCCCATTAGAATAACCCAGAGGAAAACATTCGTGAAAAATATTTCATCTGAGAGGATTCAAATTCTTAGAGAATTTCAATCTGATAATGATACACATTATTCCGAACTTTTACTCAAATCGGATCAGCCGTTTCGATGTAAAAAAATATATAATGTTATTTGTGTTAAGTATTCAAAGCTATTAAGATACCTATCAAATCAAAGCAACAAGTGTCACCACTTGATTGTAAACGATTAAAACAAAGCCTTCTTTATTTTATATGAATTATTAATGGAAAATAAGATGGCAGTGATGTAATGGTTTGGATCTCAAGGTGTATATACATATATATATATATATATATATATATATATATATATATATATATATATATATATATATATATATATATATATATATATATATATATATATATATATATGATAACCAATCCAAAGATAAGTTGATATGTTCCAGCTCATCCATCAACGCGGAAACACATAACGCGTTTGCCTAGTTTATCCTCATTTAAAAATATATAATGTTGACCTACGAATAAACACACAATAAAATATGATTACTCATCAATATGAATTGTATCAGTTTACATTCTACTACTTTACACTTGGTTTTTTTCGATAATGATTCAATTATTAGATTCTAAAACTTATCGAGGGTCGCAAAAGTTACTTGAAAAATTTCAAAAAAATCACTGCTGAGAATTTTGCTGGGAGAAATCGCAAAAATAACTTCGAAAATGTCCGTAATGATTATACAACTAGGCAAACGCGTTATGTGTTTCCGCGTTGATGGATGAGCTGGAACATATCAACTCATCTTTGGATTGGTTATTATATATATATACACCTTGAGATCCAAACCATTACATCACTGCCATCTTATTTTCCATTAATAATTGGATGAGCGAAGCGAAGACTCAATTTCACTATACCGAAAAAAAAGTGCCTGTTTTTTTTTGTTTTTTTGTTCGCGCTCCACAGGTCAAACAGAAATTCAGATCATGATGCTACTTGGCACACACATGAACCCCTATCTGACTTGATGCTGTATAGTTTTGAGGCACGATCGGTTGAACCACTTTTGAGAAAACTTATTCCAAAGTTTTCAAAAATCTCATTAGAATAACCCAGAGGAAAACATTCGTGAAAAATATTTCATATGAGAGGATTCAAATTCTCAGAGAATTTCAATCTGATAATGATACACATTATTCTGAACTTTTACTCAAATCGGATCAGCCGTTTCGATGTAAAAAAATATATAATGTTATTTGTGTCAATTATTCAAAGCTATTGAGATACCTATTAAATCAATGCAACAAGTGTCACCACTTGATTGTAAACGATTAAAACAAAGCCTTCTTGATTATCATATAAATTATTAATGACAAATAAGATGGCAGTGATGTAATGGTTTGGATCTCAAGGTGTATATATATATAATAACCAATCCAAAGATGAGTTGATATGTTCCAGCTCATCCATCAACGCGGAAACACATAACGCGTTTGCCTAGTTTATATGATAATCAAGAAGGCTTTGTTTTAATCGTTTACAATCAGTTGGTGACACTTGTTGCTTTGATTTAATAGGTATATTAATAGCTTTGAATAATTAACACAAATAACATTAAATATTTTTTTACTTCGAAACGGCTGATCCGATCTGAGTGATAATTCGGAATAATGTGTATCATTATCAGATTGAAATTCTCTAAGAATTTGAATCCTCTCAGATGAAATATTTTTCACGAATGTTTTCCTCTGGGTTATTCTAATGAGATTTTTGAAAACTTTGGAATGAGTTTTCTCAGAAGTGGTTCAACCGATCGCGCCTCAAAACTATACAGCATCAAGTCAGATAAGGGTTCATGTGTGTGCTAAGTTGCATCATGATCTGAATTTCTGTTCGACCTGTAGAGCGCGAACAAAAAAACAAAAAAAAAAACAAAAAAAAAAAAAAAAAAAACACATTCGATTTTTCAAGTACAGTGAAATTGAGTCTTCGCTACGCTCATCCAATTAGAAAAACTTTGGGAATGTCCACAGTGATTCAACCATTGAACTCCAAACCTGCTAGTAGATATCAAAAATCACTTAAAAAATGACATGAGTCTATTTAAAAAAATTCCCTGCGAGGCGTCAGTGGGAGAAATCGCAGAAGTTCAATCCAAAACCACTTGTTAATCGAAAAAGTCACTTAAAAGATGTCCACATTCTCAAAACTCCCCTGCGGGGCTCTTCTGGGGGACTTGCGCCCCTCAGACCCCACCTCGCGCGTGGCAGGTGTCCAGCTGGGTATTCACGTGACCTGCGCCCCCCCCCCCCAACCCCCAATGCACCCATCCTAACGACGTCCTTGTGCACACACGTTGCACGTATAGGCCCACATGGCGGTACTGAAATAGGGATTATTGGAACTGAGATGCATTGAGGGTTGCGTTGGCTTGCTGCCAGGAGATGGTGACAGTACTAATTCGAAAACTCGTTCCATTTTATGAGTACTAGTCTGTGTAATATGGATCGTTGCTCTATCTGGTGGGTTGATGGGCTGGCAAACTTGATGACAGTGAGCCGGCCTTGAACGTAACGTTAGTTCTTTCGATCACCACTTATCTACGCACAGTCAATAGTACTTGTCTGTGTAATATGGATCGCTGCTCTATCTGGTGGGCTGATGGGCTGGCAAACTTGATGACAGCGAGCCGGCCTTGAACGTAACGTTAGTTCCTTCTATCACCACTTATCTACGCACGGTCAATAGTACTTGTCTGTGTAATATGGATCGCTGCTCTATCTGGTGGGCTGATGGGCTGGCAAACTTGATGACAGCGAGCCGGCCTTGAACGTAACGTTAGTTCCTTCTATCACCACTTATCTACGCACGGTCAATAGTACTTGTCTGTGTAATATGGATCGCTGCTCTATCTGGTGGGCTGATGGGCTGGCAAACTTGATGACAGCGAGCCGGCCTTGAACGTAACGTTAGTTCCTTCTATCACCACTTATCTACGCACGGTCAATAGTACTTGTCTGTGTAATATGGATCGCTGCTCTATCTGGTGGGCTGATGGGCTGGCAAACTTGATGACAGTGAGCCGGCCTTGAACGTAACGTTAGTTCTTTCGATCACCACTTATCTACGCACAGTCAATAGTACTTGTCTGTGTAATATGGATCGCTGCTCCATCTGGTGGGCTGATAGGCTGGCAGACTTGATGACAGCGAGACGGCCTTGAACGTAACGTTAGTTCCCTTCATCACCACTCATCTACGCACGGTCAATAGTACTTGTCTGTGTAATATGGATCGCTGCTCTATCTGGTGGGCTGATGGGCTGGCAAACTTGATGACAGCGAGCCGGCCTTGAACGTAACATTAGTTCCTTCTATCACCACTTGTCTACGCACGGTCAATAGTACTTGTCTGTGTAATACGGATCGCTGCTCTATCTGGTGGGCTGATGGGCTGGCAAACTTGATGACAGCGAGTCGGCCTTGAACGTAACGTTAGTTCCCTTCATCACCACTTATCTACGCACGGTCAATAGTACTTGTCTGTGTAATATGGATCGCTGCTCTATCTGGTGGGCTGATAGGCTGGCAGACTTGATGACAGCGAGCCGGCCTTGAACGTAACGTTAGTTCCCTTCATCACCACTTATCTACGCACGGTCAATAGTACTTGTCTGTGTAATATGGATCGCTGCTCTATCTGGTGGGCTGATGGGCTGGCAAACTTGATGACAGCGAGCCGGCCTTGAACGTAACATTAGTTCCTTCTATCACCACTTGTCTACGCACGGTCAATAGTACTTGTCTGTGTAATACGGATCGCTGCTCTATCTGGTGGGCTGATGGGCTGGCAAACTTGATGACAGCGAGTCGGCCTTGAACGTAACGTTAGTTCCCTTCATCACCACTTATCTACGCACGGTCAATAGTACTTGTCTGTGTAATATGGATCGCTGCTCTATCTGGTGGGCTGATGGGCTGGCAGACTTGATGACAGCGAGCCGGCCTTGAACGTAACGTTAGTTCCCTTCATCACCACTTATCTACGCACGGTCAATAGTACTTGTCTGTGTAATATGGATCGCTGCTCTATCTGGTGGGCTGATGGGCTGGCAAGCTTGATGCAGGGCCCCCACATGCCCGGTGCTACCGTTGCTACGGCAACGGGGCCCGTGGACCAAGGGGCCCGCAAGGGCGGGGAAAAATCAT
>OZ023338.1:20283440-20293440 GCA_964007535.1 Brachyptera risi | reverse complement strand
CGATTAGATTTTGAGAAACATCATGTCAAAGTTTTTAAAAACCCATAAGATTAGGCTGGGTGAGAAAATTTGAAAAAATGAAACCTCCCCGAAAAAACTAAAATTTTCTCTGAGTGTTCGAACATGAATGATACACATAACTACCATTTTGTAAGTAATTCGAACCAGCCGTTTCGAAGAAAAAAATTCAAATAACTGTTTTCATACATCAAATATATGGAAATGAGCCAAGATTCACTGCTTTATGGATTCGATATTTGCCCAAGAATTAACTATTCTCTATATTCGTCAAGGTGTGTAGAATACCAGAGAAGATAAAGTAGCAAATAAGTGAAAGACAAAGTGTGTAGAATACCAGAGTCGATAAAGTAGCAAGGGTAGAACTCCTTCAAGGACTTTTATACCTTATTCAGATATCTCGCTCATCTTACAACGCATATTTCGTGTTTGCCTAGTTAGATGAGCGTAAGCGAAGATTCCATCCCACTCTTATAGGGCTTTGTCTGTGTGTGTGTGTGTTTTTGTAAGCACTCCACAGGTCGCAGGGGTTGACTGATCAACATGAAATTTCTTCGTACATGCAAACTTATCCAACTTGAAACTGTATAGTTTTTGTTATGAATTGGTCTGACTGATTTTGAGAAATATCATCTCAAAATTTCTGAAAACCCCATAAGATTAGGCCGAGCGAGAAAATTTGAATAATACAATCTCTTCAAATAGAATAACATTTTCTGTGAATGTGTATACATGAATGATACACATTATCACGATTTTGTATCTAATTTGAACCAGTCGTTTCGAAAAAAATAATTAAATTATCTGTTTTTATTCATCAAATATCATTATAGTAATTAAAGCAGATTCAGGTTGCCGAGATTCATTGCTTTCTAGATTCGATATTTGCCCAACAATGAATTCTTCTTTATGTGCGTCAAGGTGTGTAGAAAGTAGCAAGGGTAAAACAGCTGTAACGACTACTATGGGCTTCTGTCAAGTAACAAATTACAAACAATTGTTACCATGGCAATACTGCGAACGGGTGGACATTGTTGTCTGTCTCTTTCAACAATGAGTGACGTCACTTGAAGGAAGCCTATACCTTATCAGATATCAGATATCACGCTCATCTCACAACGCCCATGTTGCATTTGCCTAGTTATGTTTATGCCACAGACAATGCGAATATAAGCTTTGTGGACTCTTGTGTTGCAAACATGTATCTTTCACATGAAAATGCTGATAAAAACAACAACAACCAAGTCCAGTTAGCTGATCCTGAGAGTGTGTCTACACAGATATCCCGGGTAACCATGGTGTTACCACACTTAACTGGCAGTTAGCGTCACTCCCGTGTTCGAGGTTCCAGCCCTGAATCAGAAGGGAACAAATATAACAGGAAGAATGAGCGATCGACTCACCACCGGAAATGATGATGCCCAACGTACTTCCTTCCTTCTTGACCAACTCCACTTTGGACACCCCGAGGTACTCCTCGCAAGCTAGACAAGCACAGACAGAAGGTCAGGATCAGACCTTGACCCTGACCAGGATCTGACCTCACAGAGCAGTCCTGGCAAAGTGATGTGATATTCATTTGAACAGCCATATAGACTATACACCATTGTTTACATTGTTGACAAGACCTCCTCGAAGCACTGAAACAATTATCAGGAGGTGCCGTATTTGATCGGTTCATTAATCTATCTCCTGCTGTAATTCTGATACAATATGGCGGCATATCAGAATTTCAATCTTCCACCTAACAACATCACTTTGAAAATGTGATTTTTCCAATTTTTTTTTTTTCTGATTTTATATATACACATATTGTATACCAATCATTCAACATTGGTCAACTCAAGAATTATATTCAATTTATTATCTATGATATGATTTAATTATACTACTATATTGTCCGTGGTCATGCCTATACTCTTCCAACCATTTTTTTTTTATCTATTCATCCAATAAATTTCAATAAATATTCATATTAATTTCATTTCCCACGGTGGGAATATTGCATGTATTTCACATCATGCAAGCATATGGTTATATGAGCTGAGAGTTAGGTTTGGGTTTAGTGTGGCTGAGAGAGTTGGAGAGGCCAGTGGCGGACTTACGGCTCTGGGACCGGGACTCCAGCCCCCCGCTCTGCTGCCCCGAGTCTGTGGAGGGGGCGGGGCTAACGCTGCCAGTGTCAACTGAAACAAAGCAAGGCAAAACTAGCTGAATATCGAGGTTCATCACCATTTTAAGATACTATTCTAATCGAAAACTTCACCGAAAGTCACTGTTGAGGAAACCGATGAAAAGGTAGGTTCGTTCGGACGACGGGCGGGGCTCCACTGGAATGATCTCTAGTCTCTACCATGAATTCAAAGTATTTTGAAAATGAAAACCGACCGAAACATCATCAGCTATATGGGAATCAAGTAAAAGTATGTACGGTTCATGTTTAGGCCTGTACTAGTTACTAATTAGATGAGCGTAGCGAAGCTTTCCATTTCACACCCTGAAAAATAATGGGCTTCGTTTTTATGTTTTTTTTTTTTTTTGTGATTATGTACGCGGCATACAGGTCAGAGAAATAACTCAATCAACTTGAAACTTTTTCTGAACGTTGGTGTCATACCAGAATAGGTTGGGATTGTTATTCAGAGGAATCGGTTTGAAGGTTTTTCCGGAAAATAATCGGAATGTTTGGAAAATCCTCAAGAATAACCCGGAGGAAAAATACTTGAAAAACAAGAATTTTTCAAAAGCTCTCAAATTCCCACAGAATATGAAAAATACTATTATACACCTTTTCAGAGATTTTTACAACAATCGAATGAGAAATAATGAAGAAAACGCAATAAACGTGTACATTTTATTGAATATTTGGATCAATTGGTTTCGCAAAGTGTTTATGCGACAGGTTGCAGGTTACTATAAATATCAACAAGTTGCAGGTGAGGTTTTTGAACGTTTGAAGTAAGTCAAGGTTTGTAGATGTAAATCGAGCTGACAAGTTATTTTTCATTCTAGATTGCCATACTTCTAAGCTCATCTCACAACGCGCATCCCGCGTTTTCCTAGTAACTGTAATTTGACATTCTATTCTGTGTTCTGCACACTTGTTTGCTGCTAATATCGTGATCATGGCACATAGGCCTACAAGCCCACGTGGGCTCTGTCAACTCCACTGTGGATCTTCTCCTTGAAAGTTCAATTAAAAACAACAACAACAACAGGAATCGTATTTTCACCTCGAGTTGAAATGATGTGAGGAATAGAATTAGTCTCACAATTATTACATTCCTCTTTTCATTTCTTCAGTGAATTATATTCAAAATGAAACAATCTTTTCGAGCTAGCCCATTTTTATTTTAATGTTTGCTTGCTGACCCCACCAACAGGTAGGGTATACGGGGGTACGAATGAGCAGATGATTATGAAACTTCGCAGTCAAATGTTGAAATCAGAAGGGTGCAATACCCAATATATCAATTTTTGATTATCATTATGTACTATTTATACTATCAATATTATTATGACTTATCAATTTTAAAAGTATACTATATTATATGTCTTTTAGCCGTAATACTTATTTGATCAAAGTGACCTAATACTGCAGTGTATAATTTTTTTTTCACAATCTTGTACCACTGTCTACTTTTTTCGCCACTTGATGTAACTTGATTGCTTAAAATTAAAATTGATAGAAATCAAAGATACCTTACATTTTGTGAGTAGAATGTAAAAAATCACTCAATGTTTTCCTTTTTTCTCTTTAATTCAACTACTGTATCACTTTTGATGTTTGATCCGAAATTGAATTGTACTTATAATTCACTATTTTAACCCACAGTTGAGCTTTTTTTGAAGGGCTTTGTGGATGTTTTTTTGTTGTAATTGTGTTTTTCTTTCTGTATCAGTGTATGTGACCAATTAGAAAATAAATAAATGAAGTAATGATAAGTGAAAAGACGTTAACAAAAACCCATGCCTCATGCGGGACTCGAACCCACGCCCATCGGTTACTTCAGTTTCTGAAGCAGTACCTTAGCTGATCAAGCTACCGAGGGTGGCCTAACTCATTACTCGAAAGGGTCAATTCAGGTCGAGTAATTATTTTATTTCATAGCACCAAAATGCAGAGATGATTTTTGATTGTTTTATTTGAATACTTCGTCAAGCAGTAAACGTTTTTCTATCTTTTTGGCGCCACAAAAAAGCACCGGATATGAATTGAATTGAATCTCGAGGTTAACGGCACGCCAACGACGGGGTTATATTGCGCACGAGCCTAATAAAGCAGGGCATTTCATTGGAGATAAGAGTTAGTACAGGAAATGTTGTGCACTCTAAGGTCTGCATAGCGTGGTCGAGCGATGCACTTTTTCTCCAAGCCGCCATTTCGTTCCTGCATTCATAAACGCAATCAACATGAGATTAGAGATAATATAGAATCTATGGAAGTGTAAAAAAGATGAAGGGATTCATTCAATATTTTCAAGTGGTTGATAAATGAAGTTATAATTATATTTCAGACAGGAGGAAGAAATCAATCAAATGATGTATTAATTAATCAGCCAAGGTTAGTGTGGGCGTGGGTTCGAGTCCCGGTAGTCATTTTCTCAACAAACTTCGCATGACTCTGATGATTCCAGTGACAGGACGACACAACTTGTTGGCAACGAGAAACCGAGTGAGTGATGTGGGTCATTTTATACATTTAAAGGGGGGATAAGATGAAAATATTAATTCTCACCATTGGTCAGTCTCATTACCTTATGACAGTAAACGCCCTCGCAAAAATTCTTACCCCATTTGACATGAGAGAAAAAAAAACGGGAAAAGTCGATAATTTTTGACCGGGTCTATAACAAAAATCTCTCTTATGGAAAATAACATGTACCGGTAACGCTTTTTTGAGCTAGGAACGTAGAAGAACTAAGATAGGTGGAGAGAAAGTGTTCCTACAAAATATCTGCGCTCGATCGTCATCTTTCGTTTGATTTGTATATAACATATATAGCTACGTATTTCTGCCATATGATTTTAATTGATTAATTCTCATAACACATTGTGTCGTATGGGTTTATTGTTGTAGTTTTAACTGTACAGTTTCCCAGCAATAACCCAGGGCTGTCAACACATTTGACATCTCTTTGACATGCGCTCGATCGCTAGACCTGCTATTGGTCTCCATCTTCCACTTGGAACGACAGACGTTCATACAATACTGAACTGAATAAAATCATATTCTGCAAATATAGGCGTTATGACAGCCCATTTTTTTTCAAAATATTTTTCGTAAATATTTGGAATAGTTATTTATTTCTAAAGGGCGTTTTCTGTCATAACATAATGAGACGGTCCAATGGTGAAAATCAAGATTTGCACCTTACCCCTCCTTTAAGAGTTGTTTTGTTGCTTGATATATTCTCATTTCAGCTATTGGCAATTTTTCAAATTATTATCGATCATTGTTTCGATATCAAATTCATCAAGTATCGAATATTCCAATTCAATGTCGAATCGAAGTCTTGAAATACCAAATCGATCGGAAATATCGAAACCGGAAAATTATCCTCCTTATTCAAAAACTGACAAACGACCGAAATGGCTGTTTGTCAGACCGGAAGTAGGTGTACGAGTTTGAATGCAGATCAAATTAGTTTAAAATGGTTGTTTGGCTGAGTTGCTTAATTCAAGTTGGTTCGGGTTGGGTTAAGATGACTGAGTCACTTAGATTGAGTTTATTTAGAACACAATTAATATCGAGTTATTTTGAGTTGATCCAGTTCAGGCTGCAGGCAACAACAACAACAACAACAACAACAACAACAACAACGACGTCCGCATGATGTGATGAGGACCGACGGTTCGAGCCAGGATGCATTGAGAGTTGCATCGGTTTGCCGGTTTGATATGGTGTCTTCACTTCCTATCCCTCCCATGTTATAATGTGCACCGATATACCGGCCACATGTCCAGAACTAACAATCGTGCGTGTGTAGTAGTAATGTAAGGAACACACTTTGTTCACAAATACACGCAAAATGAGGTATACTTTTGCTCAGTTGTCTGAAACAGTCTCTCAAGAAGTAAAACGGAGATAGTGAGGTTAAATTGTGCATTAATCAAATTGTGAAGTAATCAATATGATAACGCAAGTTATATTACTAATAACTTACATCCAGACGATTCATATATCTAATCGAAATCTTGTGAGAAGTCCGCATGCCACAAAAATCAACTATTTATATTTTATTGTACTGCATTATCAGTGAATATCCATTTTCGTAGGCCTAGTGCATTTGTTTCTTTCCACTTCATCTTAGATACCAATATTTGAGGTATATAGAAAGCATGACATCAAGTTCCACAAAACAACACGAGGTAGAGCAGCGATCGTTAGTTCTGAGGAAAGTACTCGGAAAATGGAACGAGTTTTAGAGTTGAGTGGAGTTACCATAATGAACGGCAAACCAACGCAACCCTCAATGCATCATGCTGACAAAACTGACAGTATATAACATGTCGGTGAGTAGAAATGCAATTATTGCAAGTTCTTGTCTGATGAGTGAAACGTTTGATGGATCAGTTGAGGGATGTGAGTTGTGTTCGATGTCGACCTAGTCTAGGCTGCGGCCTGCATCCTTCTTATGCGCTAGACCTAGACATTGCGCGCGCAGCTGTCGGCTCCACGAGTTGTGCTCGATGTCGGCCTAGTCTAGGCTGCGGCCTACATCCTTCTTCTGCGCAAAAACCCAGACATTGCGCGCGCAGCTGTCGGCCCTACGAGTTGTGTTCGATGTCGGCCTAGTCTAGGCTGCGGCCTACATCCTTCTTCTGCGCATGACCCGGACATTGCGCGCGCAGCTGTCGGCCCCACGAGTTGTGTTCGATGTCGGCCTAGTCTAGGCTGCGGCCTGCATCCTTCTTATGCGCTAGACCTAGACATTGCGCGCGCAGCTGTCGGCTCCACGAGTTGTGCTCGATGTCGGCCCAGTCTAGGCTGCGGCCTACATCCTTCTTCTGCGCAAAAACCCAGACATTGCGCGCGCAGCTGTCGGCCCTACGAGTTGTGTTCGATGTCGGCCTAGTCTAGGCTGCGGCCTACATCCTTCTTCTGCGCATGACCCGGACATTGCGCGCGCAGCTGTCGGCCCCACGAGTTGTGTTCGATGTCGGCCTAGTCTAGGCTGCGGCCTACATCCTTCTTCTGCGCAAGACCCAGACATTGCGCGCGCAGCTGTCGGCCCTACGAGTTGTGTTCGATGTCGGCCTAGTCTAGGCTGCGGCCTACATCCTTCTTCTGCGCAAGACCCGGACATTGCGCGCGCAGTTGTCGGCCCTACGAGTTGTGTTCGATGTCGGCCTAGTCTAGGCTGCGGCCTACATCCTTCTTCTGCGCAAGACCCGGACATTGCGCGCGCAGCTGTCGGCCCTACGAGTTGTGTTCGATGCCGGCCTAGTCTAGGCTGCGGCCTACATCCTTCTTCTGCGCAAAAACCCAGACATTGCGCGCGCAGCTGTCGGCCCTACGAGTTGTGTTCGATGTCGGCCTAGTCTAGGCTGCGGCCTACATCCTTCTTCTGCGCAAGACTTGGACATTGCGCGTGCAGCTGTCGGCCCTACGAGTTGTGTTCGATGTCGGCCCAGTCTAGGCTGCGGCCTACATCCTTCTTCTACGCAAGACCCAGACATTGCGCGCGCAGCTGTCGGCCCTACGAGTTGTGTCGATGTCGGCCTTGTCTAGGCTTCGGCCTACATCCTTCTTCTGCGCAAGACCTAGACATTGCGCGCGCAGCTGTCGTCGTTACTGCAGAGTGTCACTCATACATCATAGGACACGCATCCTCATTCGCTAATAAATGCATGATATACTAGCCAAACGCAACACATGCGTTGTAAGATGAGTGAGATATCTGAATAAGGTATCTCATCGGTAAAGTAGTTATATCTGTGCCACTTGATCGACTTCGGTATAATTGAAAACTCTACACACCTTGAATCCTATGGAAGATTCGGTGAATATCGAATCCAGAAAGCAGTGACACACAGCAATGGTTCTGCGATAATTTCTATGTATTTGTTGAATTCATTAAATTATTTTCTTCAGAACAGCTGATTCGGATTTCATACAGGATTGTAATAATTTGTATTATCATTGTGTTCACAATCGGAGAGAACTTTTATTCTTCTAATTTCCTTGCTCAGTTTAATCTTATGGTTTTTTTTTAGACATTTTGAGATGATATTTCTCGAAATTTGTCGAACCGATTCATCTCAAAAACTATACAGTTCTACGTTGGGTGATTTTGCGTGTACAAAAAAAAAAGTTTCATGTCGATTAGTCAAACCCTGCGACCTGTGGAGTGTTTACATAATAAATAAATAAAAAAAGCACACACAGAAAAAGCTCTATATGAGTGGGATGGAGACTTCGCATACGCTCATCCAATCAGCAGTTGGACGAGCGTACGTCAAGACTCGACCGTACGTGAAATAACGAACATGTTTTCTGTCAGAGTTCCACAAGGTCAAACGGAAGCACACATTTCGATGAACCTTGACGTCACAAATTGTTTGACAATAGTTGGATATCCGGGTTGTTGGCCAAGCGCCATATGTTATGGTTCAAATCTTGTTGTTGTTGTTGTTGTTGTTGTTGTCGAGTGCACAAAAAAGACTCATCAACCTCATCAACCATCATGACCTTACGCAACATCAGAGCTGAGATTCGACACTTTTTATTAGAGTTTTTTGTTACTTCTTTGGGGCTTAGTTTGGGTTCACGAAATAAAGATATACACCTCTTGAATATTATGTTAATGTAGATTTGTCTGTGAGGTCGGTATGACTCCTCCAGCTTCTCTCAGTAATACTGGGTTTCAACTTCACACTGTACTGATGACTGAGATCTATTGGCGTCGGTGGATGATGTATGAGATGGTGGGATGATGAGATGAGAGGTTATTCTATTGTTCATAGGATGGTGGGGCGGAGTCGGTCGTGGCCTGTTGTTGAGGAACCATCCCAGTATTGACCTGAACGAGAGAGGGAAACCACGATGCACTCCTGTCAGGATGGTGGACCATGGCGGGAATCAAATCCCGGTCTCCTGAATGACGGTTCAGTGTGCTAACTACTCGATCACTCATCTCAGTTAAGAGATGCCGATCATTGTTACGCTTGATGACCCACCAACAGTCACAATATCTGGGAACGACCCCACCAGTTGCTAGGTTATCTGGGGCTGACGATCGATGCGCGAAGTTGAACAAGTGAAACAAAGCGAAAAAAGGGATTCGAACCCAGACCCACTTTATTCAAAAATATTCAATTAGAGTATTTCTACGTATGAAGAGAAGTGACAGTTGCAAGGGTCAATTCAATGAACTGAATATTTTAACAATTTTCTGTTTGTATATTTCAGAAGTTGTGTTTTGTTCTGACGAATTTCAATTTGTTCAAGAGAAATGCTGAGCACAATAATAACACCGTGCTCCAACATGACCCAATGGCAATGACTGACACTCACTGTACAGCATTATATGGAACGAGATAGAATCATAACGGTGAGGCGTTCTATCTCAAGATATCTATGACAAGTCATTTTGTGTTTAAAACTAGTCAAACGCGAAATATGCGTTGTAAGATGAGCGAGATATCTGAATAAGGTATAAAAGTCCTTGAAGTAGTTCTACTCTTGCTACTTTATCGACTCTGGTATTCTACACACCTTGATATCTGAATAAGCTATTGAAGTCGTTAAAGTAGTTCTACTCTTGCCACTTCATTGACTCTGATATTCTACACACCTTGATGTATATAAAAAATACTTCATTGTTGGTCAACTCTTGAATCTAGAAAGCAGCGAATCTTGACAACTTGATTTTGTCACAATTTTTATGATATTTGATGAATAATATCAGTTATTTTTTTTTTCTTCAAAACGGCTGATTGGAATTGCTTAAAAAATCGTGAAAATGTGTAAAATCTA
>OZ023338.1:20247264-20278240 GCA_964007535.1 Brachyptera risi | reverse complement strand
ATATATATATATATATATATATATATATATATATATATATATATATATATATATATATGTATATATATATATATATATATAAATATATATTTTTTTCAATTATCGTGTAAAACGAAATGTGGCAGGTTCAGGAAGTTTTATATACATCGAATAATCAATCAAGAGATAGGCCCTACCCACTTTCCATTGTGGAAAAATTAAATATTCTCATAATTCCCAAAACTTGAAATTGTAAGTAAGTGTCAGGTCATTAGAAGAGATCCTTTCAACATCATTTCATCATCAGTGGAGGCAAATGGATCGTTTCCCTGATTATAATCAATTTTACCGTCACATTTAGCCCAGCTGGTAGAACGCGTTCGCTTCATGTGATCCGGGCGGTGAGGGGCATCTAATGCCGGGAGGGTTCCTACAATAGTTAGCAGTCCTGCGAGATGAAGCTGATAATTGTAAACTGCTGACCATTCCGACTTCCTTGGAAGAGGGTTGAAGGAATTAATGAATAAAATAGGTCACGACTGCTTCCTTATCGCTATGATTTCCATCACCTGAGAACACATCATCCCATCATCCCATTCATCATCCCATCATCCCATTCATCATCCCATCATCTCATTCATCATCCCATCATCTCATTCATCATCCCATCATCTCATTCATCATCCCATCATCCCATTCATCATCCCATCATCTCATTCATCATCCCATCATCTCATTCATCATCCCATCATCCCATTCATCATCCCATCATCTCATCTATCATCCCATCCCATCATCTCATTCATCATCCCATCATCCCATTCATCATCCCATCATCCCATTCATCATCCCATCATCTCATTCATCATCCCATCATCTCATTCATCATCCCATCATCTCATTCATCATCCCATCATCCCATTCATCATCCCATCATCTCATTCATCATCCCATCATCTCATTCATCATCCCATCATCTCATTCATCATCCCATCATCTCATTCATCATCCCATCATCTCATTCATCATCCCACCATCTCATTCATCATCCCATCATCTCATTCATCATCCATCTGACGCCAATAGATGTCATGATAACAATGCGTATAGTTTAATTAAAATACAGATACATTTTTGTTATTATAATTACCTGGCGACAACTCGATAGTATTGCTTCTGTTGGGATGTCTTATTTGACGCCACAATTTCATCGTCTCTCTCTCTCTCTCTCTGTCTCTCTCTCTCTCTCTCTCTCTCTCTCTCTCTCCCAGGCAAGCCTCTATGTCTGTCCTTGTCACTCACTGTTCACTCATTTCCACGAGTCACTGTTTCTGATTCACGTCTAGCGGTTCAATCAATGGCAGCTAATAAACACAACACTCATCTTCAGTTCAACATTCCATAGTTCACTGTGAGGCAAGCGCATGCGCAAGCCCTGCTAGACGAGCGACACATCTGTTATCTGTACTCTGTAACAACTCTACACACCTTGACTCATCAAATATACTTCATTCGGCGAATCTATGACAATCAATAACATAACGGGATAAGCAACATGGCGCTTTCCTTTCGCACCATGCGTATCTCAAAGGGATGCCGCCTCACAAATGTTATGATGATTTGCTGGTATTGTTGTATGTTGATATATACAAGTAATAGATGTAATGCAATCTGTGAATCCAGATCTTTCCAACTGCATTAAACAATATTGGGATAAATTTCATTTGAATTGGCCAATCTAAATTTAAAATACGTCTGTAAAAGCATTTAGTCCCCTAGTCAAGAGCCCTACTGCTATATTCACCATTTGATAACTGGATAATTACTCATCATCTACGAGAAAGGTCAGAAACAATGCAAGTATACAACTATGTATTGTACACTGAGATACGAGCCTAATACGTACGTACATTTTATTGAATATTTGGATCAATTGGTTTTGCAAAGTGTTTATGCGACAGGTTGCAGCACTATATATCAACAAGTTGCAGGTGAGGTATTTGAACGTTTGAAGTAATCCAAGGTCCGTAGATATGAATTAATCTGACGAAATGTTTTACATTCTAGATTTCCATACTTCTAAGCTGACAACGCGCATCCCGCGTTTTCCTAGTATAGATCTAGGACGAGACAGCCTTGAATAGACGCATGACACACTGGGATACACGGCGAGCCACGCGGTACGAGCACACATGTCCACTTCCAACCCACTCTTTACAACGGAACTCCCTCTTATTTATTTATATTCTGTTTTAACAACGCATTGTACTGGTGACTGAGATCTATTGGCGTCGGTGAATGATATATGAGCTAATGGGATGATGAGATGAAAGGTTACTTTATCAAGTGTTTTGGATAGTGGGAAGGAGTCGGTCGTGGCCTGTTGTTAAGGAACCATCCCAGCAGTATTGACCTGAACGACAGAGGGAAGCCACAATGCACCCCTGTCAGGATGGTCGACCATGGCGGGAATCGAACCCCGGTCTCCTGAATGACGGTTCATTGTGACTCGGCCATTTTACTTAGCGTATCAATTCTTTATGACATACAAAGGGACGGAACCAGTGGCTAGACCATTGAACCGTCATTCAGGGGTTCGATTCCCGTCACGGTCGACCAGCCTGATTGCAGGTTCACGCCAGGATGCAATGACGGTTCGTCTCATCATCCCATCATCACTCTCATCATTCACCGACGCCAATAGATCTCAAACATCAGTACAATGCGTCGTTGAACTTGATATAATTGAATTATTGCAACAGATAATTTGTCGAAGTACCGTACGATATATATATATATACATATATATTTGTATATATATATATATACATATATATTTGTATATATATATATATACATATATATTTGTATATATATATATATATATATATATATATATATATATATATATATATATATATATATATATATATATATATATTTATATATATATATATATATATATATATATATATATATATATATATATATATATATATATATATATATATATATATATATATATATATATATATATATATATATATATATATATATATATATATATATATATATATATATATATATATATATATATATATATATATATATATATATATATATATATATATATATATATATATATATATATATATATATATATATATATATATATATATATATATATATATATATATATATATATATATATATTAATATATAGACCTATATATATATATATATATATATATATATATATATATATATATATATATATATATATATATATATATATATATATATATATATATATATATATATATATATATATATATATATATATATATATATATATATATATATATATATATATATATATCTGTGATATTCCCCTATCAGGGGGATATCACAGATATCACAAGATGCAGCCAAAATTCGTCTGAAATGCTAACGAGTCGAATTGAATAAAAGTGTGTAAAGATCTGTTGTTTGCAACTCGCATGTTCACCTCACCGCGTACAGTCAAGTACATAAATAACATGTAACATGTTGTGAATGTTCATCACGGGGTCGACAATATTTCACAAGATACTCCACTGAACGGTGTGTAGCAGTTTCACTGCAATGTGTTCAAGAGGAAACTCACTACACTACGATCGTTTATATGCTACCTCCTCACTGAAAATGTTATGCCGCGAGTATAGATTCCCTCGAACAAAACACGAATGTCGCCACTATTATAGTAATATATGCACATTGTAACAATGAACGAAAGAAAATGAAATCTGTCAGTGAACAATTTCACCACTGAATGTTTGAACGAAACGTCACCAGGGTGGGTTATGTTTACACCGGAAGTTCACGCTGTGGGCACATCCCCTCAACCTGCCTCTTATTATAGGCCTACTATTATAATATGGTCTTGCCTATAGTGATAAGACGTTGAACATGTACATTGGAAAATTTCCAGAAAATTGTCAATTTATTGAAAATTCCCAGAAAGTTATCAATTTATTGAAAATTTTCGGAAAATTGTCAATTCATTGGAAATTTTCTGTGAATCTAATGGAATTCATTGAATCCATTTGGAACATTTCGCTGATTTTTCAAAATCATTTTTAAAATAAAGGTAATTGAATTGCATTTTAATTGATTTCACTCATTTACACCTCAAATATAACATTTCTAAGGACTATTGAAATAGGACCTATCAATTGATGTTCAAACACTTCAAACAGCCAGTTATTATCTATTGTAACCATAGACCCTACTCGATCATCAATTCTCTCATTGCAAGTTTTACCATTGCTTTACCATTGCTGATGTTATAGGCCAGGGCAATATCATTTAAAATAGAAATTATTCCACAACAATGTGTCAACCATTTAGCCCTCGATTCACCAATGTATACAACTAATAGTGAGTTTATCAGCTCCAAGTGATGTATCTTGACAGTGCTGTCAGCATATAAATGCCCTGTTGTACGGGCCGGCCTACCTTCAATGTGATGGTTCAACAAATCATTTCAGTATCACTCCAGTTTCTCCTCCAACAACTCATATGCCACGGGAGAAAAATGGGTAAATTTACTGATTAACGTACACACCATTTTTTTCAATTTTTTTCACTTTATCCTTCATTTTTTTTTAGAGTATATAAGCTCCGAGCGTTCCACCTGCCGGCGGTATACGCGAGGTTTGTACACTAACCTGACCCTAACCTAACCTACTGTCCACCTTTGTCATCTTAGTCAGATCACAAAGCATCAACTTCAAGTGAGTAAAAAACATATTAAAACAAACAAAATACAAAATGTCCAAACTACACACCATAGATATGAACAAGATCCATCAGAATACACAAGAAATGCGAACATAGGACAAAAATTGGCCATGGTACGTTAATCAATAAAATTACCAAAAAATCAATTTGAAATAAATTGAAAATTTTCCAGCTTTTGAAAATTTGTAAGACAATTTTTATGAAAATTCTCAACGAAAGAGATTTTCATGAACATTTACATCACTATAGATAGTCTAGTTATAACTCTCATCCCATATATAACCGCTATAACCGCAATAACCGCTATAACCGCAATAACCGCTATAACCGCTATAACCGCTATAACCGCAATAACCGCTATAACCGCTATAACCGCAATAACCGCAATAACCACAATAACCGCTATAACCGCTATAACCGCAATAACCGCAATAATCGCAATAACCACAATAACCGCTATAACCGCAATAACCGCAATAACCACAATAACCACTATAACCGCTATAACCGCAATAACCGCAATAACCGCAATAACCACAATAACCGCTATAACCGCAATAACCGCTATAACCGCAATAACCGCAATAACCGCTATAACCGCAATAACCGCTATAACCGCAATAACCGCAATAACCGCTATAACCGCTATAACCGCTATAACCGCTATAACCACAATAACCGCAATAACCGCTATAACCGCTATAATCACAATAACCGCAATAACCGCAATAACCACAATAACCGCTATAACCGCTATAACCGCTATAACCGCTATAACCGCTATAACCGCTATAACCGCTATAACCGCTATAACCAACAAACCAGCAAGCAAACACACGGCACCAGCCCAGCACGTGCTGGGGTCGGTACAACTGCACTCGGTGAAGTCGCACACACAAATGCCAGATAAACTGTGTTGTCTTCTCTAAACGTCCCATTAGACACACGAGATGCAGGCTCGAGACGGGCGACGGTTAGTGCTGAGAGATAGGAGAGACGGTCGCTCGGCGTGTCTTTACAAGTAATAGAGAATTGCAAGCACACGAGGAGCAGGCTCGAGACGGGCGACGGTTAGTGCTGAGAGATAGGAGAGACGGTCGCTCGGCGTGTGTCTGTACAAGTAATGGAGAATTGCAAGCACAGGAGATGCAGGCTTGAGACGGGCGACGGTTAGTGCTGAGAGATAGGAGAGACGGTCGCTCGGCGTGTGTCTTTACAAGTAATAGAGAATTGCAAGCACACGAGATGCAGGCTCGAGACGGGCGACGGTTAGTGCTGAGAGATAGGAGAGACGGTCGCTCGGCGTGTGTCTGTACAAGTAATGGAGAATTGCAAGCACAGGAGATGCAGGCTTGAGACGGGCGACGGTTAGTGCTGAGAGATAGGAGAGACGGTCGCTCGGCGTGTCTGTAGGAGTAATAGAGAATTGCAAGCACACGAGGAGCAGGCTCGAGACGGGCGACGGTTAGTGCTAAGAGATAGGAGAGACGGTCGCTCGGCGTGTATCTTTACAAGTAATAGAGAATTGCAAGCAGACGAGATGCAGGCTCGAGACGGGCGACGGTTAGTGCTGAGAGATAGGAGAGACGGTCGCTCGGCGTGTATCTTTACAAGTAATAGAGAATTGCAAGCAGACGAGATGCAGGCTCGAGACGGGCGACGGTTAGTGCTGAGAGATAGGAGAGACGTTCGCGCGGCGTGTCTGTAGGAGTAATAGAGAATTGCAAGCACACGAGGAGCAGGCTCGAGACGGGCGACGGTTAGTGCTAAGAGATAGGAGAGACGGTCGCTCGGCGTGTGTCTGTACAAGTAATAGAGAATTGCAAGCAGACGAGGAGCAGGCTCGAGACGGGCGACGGTTAGTGCTAAGAGATAGGAGAGACGGTCGCTCGGCGTGTATCTGTACAAGTAATAGAGAATTGCAAGCACACGAGATGCAGGCTCGAGACGGGCGACGGTTAGTGCTGAGAGATAGGAGAGACGGTCGCTCGGCGTGTGTCTGTACAAGTAATAGAGAATTGCAAGCAGACGAGGAGCAGGCTCGAGACGGGCGACGGTTAGTGCTGAGAGATAGGAGAGACGGTCGCTCGGCGTGTGTCTGTACAAGTAATAGAGAATTGCAAGCACACGAGATGCAGGCTCGAGACGGGCGACGGTTAGTGCTGAGAGATAGGAGAGACGGCCGCTCGGCGTGTGTCTGTACAAGTAATAGAGAATTGCAAGCACACAAGGAGCAGGCTCGAGACGGGCGACGGTTAGTGCTGAGAGATAGGAGAGACGGTCGCTCGGCGTGTATCTTTACAAGTAATAGAGAATTGCAAGCAGACGAGGAGCAGGCTCGAGACGGGCGACGGTTAGTGCTAAGAGATGGGAGAGACGGTCGCTCGGCGTGTGTCTGTAGGAGTAATAGAGAATTGCAAGCACACAAGATGCAGGCTCGAGACGGGCGACGGTTAGTGCTAAGAGATAGGAGAGACGGTCGCTCGGCGTGTGTCTGTACAAGTAATAGAGAATTGCAAGCAGACGAGATGCAGGCTCGAGACGGGCGACGGTTAGTGCTAAGAGATAGGAGAGACGGTCGCTCGGCGTGTGTCTGTACAAGTAATGGAGAATTGCAAGCACACGAGGAGCAGGCTCGAGACGGGCGACGGTTAGTGCTAAGAGATAGGAGAGACGGTCGCTCGGCGTGTGTCTGTACAAGTAATAGAGAATTGCAAGCAGACGAGGAGCAGGCTCGAGACGGGCGACGGTTAGTGCTGAGAGATAGGAGAGACGGTCGCTCGGCGTGTGTCTGTACAAGTAATAGAGAATTGCAAGCAGACGAGGAGCAGGCTCGAGACGGGCGACGGTTAGTGCTAAGAGATAGGAGAGACGGTCGCTCGGCGTGTGTCTGTACAAGTAATAGAGAATTGCAAGCAGACGAGATGCAGGCTCGAGACGGGCGACGGTTAGTGCTAAGAGATAGGAGAGACGGCCGCTCGGCGTGTGTCTTTACAAGTAATGGAGAATTGCAAGCACACGAGGAGCAGGCTCGAGACGGGCGACGGTTAGTGCTAAGAGATAGGAGAGACGGTCGCTCGGCGTGTGTCTGTACAAGTAATAGAGAATTGCAAGCAGACGAGGAGCAGGCTCGAGACGGGCGACGGTTAGTGCTGAGAGATAGGAGAGACGGTCGCTCGGCGTGTGTCTGTACAAGTAATAGAGAATTGCAAGCAGACGAGGAGCAGGCTCGAGACGGGCGACGGTTAGTGCTAAGAGATGGGAGAGACGGTCGCTCGGCGTGTGTCTGTAGGAGTAATAGAGAATTGCAAGCACACAAGATGCAGGCTCGAGACGGGCGACGGTTAGTGCTAAGAGATAGGAGAGACGGTCGCTCGGCGTGTATCTTTACAAGTAATAGAGAATTGCAAGCACACGAGATGCAGGCTCGAGACGGGCGACGGTTAGTGCTAAGAGATAGGAGAGACGGTCGCTCGGCGTGTGTCTGTACAAGTAATGGAGAATTGCAAGCACACAAGATGCAGGCTCGAGACGGGCGACGGTTAGTGATAAGAGATACGAGAGACGGTCGCTCGGCGTGTGTCTTTACAAGTAATAGAGAATTGCAAGCACACGAGGAGCAGGCTCGAGACGGGCGACGGTTAGTGCTGAGAGATAGGAGAGACGGTCGCTCGGCGTGTGTCTGTACAAGTAATAGAGAATTGCAAGCACACAAGATGCAGGCTCGAGACGGGCGACGGTTAGTGATAAGAGATACGAGAGACGGTCGCTCGGCGTGTGTCTTTACAAGTAATAGGGAATTGCAAGCACACAAGGAGCAGGCTCGAGACGGGCGACGGTTAGTGCTAAGAGATGGGAGAGACGGTCGCTCGGCGTGTATCTTTACAAGTAATAGAGAATTGCAAGCACACAAGATGCAGGCTCGAGACGGGCGACGGTTAGTGCTAAGAGATAGGAGAGACGGTCGCTCGGCGTGTGTCTTTACAAGTAATAGGGAATTGCAAGCACACAAGGAGCAGGCTCGAGACGGGCGACGGTTAGTGCTAAGAGATACGAGAGACGGTCGCTCGGCGTGTGTCTTTACAAGTAATAGGGAATTGCAAGCACACAAGGAGCAGGCTCGAGACGGGCGACGGTTAGTGCTAAGAGATACGAGAGACGGTCGCTCGGCGTGTGTCTGTACAAGTAATAGAGAATTGCAAGCACACAAGATGCAGGCTCGAGACGGGCGACGGTTAGTGCTGAGAGATAGGAGAGACGGTCGCTCGGCGTGTATCTTTACAAGTAATAGAGAATTGCAAGCACACGAGATGCAGGCTCGAGACGGGCGACGGTTAGTGCTAAGAGATGGGAGAGACGGTCGCTCGGCGTGTGTCTTCACAAGTAATAGGGAATTGCAAGCACACAAGGAGCAGGCTCGAGACGGGCGACGGTTAGTGCTAAGAGATACGAGAGACGGTCGCTCGGCGTGTGTCTTTACAAGTAATAGGGAATTGCAAGCACACAAGGAGCAGGCTCGAGACGGGCGACGGTTAGTGCTAAGAGATGGGAGAGACGGTCGCTCGGCGTGTATCTTTACAAGTAATAGAGAATTGCAAGCACACAAGATGCAGGCTCGAGACGGGCGACGGTTAGTGCTAAGAGATAGGAGAGACGGTCGCTCGGCGTGTATCTGTACAAGTAATAGAGAATTGCAAGCAGACGAGATGCAGGCTCGAGACGGGCGACGGTTAGTGCTGAGAGATAGGAGAGACGGTCGCTCGGCGTGTGTCTGTACAAGTAATAGAGAATTGCAAGCACACAAGATGCAGGCTCGAGACGGGCGACGGTTAGTGCTGAGAGATAGGAGAGACGGTCGCTCGGCGTGTATCTTTACAAGTAATGGAGAATTGCAAGCAGACGAGGAGCAGGCTCGAGACGGGCGACGGTTAGTGCTGAGAGATAGGAGAGACGGTCGCTCGGCGTGTGTCTGTACAAGTAATAGAGAATTGCAAGCAGACGAGGAGCAGGCTCGAGACGGGCGACGGTTAGTGCTGAGAGATAGGAGAGACGGTCGCTCGGCGTGTGTCTGTACAAGTAATAGAGAATTGCAAGCACACGAGGAGCAGGCTCGAGACGGGCGACGGTTAGTGCTGAGAGATAGGAGAGACGGTCGCTCGGCGTGTATCTTTACAAGTAATGGAGAATTGCAAGCAGACGAGGAGCAGGCTCGAGACGGGCGACGGTTAGTGCTGAGAGATAGGAGAGACGGTCGCTCGGCGTGTGTCTGTACAAGTAATGGAGAATTGCAAGCACACGAGGAGCAGGCTCGAGACGGGCGACGGTTAGTGCTAAGAGATAGGAGAGACGGTCGCGCGGCGTGTGTCTGTACAAGTAATAGAGAATTGCAAGCACACGAGATGCAGGCTCGAGACGGGCGACGGTTAGTGCTGAGAGATAGGAGAGACGGTCGCTCGGCGTGTGTCTTTACAAGTAATAGAGAATTGCAAGCACACAAGATGCAGGCTCGAGACGGGCGACGGTTAGTGCTGAGAGATAGGAGAGACGGTCGCTCGGCGTGTGTCTGTACAAGTAATAGAGAATTGCAAGCACACGAGATGCAGGCTCGAGACGGGCGACGGTTAGTGCTGAGAGATAGGAGAGACGGTCGCTCGGCGTGTATCTTTACAAGTAATGGAGAATTGCAAGCACACGAGATGCAGGCTCGAGACGGGCGACGGTTAGTGTTGAGAGATAGGAGAGACGGTCGCTCGGCGTGTATCTTTACAAGTAATGGAGAATTGCAAGCACACGAGATGCAGGCTCGAGACGGGCGACGGTTAGTGCTAAGAGATAGGAGAGACGGTCGCTCGGCGTGTGTCTGTACAAGTAATAGAGAATTGCAAGCACACGAGGAGCAGGCTCGAGACGGGCGACGGTTAGTGCTAAGAGATAGGAGAGACGGTCGCTCGGCGTGTGTCTGTACAAGTAATAGAGAATTGCAAGCACACAAGGAGCAGGCTCGAGACGGGCGACGGTTAGTGCTGAGAGATAGGAGAGACGGTCGCTCGGCGTGTGTCTGTACAAGTAATGGAGAATTGCAAGCACAGGAGATGCAGGCTCGAGACGGGCAACGGTTAGTGCTGAGAGATAGGAGAGACGGTCGCTCGGCGTGTGTCTGTACAAGTAATAGAGAATTGCAAGCACACGAGAAGCAGGCTCGAGACGGGCGACGGTTAGTGCTGAGAGATAGGAGAGACGGTCGCTCGGCGTGTGTCTGTACAAGTAATGGAGAATTGCAAGCACACAAGATGCAGGCTCGAGACGGGCGACGGTTAGTGCTGAGAGATGGGAGAGACGGTCGCTCGGCGTGTATCTTTACAAGTAATAGAGAATTGCAAGCACACAAGATGCAGGCTCGAGACGGGCGACGGTTAGTGCTAAGAGATAGGAGAGACGGTCGCTCGGCGTGTATCTTTACAAGTAATAGAGAATTGCAAGCACACAAGATGCAGGCTCGAGACGGGCGACGGTTAGTGCTGAGAGATAGGAGAGACGGTCGCTCGGCGTGTGTCTGTACAAGTAATAGAGAATTGCAAGCACACGAGGAGCAGGCTCGAGACGGGCGACGGTTAGTGCTAAGAGATAGGAGAGACGGCCGCTCGGCGTGTGTCTGTACAAGTAATAGAGAATTGCAAGCACACGAGATGCAGGCTCGAGACGGGCGACGGTTAGTGCTGAGAGATAGGAGAGACGGTCGCTCGGCGTGTATCTTTACAAGTAATAGAGAATTGCAAGCACACAAGATGCAGGCTCGAGACGGGCGACGGTTAGTGCTGAGAGATAGGAGAGACGGTCGCTCGGCGTGTGTCTGTACAAGTAATAGAGAATTGCAAGCACACGAGATGCAGGCTCGAGACGGGCGACGGTTAGTGCTGAGAGATAGGAGAGACGGTCGCTCGGCGTGTATCTTTACAAGTAATAGAGAATTGCAAGCACACAAGATGCAGGCTCGAGACGGGCGACGGTTAGTGCTGAGAGATAGGAGAGACGGTCGCTCGGCGTGTGTCTGTACAAGTAATAGAGAATTGCAAGCACACGAGGAGCAGGCTCGAGACGGGCGACGGTTAGTGCTAAGAGATAGGAGAGACGGTCGCTCGGCGTGTGTCTGTACAAGTAATAGAGAATTGCAAGCACACAAGGAGCAGGCTCGAGACGGGCGACGGTTAGTGCTGAGAGATAGGAGAGACGGTCGCTCGGCGTGTGTCTGTACAAGTAATGGAGAATTGCAAGCACACGAGATGCAGGCTCGAGACGGGCGACGGTTAGTGCTGAGAGATAGGAGAGACGGTCGCTCGGCGTGTGTCTGTACAAGTAATAGAGAATTGCAAGCACACGAGATGCAGGCTCGAGACGGGCGACGGTTAGTGCTGAGAGATAGGAGAGACGGTCGCTCGGCGTGTGTCTTTACAAGTAATAGAGAATTGCAAGCACACGAGATGCAGGCTCGAGACGGGCGACGGTTAGTGCTGAGAGATAGGAGAGACGGTCGCTCGGCGTGTGTCTGTACAAGTAATAGAGAATTGCAAGCACACGAGGAGCAGGCTCGAGACGGGCGACGGTTAGTGCTGAGAGATAGGAGAGACGGTCGCTCGGCGTGTATCTTTACAAGTAATAGAGAATTGCAAGCACACAAGATGCAGGCTCGAGACGGGCGACGGTTAGTGCTGAGAGATAGGAGAGACGGTCGCTCGGCGTGTGTCTGTACAAGTAATAGAGAATTGCAAGCACACGAGGAGCAGGCTCGAGACGGGCGACGGTTAGTGCTAAGAGATAGGAGAGACGGCCGCTCGGCGTGTGTCTGTACAAGTAATAGAGAATTGCAAGCACACGAGATGCAGGCTCGAGACGGGCGACGGTTAGTGCTGAGAGATAGGAGAGACGGTCGCTCGGCGTGTATCTTTACAAGTAATAGAGAATTGCAAGCACACAAGATGCAGGCTCGAGACGGGCGACGGTTAGTGCTGAGAGATAGGAGAGACGGTCGCTCGGCGTGTGTCTGTACAAGTAATAGAGAATTGCAAGCACACGAGATGCAGGCTCGAGACGGGCGACGGTTAGTGCTGAGAGATAGGAGAGACGGTCGCGCGGCGTGTCTGTACAAGTAATAGAGAATTGCAAGCACACAAGATGCAGGCTCGAGACGGGCGACGGTTAGTGCTGAGAGATAGGAGAGACGGTCGCTCGGCGTGTGTCTGTACAAGTAATAGAGAATTGCAAGCACACAAGATGCAGGCTCGAGACGGGCGACGGTTAGTGCTGAGAGATAGGAGAGACGGTCGCTCGGCGTGTGTCTGTACAAGTAATAGAGAATTGCAAGCACACGAGGAGCAGGCTCGAGACGGGCGACGGTTAGTGCTAAGAGATAGGAGAGACGGCCGCTCGGCGTGTGTCTGTACAAGTAATAGAGAATTGCAAGCACACAAGATGCAGGCTCGAGACGGGCGACGGTTAGTGCTGAGAGATAGGAGAGACGGTCGCTCGGCGTGTGTCTGTACAAGTAATAGAGAATTGCAAGCACACAAGATGCAGGCTCGAGACGGGCGACGGTTAGTGCTGAGAGATAGGAGAGACGGTCGCTCGGCGTGTGTCTGTACAAGTAATAGAGAATTGCAAGCACACGATGAGCAGGCTCGAGACGGGCGACGGTTAGTGCTAAGAGATAGGAGAGACGGTCGCTCGGCGTGTGTCTGTACAAGTAATAGAGAATTGCAAGCACACAAGATGCAGGCTCGAGACGGGCGACGGTTAGTGCTGAGAGATAGGAGAGACGGTCGCTCGGCGTGTGTCTGTACAAGTAATAGAGAATTGCAAGCACACAAGATGCAGGCTCGAGACGGGCGACGGTTAGTGCTGAGAGATAGGAGAGACGGTCGCTCGGCGTGTGTCTGTACAAGTAATAGAGAATTGCAAGCACACGAGATGCAGGCTCGAGACGGGCGACGGTTAGTGCTGAGAGATAGGAGAGACGGTCGCTCGGCGTGTATCTTTACAAGTAATAGAGAATTGCAAGCACACGAGATGCAGGCTCGAGACGGGCGACGGTTAGTGCTGAGAGATAGGAGAGACGGTCGCTCGGCGTGTGTCTGTACAAGTAATAGAGAATTGCAAGCACACGAGGAGCAGGCTCGAGACGGGCGACGGTTAGTGCTAAGAGATAGGAGAGACGGTCGCTCGGCGTGTATCTTTACAAGTAATAGAGAATTGCAAGCACACGAGGAGCAGGCTCGAGACGGGCGACGGTTAGTGCTAAGAGATAGGAGAGACGGTCGCTCGGCGTGTGTCTGTACAAGTAATAGAGAATTGCAAGCACACGAGATGCAGGCTCGAGACGGGCGACGGTTAGTGCTAAGAGATAGGAGAGACGGTCGCTCGGCGTGTATCTTTACAAGTAATAGAGAATTGCAAGCACAGGAGATGCAGGCTCGAGACGGGCGACGGTTAGTGCTGAGAGATAGGAGAGACGGTCGCTCGGCGTGTCTGTAGGAGTAATAGAGAATTGCAAGCACACGAGGAGCAGGCTTGAGACGGGCGACGGTTAGTGCTAAGAGATAGGAGAGACGGTCGCTCGGCGTGTGTCTGTACAAGTAATAGAGAATTGCAAGCACACAAGATGCAGGCTCGAGACGGGCGACGGTTAGTGCTGAGAGATAGGAGAGACGGTCGCTCGGCGTGTGTCTGTACAAGTAATAGAGAATTGCAAGCACACGAGGAGCAGGCTCGAGACGGGCGACGGTTAGTGCTGAGAGATAGGAGAGACGGTCGCTCGGCGTGTGTCTGTACAAGTAATAGAGAATTGCAAGCACACAAGATGCAGGCTCGAGACGGGCGACGGTTAGTGCTGAGAGATGGGAGAGACGGTCGCTCGGCGTGTGTCTTCACAAGTAATAGAGAATTGCAAGCACACGAGGAGCAGGCTCGAGACGGGCGACGGTTAGTGCTAAGAGATAGGAGAGACGGTCGCTCGGCGTGTATCTTTACAAGTAATGGAGAATTGCAAGCACACGAGATGCAGGCTCGAGACGGGCGACGGTTAGTGCTAAGAGATAGGAGAGACGGTCGCTCGGCGTGTGTCTGTACAAGTAATAGAGAATTGCAAGCACACGAGATGCAGGCTCGAGACGGGCGACGGTTAGTGCTGAGAGATAGGAGAGACGGTCGCTCGGCGTGTGTCTTCACAAGTAATAGAGAATTGCAAGCACACGAGATGCAGGCTCGAGACGGGCGACGGTTAGTGCTGAGAGATAGGAGAGACGGTCGCTCGGCGTGTGTCTGTACAAGTAATAGAGAATTGCAAGCACACGAGGAGCAGGCTCGAGACGGGCGACGGTTAGTGCTAAGAGATATGAGAGACGGTCGCTCGGCGTGTGTCTGTACAAGTAATAGAGAATTGCAAGCACACAAGATGCAGGCTCGAGACGGGCGACGGTTAGTGCTAAGAGATAGGAGAGACGGTCGCTCGGCGTGTCTTTACAAGTAATGGAGAATTGCAAGCACACAAGATGCAGGCTCGAGACGGGCGACGGTTAGTGCTAAGAGATAGGAGAGACGGTCGCTCGGCGTGTCTGTACAAGTAATAGAGAATTGCAAGCACACAAGATGCAGGCTCGAGACGGGCGACGGTTAGTGCTAAGAGATAGGAGAGACGGTCGCTCGGCGTGTGTCTGTACAAGTAATAGAGAATTGCAAGCACACAAGATGCAGGCTCGAGACGGGCGACGGTTAGTGCTAAGAGATAGGAGAGACGGTCGCTCGGCGTGTGTCTTCACAAGTAATAGGGAATTGCAAGCACACAAGATGCAGGCTCGAGACGGGCGACGGTTAGTGCTGAGAGATAGGAGAGACGGTCGCTCGGCGTGTGTCTGTACAAGTAATAGAGAATTGCAAGCACACGAGGAGCAGGCTCGAGACGGGCGACGGTTAGTGCTAAGAGATAGGAGAGACGGTCGCTCGGCGTGTGTCTGTACAAGTAATGGAGAATTGCAAGCACACAAGATGCAGGCTCGAGACGGGCGACGGTTAGTGCTGAGAGATAGGAGAGACGGTCGCTCGGCGTGTGTCTGTACAAGTAATAGAGAATTGCAAGCACACAAGATGCAGGCTCGAGACGGGCGACGGTTAGTGCTAAGAGATAGGAGAGACGGTCGCTCGGCGTGTGTCTGTACAAGTAATAGAGAATTGCAAGCACACGAGATGCAGGCTCGAGACGGGCGACGGTTAGTGCTAAGAGATAGGAGAGACGGTCGCTCGGCGTGTGTCTGTACAAGTAATAGAGAATTGCAAGCACACGAGATGCAGGCTCGAGACGGGCGACGGTTAGTGCTGAGAGATAGGAGAGACGGTCGCTCGGCGTGTGTCTGTACAAGTAATAGGGAATTGCAAGCACACGAGATGCAGGCTCGAGACGGGCGACGGTTAGTGCTGAGAGATAGGAGAGACGGTCGCTCGGCGTGTGTCTGTACAAGTAATAGAGAATTGCAAGCACACGAGGAGCAGGCTCGAGACGGGCGACGGTTAGTGCTAAGAGATAGGAGAGACGGTCGCTCGGCGTGTGTCTGTACAAGTAATAGAGAATTGCAAGCACACGAGATGCAGGCTCGAGACGGGCGACGGTTAGTGCTAAGAGATAGGAGAGACGGTCGCTCGGCGTGTATCTTTACAAGTAATAGAGAATTGCAAGCACACAAGATGCAGGCTCGAGACGGGCGACGGTTAGTGCTGAGAGATAGGAGAGACGGTCGCTCGGCGTGTGTCTGTACAAGTAATAGGGAATTGCAAGCACAGGAGATGCAGGCTCGAGACGGGCGACGGTTAGTGCTGAGAGATAGGAGAGACGGTCGCTCGGCGTGTGTCTGTAGGAGTAATAGAGAATTGCAAGCACACGAGATGCAGGCTCGAGACGGGCGACGGTTAGTGCTGAGAGATGGGAGAGACGGTCGCTCGGCGTGTGTCTGTACAAGTAATAGAGAATTGCAAGCACACAAGATGCAGGCTCGAGACGGGCGACGGTTAGTGCTAAGAGATAGGAGAGACGGTCGCTCGGCGTGTGTCTGTACAAGTAATAGAGAATTGCAAGCACACGAGGAGCAGGCTCGAGACGGGCGACGGTTAGTGCTGAGAGATAGGAGAGACGGTCGCTCGGCGTGTGTCTGTACAAGTAATAGAGAATTGCAAGCACACAAGATGCAGGCTCGAGACGGGCGACGGTTAGTGCTGAGAGATAGGAGAGACGGTCGCTCGGCGTGTGTCTTTACAAGTAATGGAGAATTGCAAGCACACGAGATGCAGGCTCGAGACGGGCGACGGTTAGTGCTAAGAGATAGGAGAGACGGCCGCTCGGCGTGTATCTTCACAAGTAATGGAGAATTGCAAGCACACGAGATGCAGGCTCGAGACGGGCGACGGTTAGTGCTAAGAGATAGGAGAGACGGCCGCTCGGCGTGTATCTTCACAAGTAATAGAGAATTGCAAGCACACGAGGAGCAGGCTCGAGACGGGCGACGGTTAGTGCTAAGAGATAGGAGAGACGGTCGCTCGGCGTGTGTCTGTACAAGTAATAGGGAATTGCAAGCACAGGAGATGCAGGCTCGAGACGGGCGACGGTTAGTGCTAAGAGATAGGAGAGACGGTCGCTCGGCGTGTATCTTTACAAGTAATAGAGAATTGCAAGCACACAAGATGCAGGCTCGAGACGGGCGACGGTTAGTGCTGAGAGATAGGAGAGACGGTCGCTCGGCGTGTGTCTGTACAAGTAATAGGGAATTGCAAGCACAGGAGATGCAGGCTCGAGACGGGCGACGGTTAGTGCTGAGAGATAGGAGAGACGGTCGCTCGGCGTGTGTCTGTAGGAGTAATAGAGAATTGCAAGCACACGAGATGCAGGCTCGAGACGGGCGACGGTTAGTGCTGAGAGATGGGAGAGACGGTCGCTCGGCGTGTGTCTGTACAAGTAATAGAGAATTGCAAGCACACAAGATGCAGGCTCGAGACGGGCGACGGTTAGTGCTAAGAGATAGGAGAGACGGTCGCTCGGCGTGTGTCTGTACAAGTAATAGAGAATTGCAAGCACACGAGGAGCAGGCTCGAGACGGGCGACGGTTAGTGCTGAGAGATAGGAGAGACGGTCGCTCGGCGTGTGTCTGTACAAGTAATAGAGAATTGCAAGCACACAAGATGCAGGCTCGAGACGGGCGACGGTTAGTGCTGAGAGATAGGAGAGACGGTCGCTCGGCGTGTGTCTTTACAAGTAATGGAGAATTGCAAGCACACGAGATGCAGGCTCGAGACGGGCGACGGTTAGTGCTAAGAGATAGGAGAGACGGCCGCTCGGCGTGTATCTTCACAAGTAATAGAGAATTGCAAGCACACGAGATGCAGGCTCGAGACGGGCGACGGTTAGTGCTGAGAGATGGGAGAGACGGTCGCTCGGCGTGTATCTTCACAAGTAATAGAGAATTGCAAGCACACAAGATGCAGGCTCGAGACGGGCGACGGTTAGTGCTGAGAGATGGGAGAGACGGTCGCTCGGCGTGTATCTTCACAAGTAATAGAGAATTGCAAGCACACAAGATGCAGGCTCGAGACGGGCGACGGTTAGTGCTAAGAGATAGGAGAGACGGTCGCTCGGCGTGTGTCTGTACAAGTAATAGAGAATTGCAAGCACACGAGATGCAGGCTCGAGACGGGCGACGGTTAGTGCTGAGAGATAGGAGAGACGGTCGCTCGGCGTGTGTCTGTACAAGTAATAGAGAATTGCAAGCACACGAGATGCAGGCTCGAGACGGGCGACGGTTAGTGCTGAGAGATAGGAGAGACGGTCGCTCGGCGTGTGTCTTTACAAGTAATAGAGAATTGCAAGCACACAAGATGCAGGCTCGAGACGGGCGACGGTTAGTGCTGAGAGATAGGAGAGACGGCCGCTCGGCGTGTATCTTTACAAGTAATAGAGAATTGCAAGCACACGAGATGCAGGCTCGAGACGGGCGACGGTTAGTGCTGAGAGATAGGAGAGACGGTCGCTCGGCGTGTGTCTTTACAAGTAATAGGGAATTGCAAGCACACAAGGAGCAGGCTCGAGACGGGCGACGGTTAGTGCTAAGAGATGGGAGAGACGGTCGCTCGGCGTGTATCTTTACAAGTAATAGAGAATTGCAAGCACACAAGATGCAGGCTCGAGACGGGCGACGGTTAGTGCTAAGAGATAGGAGAGACGGTCGCTCGGCGTGTGTCTTTACAAGTAATAGGGAATTGCAAGCACACAAGGAGCAGGCTCGAGACGGGCGACGGTTAGTGCTAAGAGATACGAGAGACGGTCGCTCGGCGTGTGTCTTTACAAGTAATAGGGAATTGCAAGCACACAAGGAGCAGGCTCGAGACGGGCGACGGTTAGTGCTAAGAGATACGAGAGACGGTCGCTCGGCGTGTGTCTGTACAAGTAATAGAGAATTGCAAGCACACAAGATGCAGGCTCGAGACGGGCGACGGTTAGTGCTGAGAGATAGGAGAGACGGTCGCTCGGCGTGTATCTTTACAAGTAATAGAGAATTGCAAGCACACGAGATGCAGGCTCGAGACGGGCGACGGTTAGTGCTAAGAGATGGGAGAGACGGTCGCTCGGCGTGTGTCTTCACAAGTAATAGGGAATTGCAAGCACACAAGGAGCAGGCTCGAGACGGGCGACGGTTAGTGCTAAGAGATACGAGAGACGGTCGCTCGGCGTGTGTCTTTACAAGTAATAGGGAATTGCAAGCACACAAGGAGCAGGCTCGAGACGGGCGACGGTTAGTGCTAAGAGATGGGAGAGACGGTCGCTCGGCGTGTATCTTTACAAGTAATAGAGAATTGCAAGCACACAAGATGCAGGCTCGAGACGGGCGACGGTTAGTGCTAAGAGATAGGAGAGACGGTCGCTCGGCGTGTATCTGTACAAGTAATAGAGAATTGCAAGCAGACGAGATGCAGGCTCGAGACGGGCGACGGTTAGTGCTGAGAGATAGGAGAGACGGTCGCTCGGCGTGTGTCTGTACAAGTAATAGAGAATTGCAAGCACACAAGATGCAGGCTCGAGACGGGCGACGGTTAGTGCTGAGAGATAGGAGAGACGGTCGCTCGGCGTGTATCTTTACAAGTAATGGAGAATTGCAAGCAGACGAGGAGCAGGCTCGAGACGGGCGACGGTTAGTGCTGAGAGATAGGAGAGACGGTCGCTCGGCGTGTGTCTGTACAAGTAATAGAGAATTGCAAGCAGACGAGGAGCAGGCTCGAGACGGGCGACGGTTAGTGCTGAGAGATAGGAGAGACGGTCGCTCGGCGTGTGTCTGTACAAGTAATAGAGAATTGCAAGCACACGAGGAGCAGGCTCGAGACGGGCGACGGTTAGTGCTGAGAGATAGGAGAGACGGTCGCTCGGCGTGTATCTTTACAAGTAATGGAGAATTGCAAGCAGACGAGGAGCAGGCTCGAGACGGGCGACGGTTAGTGCTGAGAGATAGGAGAGACGGTCGCTCGGCGTGTGTCTGTACAAGTAATGGAGAATTGCAAGCACACGAGGAGCAGGCTCGAGACGGGCGACGGTTAGTGCTAAGAGATAGGAGAGACGGTCGCGCGGCGTGTGTCTGTACAAGTAATAGAGAATTGCAAGCACACGAGATGCAGGCTCGAGACGGGCGACGGTTAGTGCTGAGAGATAGGAGAGACGGTCGCTCGGCGTGTGTCTTTACAAGTAATAGAGAATTGCAAGCACACAAGATGCAGGCTCGAGACGGGCGACGGTTAGTGCTGAGAGATAGGAGAGACGGTCGCTCGGCGTGTGTCTGTACAAGTAATAGAGAATTGCAAGCACACGAGATGCAGGCTCGAGACGGGCGACGGTTAGTGCTGAGAGATAGGAGAGACGGTCGCTCGGCGTGTATCTTTACAAGTAATGGAGAATTGCAAGCACACGAGATGCAGGCTCGAGACGGGCGACGGTTAGTGCTGAGAGATAGGAGAGACGGTCGCTCGGCGTGTATCTTTACAAGTAATGGAGAATTGCAAGCACACGAGATGCAGGCTCGAGACGGGCGACGGTTAGTGCTAAGAGATAGGAGAGACGGTCGCTCGGCGTGTGTCTGTACAAGTAATAGAGAATTGCAAGCACACGAGGAGCAGGCTCGAGACGGGCGACGGTTAGTGCTAAGAGATAGGAGAGACGGTCGCTCGGCGTGTGTCTGTACAAGTAATAGAGAATTGCAAGCACACAAGGAGCAGGCTCGAGACGGGCGACGGTTAGTGCTGAGAGATAGGAGAGACGGTCGCTCGGCGTGTGTCTGTACAAGTAATGGAGAATTGCAAGCACAGGAGATGCAGGCTCGAGACGGGCAACGGTTAGTGCTGAGAGATAGGAGAGACGGTCGCTCGGCGTGTGTCTGTACAAGTAATAGAGAATTGCAAGCACACGAGAAGCAGGCTCGAGACGGGCGACGGTTAGTGCTGAGAGATAGGAGAGACGGTCGCTCGGCGTGTGTCTGTACAAGTAATGGAGAATTGCAAGCACACAAGATGCAGGCTCGAGACGGGCGACGGTTAGTGCTGAGAGATGGGAGAGACGGTCGCTCGGCGTGTATCTTTACAAGTAATAGAGAATTGCAAGCACACAAGATGCAGGCTCGAGACGGGCGACGGTTAGTGCTAAGAGATAGGAGAGACGGTCGCTCGGCGTGTATCTTTACAAGTAATAGAGAATTGCAAGCACACAAGATGCAGGCTCGAGACGGGCGACGGTTAGTGCTGAGAGATAGGAGAGACGGTCGCTCGGCGTGTGTCTGTACAAGTAATAGAGAATTGCAAGCACACGAGGAGCAGGCTCGAGACGGGCGACGGTTAGTGCTAAGAGATAGGAGAGACGGCCGCTCGGCGTGTGTCTGTACAAGTAATAGAGAATTGCAAGCACACGAGATGCAGGCTCGAGACGGGCGACGGTTAGTGCTGAGAGATAGGAGAGACGGTCGCTCGGCGTGTATCTTTACAAGTAATAGAGAATTGCAAGCACACAAGATGCAGGCTCGAGACGGGCGACGGTTAGTGCTGAGAGATAGGAGAGACGGTCGCTCGGCGTGTGTCTGTACAAGTAATAGAGAATTGCAAGCACACGAGATGCAGGCTCGAGACGGGCGACGGTTAGTGCTGAGAGATAGGAGAGACGGTCGCTCGGCGTGTATCTTTACAAGTAATAGAGAATTGCAAGCACACAAGATGCAGGCTCGAGACGGGCGACGGTTAGTGCTGAGAGATAGGAGAGACGGTCGCTCGGCGTGTGTCTGTACAAGTAATAGAGAATTGCAAGCACACGAGGAGCAGGCTCGAGACGGGCGACGGTTAGTGCTAAGAGATAGGAGAGACGGTCGCTCGGCGTGTGTCTGTACAAGTAATAGAGAATTGCAAGCACACAAGGAGCAGGCTCGAGACGGGCGACGGTTAGTGCTGAGAGATAGGAGAGACGGTCGCTCGGCGTGTGTCTGTACAAGTAATGGAGAATTGCAAGCACACGAGATGCAGGCTCGAGACGGGCGACGGTTAGTGCTGAGAGATAGGAGAGACGGTCGCTCGGCGTGTGTCTGTACAAGTAATAGAGAATTGCAAGCACACGAGATGCAGGCTCGAGACGGGCGACGGTTAGTGCTGAGAGATAGGAGAGACGGTCGCTCGGCGTGTGTCTTTACAAGTAATAGAGAATTGCAAGCACACGAGATGCAGGCTCGAGACGGGCGACGGTTAGTGCTGAGAGATAGGAGAGACGGTCGCTCGGCGTGTGTCTGTACAAGTAATAGAGAATTGCAAGCACACGAGGAGCAGGCTCGAGACGGGCGACGGTTAGTGCTGAGAGATAGGAGAGACGGTCGCTCGGCGTGTATCTTTACAAGTAATAGAGAATTGCAAGCACACAAGATGCAGGCTCGAGACGGGCGACGGTTAGTGCTGAGAGATAGGAGAGACGGTCGCTCGGCGTGTGTCTGTACAAGTAATAGAGAATTGCAAGCACACGAGGAGCAGGCTCGAGACGGGCGACGGTTAGTGCTAAGAGATAGGAGAGACGGCCGCTCGGCGTGTGTCTGTACAAGTAATAGAGAATTGCAAGCACACGAGATGCAGGCTCGAGACGGGCGACGGTTAGTGCTGAGAGATAGGAGAGACGGTCGCTCGGCGTGTATCTTTACAAGTAATAGAGAATTGCAAGCACACAAGATGCAGGCTCGAGACGGGCGACGGTTAGTGCTGAGAGATAGGAGAGACGGTCGCTCGGCGTGTGTCTGTACAAGTAATAGAGAATTGCAAGCACACGAGATGCAGGCTCGAGACGGGCGACGGTTAGTGCTGAGAGATAGGAGAGACGGTCGCGCGGCGTGTCTGTACAAGTAATAGAGAATTGCAAGCACACAAGATGCAGGCTCGAGACGGGCGACGGTTAGTGCTGAGAGATAGGAGAGACGGTCGCTCGGCGTGTGTCTGTACAAGTAATAGAGAATTGCAAGCACACAAGATGCAGGCTCGAGACGGGCGACGGTTAGTGCTGAGAGATAGGAGAGACGGTCGCTCGGCGTGTGTCTGTACAAGTAATAGAGAATTGCAAGCACACGAGGAGCAGGCTCGAGACGGGCGACGGTTAGTGCTAAGAGATAGGAGAGACGGCCGCTCGGCGTGTGTCTGTACAAGTAATAGAGAATTGCAAGCACACAAGATGCAGGCTCGAGACGGGCGACGGTTAGTGCTGAGAGATAGGAGAGACGGTCGCTCGGCGTGTGTCTGTACAAGTAATAGAGAATTGCAAGCACACAAGATGCAGGCTCGAGACGGGCGACGGTTAGTGCTGAGAGATAGGAGAGACGGTCGCTCGGCGTGTGTCTGTACAAGTAATAGAGAATTGCAAGCACACGATGAGCAGGCTCGAGACGGGCGACGGTTAGTGCTAAGAGATAGGAGAGACGGTCGCTCGGCGTGTGTCTGTACAAGTAATAGAGAATTGCAAGCACACAAGATGCAGGCTCGAGACGGGCGACGGTTAGTGCTGAGAGATAGGAGAGACGGTCGCTCGGCGTGTGTCTGTACAAGTAATAGAGAATTGCAAGCACACAAGATGCAGGCTCGAGACGGGCGACGGTTAGTGCTGAGAGATAGGAGAGACGGTCGCTCGGCGTGTGTCTGTACAAGTAATAGAGAATTGCAAGCACACGAGATGCAGGCTCGAGACGGGCGACGGTTAGTGCTGAGAGATAGGAGAGACGGTCGCTCGGCGTGTATCTTTACAAGTAATAGAGAATTGCAAGCACACGAGATGCAGGCTCGAGACGGGCGACGGTTAGTGCTGAGAGATAGGAGAGACGGTCGCTCGGCGTGTGTCTGTACAAGTAATAGAGAATTGCAAGCACACGAGGAGCAGGCTCGAGACGGGCGACGGTTAGTGCTAAGAGATAGGAGAGACGGTCGCTCGGCGTGTATCTTTACAAGTAATAGAGAATTGCAAGCACACGAGGAGCAGGCTCGAGACGGGCGACGGTTAGTGCTAAGAGATAGGAGAGACGGTCGCTCGGCGTGTGTCTGTACAAGTAATAGAGAATTGCAAGCACACGAGATGCAGGCTCGAGACGGGCGACGGTTAGTGCTAAGAGATAGGAGAGACGGTCGCTCGGCGTGTATCTTTACAAGTAATAGAGAATTGCAAGCACAGGAGATGCAGGCTCGAGACGGGCGACGGTTAGTGCTGAGAGATAGGAGAGACGGTCGCTCGGCGTGTCTGTAGGAGTAATAGAGAATTGCAAGCACACGAGGAGCAGGCTTGAGACGGGCGACGGTTAGTGCTAAGAGATAGGAGAGACGGTCGCTCGGCGTGTGTCTGTACAAGTAATAGAGAATTGCAAGCACACAAGATGCAGGCTCGAGACGGGCGACGGTTAGTGCTGAGAGATAGGAGAGACGGTCGCTCGGCGTGTGTCTGTACAAGTAATAGAGAATTGCAAGCACACGAGGAGCAGGCTCGAGACGGGCGACGGTTAGTGCTGAGAGATAGGAGAGACGGTCGCTCGGCGTGTGTCTGTACAAGTAATAGAGAATTGCAAGCACACAAGATGCAGGCTCGAGACGGGCGACGGTTAGTGCTGAGAGATGGGAGAGACGGTCGCTCGGCGTGTGTCTTCACAAGTAATAGAGAATTGCAAGCACACGAGGAGCAGGCTCGAGACGGGCGACGGTTAGTGCTAAGAGATAGGAGAGACGGTCGCTCGGCGTGTATCTTTACAAGTAATGGAGAATTGCAAGCACACGAGATGCAGGCTCGAGACGGGCGACGGTTAGTGCTAAGAGATAGGAGAGACGGTCGCTCGGCGTGTGTCTGTACAAGTAATAGAGAATTGCAAGCACACGAGATGCAGGCTCGAGACGGGCGACGGTTAGTGCTGAGAGATAGGAGAGACGGTCGCTCGGCGTGTGTCTTCACAAGTAATAGAGAATTGCAAGCACACGAGATGCAGGCTCGAGACGGGCGACGGTTAGTGCTGAGAGATAGGAGAGACGGTCGCTCGGCGTGTGTCTGTACAAGTAATAGAGAATTGCAAGCACACGAGGAGCAGGCTCGAGACGGGCGACGGTTAGTGCTAAGAGATATGAGAGACGGTCGCTCGGCGTGTGTCTGTACAAGTAATAGAGAATTGCAAGCACACAAGATGCAGGCTCGAGACGGGCGACGGTTAGTGCTAAGAGATAGGAGAGACGGTCGCTCGGCGTGTCTTTACAAGTAATGGAGAATTGCAAGCACACAAGATGCAGGCTCGAGACGGGCGACGGTTAGTGCTAAGAGATAGGAGAGACGGTCGCTCGGCGTGTCTGTACAAGTAATAGAGAATTGCAAGCACACAAGATGCAGGCTCGAGACGGGCGACGGTTAGTGCTAAGAGATAGGAGAGACGGTCGCTCGGCGTGTGTCTGTACAAGTAATAGAGAATTGCAAGCACACAAGATGCAGGCTCGAGACGGGCGACGGTTAGTGCTAAGAGATAGGAGAGACGGTCGCTCGGCGTGTGTCTTCACAAGTAATAGGGAATTGCAAGCACACAAGATGCAGGCTCGAGACGGGCGACGGTTAGTGCTGAGAGATAGGAGAGACGGTCGCTCGGCGTGTGTCTGTACAAGTAATAGAGAATTGCAAGCACACGAGGAGCAGGCTCGAGACGGGCGACGGTTAGTGCTAAGAGATAGGAGAGACGGTCGCTCGGCGTGTGTCTGTACAAGTAATGGAGAATTGCAAGCACACAAGATGCAGGCTCGAGACGGGCGACGGTTAGTGCTGAGAGATAGGAGAGACGGTCGCTCGGCGTGTGTCTGTACAAGTAATAGAGAATTGCAAGCACACAAGATGCAGGCTCGAGACGGGCGACGGTTAGTGCTAAGAGATAGGAGAGACGGTCGCTCGGCGTGTGTCTGTACAAGTAATAGAGAATTGCAAGCACACGAGATGCAGGCTCGAGACGGGCGACGGTTAGTGCTAAGAGATAGGAGAGACGGTCGCTCGGCGTGTGTCTGTACAAGTAATAGAGAATTGCAAGCACACGAGATGCAGGCTCGAGACGGGCGACGGTTAGTGCTGAGAGATAGGAGAGACGGTCGCTCGGCGTGTGTCTGTACAAGTAATAGGGAATTGCAAGCACACGAGATGCAGGCTCGAGACGGGCGACGGTTAGTGCTGAGAGATAGGAGAGACGGTCGCTCGGCGTGTGTCTGTACAAGTAATAGAGAATTGCAAGCACACGAGGAGCAGGCTCGAGACGGGCGACGGTTAGTGCTAAGAGATAGGAGAGACGGTCGCTCGGCGTGTGTCTGTACAAGTAATAGAGAATTGCAAGCACACGAGATGCAGGCTCGAGACGGGCGACGGTTAGTGCTAAGAGATAGGAGAGACGGTCGCTCGGCGTGTATCTTTACAAGTAATAGAGAATTGCAAGCACACAAGATGCAGGCTCGAGACGGGCGACGGTTAGTGCTGAGAGATAGGAGAGACGGTCGCTCGGCGTGTGTCTGTACAAGTAATAGGGAATTGCAAGCACAGGAGATGCAGGCTCGAGACGGGCGACGGTTAGTGCTGAGAGATAGGAGAGACGGTCGCTCGGCGTGTGTCTGTAGGAGTAATAGAGAATTGCAAGCACACGAGATGCAGGCTCGAGACGGGCGACGGTTAGTGCTGAGAGATGGGAGAGACGGTCGCTCGGCGTGTGTCTGTACAAGTAATAGAGAATTGCAAGCACACAAGATGCAGGCTCGAGACGGGCGACGGTTAGTGCTAAGAGATAGGAGAGACGGTCGCTCGGCGTGTGTCTGTACAAGTAATAGAGAATTGCAAGCACACGAGGAGCAGGCTCGAGACGGGCGACGGTTAGTGCTGAGAGATAGGAGAGACGGTCGCTCGGCGTGTGTCTGTACAAGTAATAGAGAATTGCAAGCACACAAGATGCAGGCTCGAGACGGGCGACGGTTAGTGCTGAGAGATAGGAGAGACGGTCGCTCGGCGTGTGTCTTTACAAGTAATGGAGAATTGCAAGCACACGAGATGCAGGCTCGAGACGGGCGACGGTTAGTGCTAAGAGATAGGAGAGACGGCCGCTCGGCGTGTATCTTCACAAGTAATAGAGAATTGCAAGCACACGAGATGCAGGCTCGAGACGGGCGACGGTTAGTGCTGAGAGATGGGAGAGACGGTCGCTCGGCGTGTATCTTCACAAGTAATAGAGAATTGCAAGCACACAAGATGCAGGCTCGAGACGGGCGACGGTTAGTGCTGAGAGATGGGAGAGACGGTCGCTCGGCGTGTATCTTCACAAGTAATAGAGAATTGCAAGCACACAAGATGCAGGCTCGAGACGGGCGACGGTTAGTGCTAAGAGATAGGAGAGACGGTCGCTCGGCGTGTGTCTGTACAAGTAATAGAGAATTGCAAGCACACGAGATGCAGGCTCGAGACGGGCGACGGTTAGTGCTGAGAGATAGGAGAGACGGTCGCTCGGCGTGTGTCTGTACAAGTAATAGAGAATTGCAAGCACACGAGATGCAGGCTCGAGACGGGCGACGGTTAGTGCTGAGAGATAGGAGAGACGGTCGCTCGGCGTGTGTCTTTACAAGTAATAGAGAATTGCAAGCACACAAGATGCAGGCTCGAGACGGGCGACGGTTAGTGCTGAGAGATAGGAGAGACGGCCGCTCGGCGTGTATCTTTACAAGTAATAGAGAATTGCAAGCACACGAGATGCAGGCTCGAGACGGGCGACGGTTAGTGCTGAGAGATAGGAGAGACGGTCGCTCGGCGTGTGTCTGTACAAGTAATAGAGAATTGCAAGCACACGAGATGCAGGCTCGAGACGGGCGACGGTTAGTGCTAAGAGATAGGAGAGACGGTCGCTCGGCGTGTGTCTGTACAGGTAATAGAGAATTGCAAGCACACGAGAAGCAGGCTCGAGACGGGCGACGGTTAGTGCTGAGAGATAGGAGAGACGGTCGCTCGGCGTGTATCTTTACAAGTAATAGAGAATTGCAAGCACACGAGAAGCAGGCTCGAGACGGGCGACGGTTAGTGCTAAGAGATAGGAGAGACGGTCGCTCGGCGTGTATCTTTACAAGTAATAGAGAATTGCAAGCACACGAGAAGCAGGCTCGAGACGGGCGACGGTTAGTGCTAAGAGATAGGAGAGACGGCCGCTCGGCGTGTGTCTGTACAAGTAATAGGGAATTGCAAGCACAGGAGATGCAGGCTCGAGACGGGCGACGGTTAGTGCTGAGAGATAGGAGAGACGGTCGCTCGGCGTGTGTCTTTACAAGTAATAGAGAATTGCAAGCACACGAGAAGCAGGCTCGAGACGGGCGACGGTTAGTGCTAAGAGATAGGAGAGACGGTCGCTCGGCGTGTATCTTTACAAGTAATAGAGAATTGCAAGCACACGAGAAGCAGGCTCGAGACAGGCGACGGTTAGTGCTAAGAGATAGGAGAGACGGCCGCTCGGCGTGTGTCTGTACAAGTAATAGGGAATTGCAAGCACAGGAGATGCAGGCTCGAGACGGGCGACGGTTAGTGCTGAGAGATAGGAGAGACGGTCGCTCGGCGTGTGTCTGTACAAGTAATAGAGAATTGCAAGCACACGAGGAGCAGGCTCGAGACGGGCGACGGTTAGTGCTAAGAGATAGGAGAGACGGTCGCTCGGCGTGTGTCTGTACAAGTAATAGAGAATTGCAAGCACACAAGATGCAGGCTCGAGACGGGCGACGGTTAGTGCTGAGAGATAGGAGAGACGGTCGCTCGGCGTGTGTCTGTACAAGTAATAGAGAATTGCAAGCACACGAGATGCAGGCTCGAGACGGGCGACGGTTAGTGCTAAGAGATAGGAGAGACGGTCGCTCGGCGTGTATCTTTACAAGTAATAGAGAATTGCAAGCACACGAGATGCAGGCTCGAGACGGGCGACGGTTAGTGCTGAGAGATAGGAGAGACGGTCGCTCGGCGTGTGTCTTTACAAGTAATGGAGAATTGCAAGCACACGAGGAGCAGGCTCGAGACGGGCGACGGTTAGTGCTGAGAGATAGGAGAGACGGTCGCTCGGCGTGTATCTTTACAAGTAATAGAGAATTGCAAGCACACGAGAAGCAGGCTCGAGACGGGCGACGGTTAGTGCTGAGAGATAGGAGAGACGGTCGCTCGGCGTGTGTCTGTACAAGTAATAGAGAATTGCAAGCACACGAGATGCAGGCTCGAGACGGGCGACGGTTAGTGCTAAGAGATAGGAGAGACGGTCGCTCGGCGTGTATCTGTACAAGTAATAGAGAATTGCAAGCACACGAGATGCAGGCTCGAGACGGGCGACGGTTAGTGCTAAGAGATAGGAGAGACGGTCGCTCGGCGTGTGTCTGTACAAGTAATAGAGAATTGCAAGCACACAAGATGCAGGCTCGAGACGGGCGACGGTTAGTGCTGAGAGATAGGAGAGACGGTCGCTCGGCGTGTGTCTGTACAAGTAATAGAGAATTGCAAGCACACAAGATGCAGGCTCGAGACGGGCGACGGTTAGTGCTAAGAGATAGGAGAGACGGTCGCTCGGCTTGTGTCTGTACAAGTAATAGAGAATTGCAAGCACACAAGATGCAGGCTCGAGACGGGCGACGGTTAGTGCTAAGAGATAGGAGAGACGGTCGCTCGGCGTGTGTCTGTACAAGTAATGGAGAATTGCAAGCACACGAGATGCAGGCTCGAGACGGGCGACGGTTAGTGCTAAGAGATACGAGAGACGGTCGCTCGGCGTGTGTCTGTACAAGTAATGGAGAATTGCAAGCACACAAGGAGCAGGCTCGAGACGGGCGACGGTTAGTGCTGAGAGATAGGAGAGACGGTCGCTCGGCGTGTGTCTGTACAAGTAATAGAGAATTGCAAGCACACAAGATGCAGGCTCGAGACGGGCGACGGTTAGTGCTGAGAGATAGGAGAGACGGTCGCTCGGCGTGTGTCTGTACAAGTAATAGAGAATTGCAAGCACACGAGATGCAGGCTCGAGACGGGCGACGGTTAGTGCTGAGAGATAGGAGAGACGGTCGCTCGGCGTGTATCTGTACAAGTAATAGAGAATTGCAAGCAGACGAGGAGCAGGCTCGAGACGGGCGACGGTTAGTGCTGAGAGATAGGAGAGACGGTCGCTCGGCGTGTGTCTGTACAGGTAATAGAGAATTGCAAGCAGACGAGATGCAGGCTCGAGACGGGCGACGGTTAGTGCTAAGAGATAGGAGAGACGGTCGCTCGGCGTGTGTCTTCACTAGTTGATTATTTTTTATTATTTATTTTGGGTTTAACGACGCCCTGCATTGATGACTGACTGAGATTCATTGGCGTCGGTGGATGGTGAATGAGATGAAAGGTTATTTCATCAGGTGTTTTGGATGGTGGGAAGGAGTCGGTCGTGGCCTGTTGTTAAGGAACCATCCCAGTATTGACCTGAACGACAGAAGGAAACCACGATGCACCCCTGTCAGGATGGTCGACCATGGCGGGATTCGAACCCCGGTCTCCTGAATGACGGTTCAGTGTGTTACCACTGGGCCACACGTCTCAGTTTGTTCAATAAAACGAATAACAAATACAATTTAGTTAATGAGTTGAGCTTGAGCCAACAAACACTGGAGA
>OZ023338.1:20124691-20244691 GCA_964007535.1 Brachyptera risi | reverse complement strand
TCCCTTTCATCCAATCCATGTATTAAATCTCTTTTGTTGTACCTGTAATGTGAAATACTAACTTGGCATACGGTCAGGTGGGAGAGCAGTCAGCAGACCGAACCTTGTCCTTGTGGACCAAACCTCGCCCTTGTGAACCAAACCTCGCCCTTGTGGACCGAACCTTGCCCTTGTGGACCGAACCTTGTCCTTGTGGACCAAACCTCGCCCTTGTGGACCAAACCTTGCCCTTGTGGACCAAACCTTGCCCTTGTGGACTGAACCTTGCCCTTGTGGACTGAACCTTGCCCTTGTGGACCGAACCTTGCCCTTGTGGACCGAACCTTGCCCTTGTGGACCAAACTTTGCCCTTGTGGACTGAACCTTGCCCTTGTGGACCAAACCTTGCCCTTCTGGACTGAACCTTGCCCTTGTGGACCAAACCTTGCCCTTGTGGACCAAACCTTGCCCTTGTGGACTGAACCTTGCCCTTGTGGACTGAACCTTGCCCTTGTGGGCTGAACCTTGCCCTTGTGGACCAAATCTTGCCCTTGTGGACTGAACCTTGCCCTTGCGGACCAAACCTTGCCCTTGTGGACCAAACCTTGTCCTTGTGGACCAAACCTTGTCCTTGTGGACCAAACCTTGCCCTTGTGGACCGAACCTTGCCCTTGTAGACCAAACCTTGTCCTTGCGGACCAAACCTCGCCATTGTGGACCAAACCTCACCCTTGTGGACCGAACCTTTCCCTTGTAGACTAAACCTTGCCCTTGTAGACCGAACCTTGCCCTTGTGGACCAAACCTTGCCCTTGTGGACCAAACCTTGCCCTTATGAACCAAACCTTGCCCTTGTGGGCCAAACCTTGTCCTTGTGGACCAAACCTTGTCCTTGTGAACCAAACCTTGCCCTTGTGGACCAAACCTTGCCCTTGTGGACCAAACCTTGCCCTTGTGGACCAAACCTTGTCCTAGTGAACCAAACCTTGCCCTTGTGGACCAAACCTTTCCCTTGTGAACCAAACCTTGCCCTTGTGAACCGAACCTTGCCCTTGTGGACCAAACCTCGCCCTTGTTGACCGAACCTTGCCCTTGTGGACCAAACCTTGCCCTTGTGGACCAAACATCGTCCTTGTGGACCAAACCTTGCCCTTGCGGACCAAACCTCGCCCTTGTGAACCAAACCTTGCCCCTGTGGGCCAAACCCCACCCTTGTGAACCAAACCCCACCCTTGTGGACCAAACCTCACCTTTGTGGACCAAACCTTTCCCTTGTGGACCAAACCTTGTCCTTGTGAACCAAACCTTGCCCTTGTGAACCAAACCTTGCCCTTGTGGACCAAACCTTTCCCTTGTGAACCGAACCTTGCCCTTGTGGACCAAACCTTGCCCTTGTGGACCAAACCTTGCCCTTGTGAACCAAACCTTGCCCTTGTGGACCAAACCTTTCCCTTGTGAACCGAACCTTGCCCTTGTGGACCAAACCTTTCCCTTGTGAACCGAACCTTGCCCTTGTGAACCAAACCTTGCCCTTGTGGACCAAACCTTATCCTTGTGAACCAAACCTTGCCCTTGTGGACCAAACCTTTCCCTTGTGAACCGAACCTTGCCCTTGTGGACCAAACCTCGCCCTTGTAGACCGAACCTCGCCCTTGTGTACCGAACCTTGCCCTTGTGGACCAAACCTTGCCCTTGTGGACCAAACCTTGCCCTTGTGGACCGAACCTTGCCCTTGTGGGCCAAACCTCGCCCTTGTAGACCGAACCTCGCCCTTGTGGACCGAACCTTGCCCTTGTGGACCAAACCTTTCCCTTGTGGACCAAACCTCGCCCTTGAGGACCAAATCTTTCCCTTGTGGACCAAACCTTGTCCTTGTGAACCAAACCTTGCCCTTGTAGACCGAACCTTGCCCTTGTGGACCAAACCTTGCCCTTGTTGACCAACCTTTCCCTTGTGGACCAAACCTTGCCCTTTTAGACCAAACCTCGCCCTTGTGGGCTAAACCTTTCCCTTGCCCTTGTTGACCAAACCTTTCCCTTGTGGACCAAACCTTGCCCTTTTAGACCAAACCTCGCCCTTGTGGACCAAACCTTTTCCTCGCCCTTGTGGACCAAACCTTGCCCTTGTGGACCAAACCTTGCCCTTAACCTCGCCCTTGTGGACCAAACCTTGCTCTTGTGGACCAAACCTTGCCCTTGTGGACTGAACCTTGCCCTTGTGGACCGAACCTTGCCCTTGTGGACCGAACCTTGTCCTTGTGGACCAAACCTTGTCCTTGTGGACCAAACCTTGCCCTTGTGGACCGAACCTTGCCCTTGTAGACCAAACCTTGTCCTTGCGGACCAAACCTCGCCATTGTGGACCAAACCTCACCCTTGTGGACCGAACCTTTCCCTTGTAGACTGAACCTTGCCCTTGTAGACCGAACCTTGCCCTTGTGGACCAAACCTTGCCCTTGTGGACCAAACCTTGCCCTTATGAACCAAACCTTGCCCTTGTGGGCCAAACCTTGTCCTTGTGGACCAAACCTTGTCCTTGTGAACCAAACCTTGCCCTTGTGGACCAAACCTTGCCCTTGTGGACCAAACCTTGCCCTTGTGGACCAAACCTTGTCCTAGTGAACCAAACCTTGCCCTTGTGGACCAAACCTTTCCCTTGTGAACCAAACCTTGCCCTTGTGAACCGAACCTTGCCCTTGTGGACCAAACCTCGCCCTTGTTGACCGAACCTTGCCCTTGTGGACCAAACCTTGCCCTTGTGGACCAAACATCGTCCTTGTGGACCAAACCTTGCCCTTGTGGACCAAACCTCGCCCTTGTGGACCAAACCTCGCCTTTGCGGACCAAACCTCGCCCTTGTGAACCAAACCTTGCCCCTGTGGGCCAAACCCCACCCTTGTGAACCAAACCCCACCCTTGTGGACCAAACCTCACCTTTGTGGACCAAACCTTTCCCTTGTGGACCAAACCTTGTCCTTGTGAACCAAACCTTGCCCTTGTGAACCAAACCTTGCCCTTGTGGACCAAACCTTTCCCTTGTGAACCGAACCTTGCCCTTGTGGACCAAACCTTGCCCTTGTGGACCAAACCTTGCCCTTGTGAACCAAACCTTGCCCTTGTGGACCAAACCTTTCCCTTGTGAACCGAACCTTGCCCTTGTGGACCAAACCTTTCCCTTGTGAACCGAACCTTGCCCTTGTGAACCAAACCTTGCCCTTGTGGACCAAACCTTATCCTTGTGAACCAAACCTTGCCCTTGTGGACCAAACCTTTCCCTTGTGAACCGAACCTTGCCCTTGTGGACCAAACCTCGCCCTTGTAGACCGAACCTCGCCCTTGTGTACCGAACCTTGCCCTTGTGGACCAAACCTTGCCCTTGTGGACCAAACCTTGCCCTTGTGGACCGAACCTTGCCCTTGTGGGCCAAACCTCGCCCTTGTAGACCGAACCTCGCCCTTGTGGACCGAACCTTGCCCTTGTGGACCAAACCTTTCCCTTGTGGACCAAACCTCGCCCTTGTGGACCAAATCTTTCCCTTGTGGGCCAAACCTTGTCCTTGTGAACCAAACCTTGCCCTTGTGGACCGAACCTTGCCCTTGTGGACCAAACCTTGCCCTTGTTGACCAACCTTTCCCTTGTGGACCAAACCTTGCCCTTTTAGACCAAACCTCGCCCTTGTGGGCTAAACCTTTCCCTTGCCCTTGTTGACCAAACCTTTCCCTTGTGGACCAAACCTTGCCCTTTTAGACCAAACCTCGCCCTTGTGGACCAAACCTTTTCCTCGCCCTTGTGGACCAAACCTTGCCCTTGTGAACCAAACCTTGCCCTTGTGGACCAAACCTTTCCCTTGTGGACCAAACCTTGCCCTTTTAGACCAAACCTCGCCCTTGTGGACCAAACCTTGCTCTTGTGGACCAAACCTTGCCCTTGTGGACTGAACCTTGCCCTTGTGGACTGAACCTTGCCCTTGTGGACCGAACCTTGCCCTTGTGGACCGAACCTTGCCCTTGTGGACCAAACTTTGCCCTTGTGGGCTGAACCTTGCCCTTGTGGACCAAACCTTGCCCTTGTGGACTGAACCTTGCCCTTGTGGACCAAACCTTGCCCTTGTGGACCAAACCTTGCCCTTGTGGACTGAACCTTGCCCTTGTGGACTGAACCTTGCCCTTGTGGACCAAACCTCGCCCTTGTGGACTGAACCTTGCCCTTGTGGACCGAACCTTGCCCTTGTGGACTGAACCTTGCCCTTGCGGACCAAACCTTGCCCTTGTGGACCAAACCTTGTCCTTGTGGACCAAACCTTGTCCTTGTGGACCAAACCTTGCCCTTGTGGACCGAACCTTGCCCTTGTAGACCAAACCTTGTCCTTGCGGACCAAACCTCGCCATTGTGGACCAAACCTCACCCTTGTGGACCGAACCTTTCCCTTGTAGACTAAACCTTGCCCTTGTAGACCGAACCTTGCCCTTGTGGACCAAACCTTGCCCTTGTGGACCAAACCTTGCCCTTATGAACCAAACCTTGCCCTTGTGGGCCAAACCTTGTCCTTGTGGACCAAACCTTGTCCTTGTGAACCAAACCTTGCCCTTGTGGACCAAACCTTGCCCTTGTGGACCAAACCTTGCCCTTGTGGACCAAACCTTGTCCTAGTGAACCAAACCTTGCCCTTGTGGACCAAACCTTTCCCTTGTGAACCAAACCTTGCCCTTGTGAACCGAACCTTGCCCTTGTGGACCAAACCTCGCCCTTGTTGACCGAACCTTGCCCTTGTGGACCAAACCTTGCCCTTGTGGACCAAACATCGTCCTTGTGGACCAAACCTTGCCCTTGTGGACCAAACCTCGCCCTTGTGGACCAAACCTCGCCTTTGCGGACCAAACCTCGCCCTTGTGAACCAAACCTTGCCCCTGTGGGCCAAACCCCACCCTTGTGAACCAAACCCCACCCTTGTGGACCAAACCTCACCTTTGTGGACCAAACCTTTCCCTTGTGGACCAAACCTTGTCCTTGTGAACCAAACCTTGCCCTTGTGAACCAAACCTTGCCCTTGTGGACCAAACCTTCCCCTTGTGAACCGTACCTTGCCCTTGTGGACCAAACCTTGCCCTTGTGGACCAAACCTTGCCCTTGTGAACCAAACCTTGCCCTTGTGGACCAAACCTTTCCCTTGTGAACCGAACCTTGCCCTTGTGGACCAAACCTTTCCCTTGTGAACCGAACCTTGCCCTTGTGAACCAAACCTTGCCCTTGTGGACCAAACCTTATCCTTGTGAACCAAACCTTGCCCTTGTGGACCAAACCTTTCCCTTGTGAACCGAACCTTGCCCTTGTGGACCAAACCTCGCCCTTGTAGACCGAACCTCGCCCTTGTGTACCGAACCTTGCCCTTGTGGACCAAACCTTGCCCTTGTGGACCAAACCTTGCCCTTGTGGACCGAACCTTGCCCTTGTGGGCCAAACCTCGCCCTTGTAGACCGAACCTCGCCCTTGTGGACCGAACCTTGCCCTTGTGGACCAAACCTTTCCCTTGTGGACCAAACCTCGCCCTTGTGGACCAAATCTTTCCCTTGTGGACCAAACCTTGTCCTTGTGAACCAAACCTTGCCCTTGTGGACCGAACCTTGCCCTTGTGGACCAAACCTTGCCCTTGTTGACCAACCTTTCCCTTGTGGACCAAACCTTGCCCTTTTAGACCAAACCTCGCCCTTGTGGGCTAAACCTTTCCCTTGCCCTTGTTGACCAAACCTTTCCCTTGTGGACCAAACCTTGCCCTTTTAGACCAAACCTCGCCCTTGTGGACCAAACCTTTTCCTCGCCCTTGTGGACCAAACCTTGCCCTTGTGAACCAAACCTTGCCCTTGTGGACCAAACCTTTCCCTTGTGGACCAAACCTTGCCCTTTTAGACCAAACCTCGCCCTTGTGGACCAAACCTTTCCCTCGCCCTTGTGGACCAAACCTTGCCCTTGTGGACCAAACCTTGCACTTGTGGACCAAACCTTGCCCTTGTGGACCTTATCTCACCTTTGTGGACTGTATTGCAATTACACGTGAAATACAAACAATCAAATTATTGATTCAGAGACGTTCACTGTATATTGTCTGCCATGTTAAGAGGCCTCTTCACATCTTGCCCACCGGCTTGATTGCAGACGTTCAGGGCCCAAGTTAGCAACCTTAAGAGGCCTCTTCACATCTTGCCCACCGGCTTGATTGCAGACGTTCGGGGCCCAAGTTGGCAGCCCTAAGAGGCCTCTTTACATCTTGCCCACCGGCTTGATTGCAGACGTTCGGGGCCCAAGTTAGCAACCTTAAGAGGCCTCTTCACATCTTGCCCACCGGCTTGATTGCAGACGTTCGGGGCCCAAGTTAGCAACCTTAAGAGGCCTCTTCACATCTTGCCCACCGGCTTGATTGCAGACGTTCGGGGCCCAAGTTGGCAGCCCTAAGAGGCCTCTTTACATCTTGCCCACCGGCTTGATTGCAGACGTTCGGGGCCCAAGTTAGCAACCTTAAGAGGCCTCTTCACATCTTGCCCACCGGCTTGATTGCAGACGTTCAGGGCCCAAGTTAGCAACCTTAAGAGGCCTCTTCACATCTTGCCCACCGGCTTGATTGCAGACGTTCGGGGCCCAAGTTGGCAGCCCTAAGAGGCCTCTTTACATCTTGCCCACCGGCTTGATTGCAGACGTTCGGGGCCCAAGTTAGCAACCTTAAGAGGCCTCTTCACATCTTGCCCACCGGCTTGATTGCAGACGTTCGGGGCCCAAGTTAGCAACCTTAAGAGGCCTCTTCACATGTTGCCTACCGGCTTGATTGCAGACGTTCCGGGCCCAAGTTGGCAACGGAAAACCAATCACCGTATTAACTTACAGTTTTCGGTTAAATAATCATCAGTATTCAATACGTGCTCGTACGAAGAGCTTTAGTTCGTGGTATGTTTTCAACCCTTTCAAAATAATTGACAAAAATCAACGTGGCTCTACCTGTTTCACGATTTTTTCAGAGTGATATAATATGAGATAAGAATTTTGATGAATGTAGAGACACAGATTGTAGTTTCATTGCAAAAAGAATTATACTTATTGGTCCCACCGTTAACCCACCATGTGTTGTAAGCCAAAGGCCTGTTTTGACCGTTCCTTGCTGCAGGTTTTACTCGTGGGTTGTGAGATGAGAAGAAGCCTCTAATGCTGGGCTTCCATACCTGCATTATTTGGATTGCGAATTTGATTAATGGTTTTTTAATCCACTTCGATGATAAAACGACCAATCAGTGATGAAAGTTACGCGATGTCTGATTGTTGAGCTCGCCTCAACTCCACCGCCTTGCGAAAGCTCAACGCAAATCGCGTCCATGGAAGGCCAGCATTAGCCGTTGACTGTGCGGTGTGTTTTAGGCTCCAAGCATCGCGTGGCGGGGGAGCCCCTGGTCATCTCCGAGATCCGGCGGGGGGGTGTGGCCCACCGTACGGGCACGCTGCAGCCCGGAGACCGACTGCTTGCCATCGACAGCCTCCTGATCGACCAGTGCTCCATCCAGGACACTCAGCACGTCCTGCACAACTCCCCGGACATAGTCACGCTGCGCATCCTCAAGGACGACACCTACACAGGTCAGACACCGCGCAAGGACACCTATTTCCGACAGTTCATTTTTTTTTACAATTTGTTTTATTTAGAGTATACAATGTTCACAATTTACATCATGAATAATTCCCACAAAGTCAGAGGCTCTTCTTTGGAACATACGTATTACATACAAATCAAACAGACGTGTCAATTCAAAGAAAGGTATAAATAATTATTTGAAACCATAAAATTAAACTATAATGACAAACAAACAAGAACTCGCAGAAGAAAGACATTAGACATTTGAATTTTGAATTTTCATGATGAAGCGAGGCATTGGATGAAGCGAGTTGACACGAGGCATTGCAATGTCACCGTTGGAATGTCAGCCTTCCAATGCTGTCACGTGAATTAACAGAACATTGGCATTGGCCGGCTGAGAACGTTCAGAGCTCGCGTCTTAACATAGGCGTGCGCACTGAATAGGCTCGGGCTGTACCTAATGCTTGGCGGTGAAGCATTAGGTACAGCCGCACAGCACAGTCACACAAGTTTTAAAAGAAATATATTATTGTAGTAATTATTACAATCAATTGTTAATCTATCTGAAATTATTAATAATAGTGATAATAATAATTTTTTTTTTTTTTTTGGAGGGGGAAAATAATTTCTCATTATAAATATCTCTTGTGGTCTGTACAGTAGTTTGTATATGTATTACTTTTATTTAGAATTGATAATTGAAGTTGAAATTCCTTTCATTCTGCGGTATAGTTCATACATCAGGTGTGTTCACACATAAAACCTCAAAGCCTGATTCAGGCTCATCTGTGGAATAAATACGAAATAAATACAATGTACATGAAGTATGAATTATGGTGAAACGGAAATAACAAACAATTAAGTTACAAGTAATGAACGAATTGTTTCATATTTGAAACGAGTGATCCATATGATATTAACATCTAATCTAATGATTGAGAAATGAAAACCAAGGTCCACACAATATTTGAGTGTCACAATAATAAAACATAATACTTATGATTATAAAATAGTAATTACAACGAAAAATAAGTTTGAAGTTTCTTATCTTGGAAAAGAACAAGACAAATCATAACAATCAATTAAATAAAATTTAGTTCAATTCTCTAAATAATAAATTCTTCTGGTATTTGTATTTCTGAAGACCGAACTCAAATTACTATCAACTCTATCAAACAATAGAATACGAAAATAACGAAAAGTAAACAACCACATTCCTAAGGCCAATAATTACTAATTTAATATTAAACTTATATTTATGAACAGAAAATCTAGCCATCAACATACAATAATATAATAATATAACAAAATATATCCAAAGCATTATTAGTTAACGATTCCAGAAGCCAATGCTTAATTTGTTTTTTAACCATGTTGAAGGTATTCAAGTTTATTAGATGATTAGGTATATTGTTGAAGATTACAGGAACAGCGTACTGGAGGTTCCTCCTACCATGTTTATTATTATAAGGTGGAACCACATACGTTACGTTCCTAGATGACCTTGTGTTACTAGGGTTTGTGTATACATTTTTAAATTGGCCTGAATAATAGAACTTTAGTATAAATTTGTATAAGAAGAGTCTATAAACTGGCAGTAAAATAGAGTGTTGACTAAGAGCCATAATATTGTTATTCAATTTTAGTTTCACATCGATTGACGTGATATAAGTGATCATATTGTTTTGTAGGGATATAATGTTATTTACATGAACAGCTGATGCATTTCCCCAGGCAAGTAGACCATATGAAACTAAAGACTCGGCCAGAGATGTATAGGCCTATATTAACCGGATAACATGTGAAGGTAATAGATATTCCGAATCATATAGCTGCAATGCACAAGATCTTAACCGCTTAGATAGCAGGTCAATATGAGGTCTCCAAGTGACATGCTGATCAATTGTTACACCCAAATATATGTGTGTGTTTACTACACTTATTTTCTCTGTGCAATTATCACATACTTGATCATTTAAATTGTGCAGACAGTTATAATTATGACAAATAATATTAACAGGGTCAAACTTTGAATCACTAAAAGGGGAGCAAATGTGTATCAATTTTGTTTCATTTGAATTTATTACTAAATTGTGATCATGGGTGCATTTCAAAATTTGATTAAAATCTAATTGCATATAATTTTCTGTACTTTTAAGTTTTTTATGCACCGCAAGTAAAACCGTATCGTGGGCGTATAAAAAAGATTTGCAAAATGATAGACAATTCACCATTTCATTTACATAAATTAAATACAAAAACGTGCTGTGGGTTCACTGGTGTGGTGTAAAAACAGCTTTAGAATATCAATTATCATTTCCTATGTGTTTATAAAAGACTTCATTACTCAATAGCTATAAATTATAATAATTTATTGTAACAATGTGTGAACAAAATGATTATTATTCACCTACTTCAATTCAATCAATCAATATGCTCAAAGTCTTCTCGGACCAAAAAATAATATCAAAAAAGACGATTTTTCAAAACCTTCCCTGTGTGGCGGGGTGGGGTCAAGCCCCCATACCCCCAGTGGGGTGTATGTGTTCTTTCAAGTGACCGTTTATGCTGGGCCGTACCTAACATCAAGTCCTACGCACGCCTACGGTTCTAAAACCTGGCATTGGAATCCTAGCCTTCCAACGTTGACTTTGCAATGCCTCGTGTAAACTGGCCATTTGTATTCATTCAGGGTTTTCTATCAAAAAAAAAACATACAATATGTATGAGCGGGGGTGTGGGGTGAATATTTGAGAGAATTTGCTAGAAGAGGTTGGTAAATTGTGGAACCAGATAAATGTAAGGCCAAAAAAGGGTCTAGGGGGCAGAAACCCTCCAGCTTGGCCCTGCAGGGAAAATGTTGGATTTGGGGTTTTTGTTTGTGATTTTACCAAATTGTAGAAAGATTTTCCATTTTCATTCATTATTCTTAAGTGGGGACAATGGTGAGTTTTCCAACTATTTTTTTTGGGGGGGGAATTTTGATTTTTTTTTTAATTTTTTTTTTTTTTCTTAATTAGCTAGTTATCTTCAAGTTGTATATGCTCTGTATGTCCTATTTAACATCCTGGTTATCTAAAATCCATTTTTAGTTATCAAATGTACGGATTTATTCAACAAAAGCTCAACTTCTCTCCTCATTTACTCAGCTTGTGGTTTTACTACGCAACATGAATTTGGAAAGCAAATTCCAGAAAAAGCTATCGAGCAATATGCCTGATTTTCATTGTGAGTGTTCATAGTTCAATCACCTGTGATCTGTAGAAGGGATTTTTCTATTTTGTTGATAGTGCAATGTCAATAAATATTTGATTCGATTTTGTTTGTCTGTAAATTTTGTGTAGTACCGGTATTCAAAAATATAAAAATATAAGAAAAAATCAAATTATCGAAGAAGGGTCCCTCACAGATCACTCATAATGATGTTGTGAAGAATAAAAAGAATAAATCATGAACTTGGTTTCAATATTATTGATGTAGCATTCTTTCTAGAAAAACAATTTTCTGGGGGAATTTTTTCATTCAAAATTCCCCCCAATTTTGGGGGGAAATTTGAATTGGCAGATATTTCTTTTATTTAAGGAACAAATTGTGAATTTTGAAAGAAATTGAAAGGTTGTTGAAGAAATTAGGAATCTCACCATTGTGACTTGTATGGTTATTCGGGTGTACCCTTCATTTGTTGACGTGTATAAGACGGAGTACACTCGGTCGATAGACAGTGCTGAACATGAGCGTGCTGGAGGTGTGACGTAGCGTGAGGCTAACAGTGTTATGAGACTGATGTCGGGTTGGACTGTCGCGCGACCTGTGGGTGTGGACTGTCGCGCGACCTGTTGGTGTGGAGTTTTGCACGACCTGTGGGTGTGGACAGTCGCGCAACCTGGTGGTGTTGAATGTTGCACGACCTGGTGGTGTGGAATGTTGCGCAACCTGTTGGTGTGGACAGTTACGTGACCTGGTGGTGTGAACTGTCGCGCGACCTGTTGGTGTGGACTGTCGCGCGACCTCTTGGTGTGGACTATCGCGCAACCTGTTGGTGTGGACTGTCGCGCGGCCTGATTGAGTCTGCTTGTATTGTTTCCAGATGTTTCCGACACCAAGTCTGTGGTGTACACAGTGGAGCTGATGAGATACGGCGGGCCGCTGGGCATAACGCTGGCAGGTACGTCCTCTCGTCCTCTCCTGGCTCGCTGCCCAGTCTGCGCCTGCGGAACCATATAGTACTGCATTCACGTGTGACACAGTAAACTAGGGGGGGGGGGGGGGGTGGAAGCACTTGAATTTTCAAGTTCGAGCTCAGACTTGGCTGAACTCGAAAATTTCTAGTTTGATTTTTTTTTCAATTTTTCTGTACTTGCATTGTCCGTAATTTATAATGTGATTATTTTTTTAAAATTTCGGGGTCCAGAGGTTGCTACTGATGAGCACATCTTGGCATGACCATATCTTTGTCATTCTTTTATTGGAACTCGAACTCAAAACTCGTGATTTCCTCTCAAACTGAAACTTGATTCAATCTTGCACACCCTTACAACGAGCACATGGTTGACCACCGTGACCCCCCTCTGTCAGTCAGGTCGAGACGGTTCCTTGAATGCAGGGCTTCACACTTCCCACAATGACCTGACGAGACAACCCTTCCTCTCATCTTCACATCATTCACCCACATTCGAGTCAACAATACAGTGCCTCATTGAACACTATATAAATCAATTAAGAGGCCGCAGGCGCGCTACACGCGCTCGTTGTTCGCTCGCATCAGACTCGAGTTTAACATGCATTGTGTGCTAGGCGCAACACATAGACTAGCCCGCCGAACTCATATTCACGTAAACGCCGTTAATTCCCTTACTCACACTTTTGATATATTTCACAGTCTATATTTTTTTTCGGTATTCAAAAATATGTATCTAGGTTTTCGTAAACCAGACATTTTTTCATTTTCCATTTGAAGAATTTGAAAAATTACAAATTTGTTGTTCAAAATTCTGTAAATGCAATAACCTCCCTCTTTCAATTATCAACAGAATGCAAAAACAATCATATTGATATCTCAAAAATTACGGCCGTGAGAGTTTGCGGCGTGAAATACGAGCGCCTGCTGCCTCTTATTGACTAAATATCTCAAAAGTTATGTGTTTATTGTAATCAGGGCTGTTTCTTGTTATCTTGTTACAGGACTCTTAGGTACACTCATGAGTACTCACTTAGATTGGGTTTAGCAACGCACTGTGCTGATGAGTACAATCTATTGGCGTCGGTGAATGATATATGAGATGATGAGATAAAAGGTTATTTTATCAGGTGTTTTCTATAGTTGGAAGGAGTCGGTCGAGGCCTGTTGTTGAGGAACTATCCCAGTATTGACCTGAACGACAGAGGGAAACCACGATGCACCCCTGTCAGGATGGTCGGCCTTGGCGGGAATCAAACCCTGGTCTTCTAAATGATTGTTACACCCATAAGACAAATGATGATGATAATAATGAATTTATTCATTCAATTGTCACGGGGCGCGAGCTATTTTGACAATTAGAACATTAAAAAGAAGTTGAGAAAGTCTAATGTTCACGTGAGATAAAAAAAAGGTTTAGTTTTATAGGCTTTTTCGGGATAGGTTGGTGGGCCTGACACTAACGTCAGCTGGTCGCTATTAGATTCAGGAAGGAGTACAAGCTAGATTCATTTAGCCTAAGTAAAGTTTCCAAAAGTTTGACTTACCCAGTTAGCAGATATAGTTGGTTTTATTAAGATAAGAATCACACTTAGATAATACAATTAACACAAATTATAAAAGAACGAGGAAGTTTTCTCTAGAGTCTATAGATACATCGAGTAGACCTGACTATAAGAGAAAATACACAAGTTTTAAGTTTTCACTTGACAGGGGATAGGGTTTTCTTTGGGAGATGAATTGATAGAAGATTGAAGTTGGTTTTTTACTTCAGTTCAAGCGTCACAGATGGACAGATATTTAGTACAAGAAACAATTTCTCTAGAACACATAAGGCTTAATAGAGAAAGAAAGAAAAAAAAAGAGAGCAACAAAAAATATAGACTTAAAGATCTCTGGAACCATAAGGCTTCAATAGAGATCGAAAAGAAGCTAACTCTAGAACCAAAAGGCTTCCATAGAGACAAGAAGAGACAGAGATCAACAGAGAGAGAGAAAGAGAGATAGAGATTAATGAGTTGTCAACTATATTATCGAAGGGCTTTTTCTGTTCTTTTATAGTCAACTGAGTGGAGGAGAAGAAGAAGTGAAAGCAATTATAAGGTAGTAAGGGCTAGGAGAAATGATGTGTTTGTCAGTTATAGAGAGAAGGAAGATAGAGGTGTTTTGTTTCTTAGGTTACATAAATAGAGGTTATGAGGGAATTACTTTGTTGTCTTCTATGAATAGAAGTTTACAGCTTGATTTGGCAAGAGAATCAATAACTTTTTCTACTTATTTACATGTTGTAGGTCTTATACTAGATCTTAGATAAAACATTTAAATGGAAAAAATTGTACAGGTTTATCATTTGATAATTGAATTATTTAATAACATTTATATTTATATGGTCATCGCGCCACGACACAATATTGCTTGATTCATAGCAGCACATATCTTTCCGTCTTGGTAATTCACGAGAACTGACTGGAATCTTTCCGTGACGTTTCTCATTGGTTTAGGGTGACCATATATTTAAAAGTAAAATCCAGGACACAAAGAAAGATGTAGACAAGTAAATGGGTGCGAAGCCGGTGACCCGCGGGTAGGTTGGGGGGCAAGGCCTCCCAACATTAGCCCCGCAGGGCATTTTTTTTAAGATGTTTTTTCTGTGTGTTTTATAATTTTTGCTTTGGAACTGGAATTAGGCCTATTGGAAAAAATAAAAAGTTTTTTTTTTAAAAATGATGATTTAAAATGATTTTTAATCTAGGACTATGAATAGTTGCAAGTACAATTTTTTCAATATGGTTATTACAGTATAACGTTGAACTATCATAAGCATATCAAATCGGGAATTATAGCGGCCCAGTTCGTGCAGTTGTAGTACCATAGCTTTTAGTCATCCATTCAATTCTTTCCAGTTTGCCACCAGCAGTTAATTAACGATGAACGCAATATTGGAACGTTACTAGGCGTTCATTTCACACATACATCATGCAGCTTGGTACTCGTATAGACTACGCGTCGAATCATGCAGCTCAATTTACGAGTTTGTGGATCGATACAACCTATCATGATCGTTTAATAGAGAAAACAACGAGTGAGCAATATTCGTTATCAATTCAACTGTAGCTGTATTATAAACAAGCGAAGATATTTCCTAGTATAATGGATATTCTTTTTGAAGGTTTTCGTTGAAGACACACTTGCATTTTCCCATTGTTTTAAAGTTTTAACGCACGTGGGGGCTGAAATGACGAAACGTGTACACTGTACAACTAACTGCCCCTTGAGCGGGGAAGGAAAAGAGGTGGGCTAAGATAAGCTGGGGAAATTGAATGCGTGCACTTGCTGCGCGCAAAATTGAAAATGCGCATAACATAACAATCTTTGATGAACCGCTGTGTAACACCGAGAGAGATATAAATACTTGGCTATAAGCAAGAGCTCACTCTTTAATTAGTATAACATAAAACAAATACATAGCAATAGACACGAATAGATACGTTAGGTTGGCGTCTTATTATGGCGTCTTGAGAGACTTTATCGGGACACCGGGACGGGACTAAAAACCAGGACAAACCGGGAAAATCCGGGACGTCTGGTCACCCTAGATTGGTTACATAATTCATCCGGACTAGAATAAAACGCAATAGTGTTTCTGTAATCGGGCTCAACTAGAGAGTCAACGCGAAAGAGAAGACATGTTGTCCCTTTCATCGCCAAGTACTGAGACATGTGGCCGAGTGGTTAATACACTGAACCGTCATTCAGAGGCTGGGATTTGATTCCCGCCACGGTCGACCATCCTGACAGGGGTGCATCGTGGTTTCCCTCTGTCGTTCAGGTCGATACTGGGATGGTTCCTTAACAACAGGCCACGACCGACTCTTTCCCACTATCCAAAACACCTAATAAAATAACCTTTCATCTCATCATCACATCATCTCATACATCATTCACCGACGCCAATAGATCTCAGTCACCAGTACAGTGCGTCGATAAACCCAATATAAACGATAATATGAATAATAAATTCATCGCCAAGCAATAATAATTGTCACCATTTTCTTTCACACTTTCTTCAGACAAACACTTCATTAGAAACTGAGTTGAAGCCGGGCGTGGATCCGGGTTCCGCTCAAGGCGTGGGTTTCAGTACCTGTTTGTCATACCCTGAAATGACCCGGCTGTGTGTGAATGAACGACCAACAGACGTGCTGTGTTGTGTTTAGGTTCGGAGGAGAGGTTCGAGCCGATCGTGATCTCTGGCCTGACACCCGGCGGGCTGGCGGAGCAGACGGGCGCGCTGCACGCGGGGGACCGGTACGCAGAACACTTCCTACTACCACCAATCACGTGCACACCACTTATACCAGTTATTACAGCCCTACCAGTTGCATGCCATACCGTAGTACATATCCAGAGTCCATACTGGTGATGAAATTGATTCTCCAAGCTCCAGAATGTATTAAAAATTGATTTTGGAAAAAAAAGATGAAAAAAATTCACCTTTAAAAAAAGTTTAGTGATTTTAAACTTATTTTTTCAACCTTCCCGCGGCGTTTCACGTGAAAAATAGGTAGCTGCTAGAGACTCTTTTGAACTGAACTGTACCATTCGGGTATTTCCGTCAACGTTCGGCTGTCAGACGTAACCGAAGGAATAGCTTGTGCCCAGATGCTACCATCATGGTAGCGTCATCAGCATATGAAAAAGATTTGCAATGAGTTAATTCCTTGAACATATTGTTAACATGTAAGTAAAGCGTGGGTCCAAGAATCGATCCTTGTGGCACTCCAGACTTGAATCTTAGTTTACTACTGTGTGTATTATCTACATCCACGACGAGTTTTCTATTTGTGAAGTAATTGAGGAATCAATTGTACACTGGGCCACGAATACCAATACCAATATTACCAATACCAATATAGCTAGAATAATGCATACATTAGTATCTCATGTCTCAGTGTAAGAAAGGCTTTGCTGAAATCTATAAAAATTGATGTTATATGTTTATTATCATTTGGCTTCTCGTTGGTTCATTCAGAAAACTGTTCCAAAAGCAAAGTCGTACTCATTTTCTTCCTGAAGCCATATTGCTGGTCGCAACTAAAATATTATTTTCATTAAGGTATGTTACCAAACAAGTAGCTACGTATCATTCTAAACAATTTTCAAATGAGATAGTAAGGCAATGGGTCTATAGTTATTATAAAGCAAATGATCCCCATTGTTATGGATTGGTCTAATTATCGACATTTTCAATATACCGGGTACCATCCCTTTTAGCAGAGATGTAATAATAATTATATATTTTTTTTCTTATTGATTCAAATAAAAGCGTTATAATTTCATTATATTTATTTTATACTCTCATGAATGTCATAGACGGTGGCGAGGACAACAACATTTTCAATTACAATAAGCGCTATACTAATATTACAATCGAGAAATATGAAAAAAAAAAATTGTATTCTTATCAAAAAATGTGAACAATTATAATATAAAATTATAGAATGATGAATGATGAAGGGTAAGAAGAAATTAGTATCTAATTTATTTTCTTTGTTCATTTTGGCTTTTTAGCAATCTTGTTCTAAGAACCTTTGGACTTGAGGGTACTTTGCACTTTAACATGAAAGGTACTCTTGTGAGGTTCCACAAAACCCTCGTGGGGTTTATCTGTGTAGACATATAATATCAATCCACATTAAATATAATACAATAAAAAATTGAAAAAACATTTCTAATAATAAAATATAATAACAATACAATGAAGCACATTGGTGAGAACGTGTAAGAATAAACAAAATAGGATAAACCAACAAAATGATACCGTATTCAAATTGCAGTTGTAGTGAGTAGAAAAAAAAATGCAAATAACATAAGAAGAGAGAACTCGAGGAAGTGAATAAAATACCCAATTATACAATAATACAGAGTAGAAATAAACAATTCATATGACACATTCACGAGTTTAAAAGTATAAAGACAAATATAAGCCGGTTAAATTAGGTCAAATAGTGACAAGAAACGAGAGAAACTTATTCTGATAATAATGATGAAGATAGATTAATAAAAATATACAATTATCAGATTATTTTACAATTGATAATTCAATCAATGAAGCCATTTACATGATTATAATAAATAAAAGAGCAACTTGCCAAGTCGAAAGAAAATCAGTATAACGAAATAAACCTGAATACCGGTAAACCTTATATTGAACATTTGAAGTTGAGATATTGCTCATACCATAATCGAAAGTAACCATGTTTTGACAAATATTTTTAGCTCGTTATAATTGTTGACATTTTTCAAATTAATAGAAAGTTGATTGAGATTGAATGGGATTATGTATTCCAATCTTCTCTTACCAAATTTGTTAATCCAAGAAGGAATCTGAAATGTAATAATAATAATAATAATTTCAGAATAATACTAGATGTTTATAGACAATTGTCATGAGTTTAGGCCTACATCTTGATTAAGATAAGTCAGTTGATTTATTGACAATTAGTGTTTTGTAAGAGACAATATGTTGACAAATATTAATTCCAGGAATAATAAGCTTTGCTCATATAAGAAGATTTTTAATTCAATCTTGAATTTTGATGGGCCTGATGATTCTAAATTTCTCATTTCTCCTGGTAAATCGTGTCTGGAAAATGATGCCAAACATGTTTTGTGTTTTCACTTGGTATTTCCGCTGTCTCGGCTACGGTGTATTGTTGTGTGCTACGGACTGGTTGAGTGTTTGAAGTGTTGCAGGTTGCTGGCCATCAACAGCGAGCCGCTGAGGGGCCGGCCGCTGTCAGCTGCGATAGCGATGCTGCAAGCCTGCGGCGACACCGTCACCATGAAGATAGCCAGGAGCAGACCACGTGGGTGTACAAACACATATCTTAGTACCGTATTGTCCCAAATATAAGCCCAGGGTTTTTCTCAGAAGTCACCCTCGGCCAATAATCGGTCAAAAATACCTTTTTTGCTCATTTCAATTGGGCGTAGCAATATGCACACTAATATCAATGGAATCGACTAGAAACTGTGAGATATTCCACTAAAAACACGTTTAATAAATGTTTCATCATGAAGAAGCATCATTTTCTCAATTTCCATCATTTTTATTTGCCGCGCAGTTATAAACATAAGCACGGAGCTGTTTGCTGCATGGTGTGTGTCATCGTACTGGTCTACTACGCGGCGCATTACTGCGTGACGTGTGTGGTCTAACTTTGACGAGCACGAGACTGCAGTTCGTACGACTCGAGACGGCCGAGCGCCAATCGAAGCCGGCCATATATGACGATTGCGTGAGGAAAGGAGAGAAACTCTGTTTTCAATTACTGATCTAAAAGTTTGAGGGGTCGGCTTATATTCGGGACAATACGGTATGTTCACGGGTGGCCAAGTGGCTAGCACGCTGGACCTTCATCTATTCACCCATGGTCGACCGTCCTGACAGGGCCGGGTGCATCGTGGTTCTCTCTGTTGTTCAGGGATGGTTCCTTGATAACAGACCACGACCAATTCCTTCCCACTAGCCTCTCACCTCATCATCCCATCATCCCATCATCCCATCATCTCATATATCATTCACCGACGCCAATAGATCGTAGTCATCATTAGAGTGCGTCGTTGAACGCTATGTGAATAAATAAATAAATATATGACTGTTTAGACTTAAAGCTTTGTTTTTAACGGCTGTTACAAAACAAAATGATGAATTGCTGTGACTTTTGCCTGTAATGATAACTAGAGATGTGGAAATTTAGCATTAATTAAATTGACTATCGAATCCAAATATTTCATAGGGATATATATTTTTTATATTCTTTGTGCTTCATGTTATTTAATCCATTCAACCTCATTTTCTATTCCACTATTTTTCACTATGGATGTCTTTCATAGTATTTGGCTAAATTCAACTACAGTGAAACCTCTGCATCGTTCCTGAATCCATTGTTTTCCTGCTTGTATCATTCATTTTTCCTAACCCCACTCCCATATAATCAATGCTTAATTTTCCTGGATGGATTGTTTTCCTGTCTGGATGGTTTGTTTTCCTGTCTGGATGGTTTATTTTCCTGGTCCGTTGAAAAACGATGGAAAGAGGTTTCACTGTTATTTGATTTTCTATTTGATTTTTGATTGTTGATTTTCATGTTACATGAAAATCTGCACGATTTTGAAGATATTGAGCTGGGTCATATAAATTCCTATTTTTGAAAAGTGTTCAAATATAAAATCAACCGGAGAAACGAAATAACAAGTTGAAAAGAATTGTTACCTCTTTCCTCGTACACCTATCAATAAGTGGTATTTGGACAACTTCCTGCCTCAGACTGCAAAGTCCGAGAGAATGTGTCATTTCCGTTAATAATCCCGTAGTTGTTGATCTAGAGTTGGCAGCTCGTGTTTCTAGTAATTTGCTACAAAATGCTACGTTTCACATAAATATAGGCTACCAAACTTAGAAATGGATGCTATATTCGTGCGACTGAACGCCAACTGTTGGCGCCGTGTGTTGTTGCTTGTAGAGCCGTGCGTCAGCCCGTCGGACGACCCGTTTGGGCTGCCGTCCAGCGACAGCGCGGTCGAGTCGTGGGACAGCGTGTCCCCCGACCCCGGGACGCAGGCCTACCACGCCGAGAGCGCCACCGTCAGGCGCAGGCAGAAGGTGGTCATGGCCGAGAGTGAGGTTATGTCTGACCGCTGGGGATCTCACAGTCTGGATAGCATTGACAGCGGACAGTCCGGTGAGTTGTATCCTCAGCAGTGTTGGGGAAGTTCACTCATAAAAGGAACTTTCAAAAAGTTCAGTTTATGTCAAATAAATCAATCTTTTAAAAAATTCAAAGTTCGTTTTCGAGGCTTTGCTGTAAAAGTTCAAGTTCAAATTCAAAAAACATAAGTTTGTTCAAAAATTCACCTTGAAAATTATATGGAAAACAAGGGCTCAAAAATAATAAATGGCTCGCCTGGTGACAAGTGATCACATGATGAAATCCTAAACAGGGAATATTATACATTCAGGATAGACTGTAAAATAGTCGATCTCACTCGGAATTTGGACGGGGAAGTACGGATAGTGTGATCGTGTAGAATAGGATTATGATGAGTGATCTAAAATTATGAACTTTCAAATATTTCGTTAAAGTTCACCGACAAATCGAACGTGAAAAGGGTTCAAGATCGTCGACTGTAAATGTAACGCATTCATTGAAAAGTTCAGAAAATACGAACGCGTTCATTTTAAAAGTTCATTACCCAACACTGGTGTACAGCAACTCCAATGATACCGTCACGGCCCTGTGTTCATACCTGCGCCATGAGGATGTATAGTGAGAGGGTAGTCGTGAGGGATTTAAGGGTTCATCACAGATAAACTAGATTATCAAAACTTTGAACGATAGTTTATTGAAAGATAGTTTAGAGTATAAATGCCAAAAGAGGTTTTGAGCTAAATAACATGAATGTAAGAGAAGGTGGAATAAGAATGCCTGGGCTGGTTACTCCCCCTTCAATATAGGTTATTTAAATATACGTTACGACAAGAACGGCGTGGCGAGTCTCGTGGAGTGGTACCGAGGCGAGACGCGAACCCGGGACTCGGTAATCTTCCCAGCCGCGTCCTGATGAGGTCCACTCCCGGAACACGTGCGTCCCTGTCGATAGTTGATTTCAGAGAGACCGACAATGGCGTTTCCGCGGAGTGAGACGCGTATGTAGAACAGCTGATCCACAAGTGCATTCACCTGGCTTTGCAAGCCATGCACTTTGTGGACACTCGAGCAAATGCGAGCTGTCTATAGTAACTACTCTTTCCACTCGAGCTGATGTTCCTATAGTCTTTTTCATCCGATAGTGAACTGGGAATGAGACGGAGGGAGTCCATCTGAGATGATCCGAGACTTGGGATGGCGGGAATTGGAAATACGGAGAAAGGAGGATCGGATCTGTAATTTCTTCAGGGTAATGGAGAGTTGAATAGGTTGATTGAAAGGAATGAGTCAGGGTATGGGGGTAGCAGGAGTCATGATAGAGCAGTAGTCATAAAGGGGGCTAGATTAGATGTCGGTAAGTTCTCTTTCTTGAATAGGACAGGTAGGGATTGGAATGGGCTTAGTAGAAGTATACTTGAGGAGGATGAAATAGGGTTGAAGCTATTCCGTCAGAAGGTTAGGGAGGCGATAGGATAGGATCGATAGGGAACTTGCCACCGCGCATTTATGTGCAACTGCAAGAGTTAATAATGATAATAATAATAATAATAATAATAATAATAATAATAATAATAATAGGCTGCTGTTTACATAAGCAGGATAGCACCAATAGTTTAAACAGCTTTCCAGTCAATGGGCATTTTGCTTGAATTTTAGATTTAATCAATATAAAATATAAAATGGATGATATTAGCAACAGATTCTAACAACAAGGCAGCCAAAAAAGTTTTGAAAATAAAAATAGAATAGTTTTTTTCATTGTTTTTTTATACATTCCATTATACACTATATCTATGACTATCGATAACGTAACGGGATAAGCAACATGGCGTAAGTCCTATCCTTTCAACATTAGGCCGTTTTCACCATGATGGAATCAGCGCTTTCGTGTACATTTGTGAGATTCGCAATTTCAAATCAAATCGTACGTATCATGCTCGTATTTTTTTTTTTTTTTTTTTGAGAAGATTTTTATTACACAAAAAATTAGTTGATTACAAATATCGTAGACCCACAAAGTCATGAAGACTTGTCTGCGGGTCTACTAATCATGTTGTCATACATAAATATAAACACAAACAAATGTCTGGATAGCAGCTAGTTAATTAATATTACAATCTAAACAAATAAAATACTTCTTCACTTCTCTTCTAATAATAAATAAAACATATTAATCTTGTCATAATGATATTGCTATATATTAGCATTTGATTTTCCAAATTTTTAGATGGTAATTCACTATAAAATACAACTTTGCCAAATCCATTTTTTCATTTCATTTTTTACACCGGAAAGTTTTTGTATATTTAATAAATCAGGTGGAAGTTTGTTAAACAGGGTCGGTATTAGATGTTGTTTTTCCTGTTTTCCATACGAATTAATATAAATTGGTGGTACAAATTTGTCCTTGAATCTAGTTATGTGGCCATGTTCAGCTTTATTTTTGTGTTCACTTGAGAAATAATTATTTATGATGAAAATTAACAGATGCAATTGCCTTACAGTGAACAAATTCAGTGGAGCATTGTTTTTATTTTTTGAAGCTATAATTTTGAATATTCGTTTCTGAATGTTTTCAATGTTGTCTAAAAAATTATTTGTGGTGAAACCCCAAGACAAAATGCCGTACCTAATTATGGATTCAATAAGAGAATAATAAACTATTTTCAAAGTATCAAAATCAACGTATGGCTTCAATATACTAAGACTATACATTCCAGATTGCAACCTGTTACATGTTATTTGAATGTGCTTGTCCCATTTAAACTGGTTATCGATTACTACCCCTAAATACTTTTGCTGAAAAGTGTTTGTTATTTTGACACTACATGTACAGTTATTACCAAAATTGTTGCAAGTCCTAAAGTTACGATGAAGACATGAATAATTATGATAAACTAGGTTAATATTTTGAATAATTTTGAAAGGTGAATGAATATGCATAGTTGTGGTTTTCTTATAATTAATTGCCAAACCATTATCATGGGACCAACATAAAATATTGTTGAAATCATATTGAAGATACTCATTTGCCATAGAGAAATTTTTGTGAATTGACACAAGTGCTGTATCGTCTGCATACAAGAATACATTACATTTTTTAACTACTTTTAACATATCGTTTACATAAATTAGGTAGAGCAAAGGTCCTAAAATTGAACCCTGAGGCACTCCAGATTTAACCGAAACTAAATTACTAAACATGTTGCCAATTTTAACAGTCATGAATCTATTTTCCAAAAAATCTTTAAACCAAGCCAAAACAGGCCCTCTAATCCCAATTTTCTCCAAAGCATTTAATAATCTGTCATGTAGTAAAGTATCAAATGCTTTGGAGAAATCTATAAATAACACATTCACACAAAGATTTTTATTTAAAGCACCAAATATTAGATCAGAAAAATCATACAAAAGTTGACCAGTACTTTTATTTTGCTGAAAACCATATTGTTTCTTATCTATTATTTTGAAAGCATTTAAATAGGTTATTAATTGATCAGCCATATGTCTCTCCATAATTTTATCAATTGATGAAAGTATAGCAATTGGTCTATAATTTTCAAACAGAGTGTGGTCACCATTTTTAAAAACTGGCTTGATAATTGAATGTTTAATAAGGTCAGGAATTTTATGATGCATGTAGGTGAGATTTATTAATTTAGCAATAATCGGACTAATTTTTGGAGATATTAAGGACAAATCCTGAAATCTGATATTGTCAATTCCTGGACCTTTTCTAGTATTTGCGTTCATAATGATTTTTTTAATGGAGTCATTGGTAGCTTTTTTGTAGTACATAGACTGTAAGGCAGCGTTTTCATCTTTGATAATAGTTTGCATTTTGCAATCATGCCGTATAGATTCAACTCCATTCAGAAAACTATCAACAAAACCATCCACTATGAAAGGTGAAATAGTTCCCATATATTTAACAATAACATCATCAACAGACATTCGAGGTTTCTTTCCTATCAATGTGTTGATCTCACTCCAAGTTTTTCTAATATCAAATTTACAATCACTAAAACGGGTTCTGTAATATTTTAATTTAGCCCTAACAAGGAGTTTATTGATACAATTTCTATGTGTTTTATACATGTTTCGGTACATAATATTGTTTTTCGAATTTTTCCATTTCCTAAAAAACGTATCCCTAACTTTTATTATTTCTTTAATTTCCTTTGTTACCCAAGGTTTATCATTTCTTCTCAGATTTGAATCTAATGTATACACAATTTTAATTTCTTCTGCATTCTCATAAATTCTCTTGAATGTATCACATATACTATTATATAAATGACATGGATCATTATGAAGTTCCAGTAACAACCCCCAATTTACACTGTTCAATTCAATTTTAACTTTATGCTCATTAATTATCTTTCTGGTTGATACAGTCTTTGAAGCTTGTATAGTATGATTTACATCTTTGTTATAAATTCCTAGTAAAATAATAAAATGATCTGAAATTTTGGTTTCAATTATCGCTGAAAGAATATCGCGCTCTTTATTATTTACTCTTGCAAAAAAATGATCGATACAAGTTTTGGAAAATATACCTAACCGTTCTTCTACTCTAGTAAAGCCATTTATACATTTTTTTAATCCATTGATAGCCATTATGTTGGAGTACCGTTGAGTATTACCATTTTCCTGTTTAGCCAAATCAATATTAATATCTCCCACCATTATCACCTGTTCTTTATTTCTAAAACCTGATAAAATACTTTCAATTTCATTTATAAAATGTATTATGTTTCCATTATCAGGTGGTCTATATATAGCTAACAGCTGTGTTATGTTACCGTTCACTGCTATTGTACCTCTAACACCCTCAAAATAATTATAGACTTCATTGCTCAAGACAAAATCAATTCCATGTTTTACGTAAATAATAATACCACCACCACGTTTATTTACTCTAAGAGATGTATACATGCTAAAGCCATGCACATCAAAAGTACTTTTTTCGTACTCTTTTATATTCACTTCCCCCAATATAAAAATATCTAACAAATCAATTAAGGTTGCAATATACGAAATAAATTCATCGAAATCACTCTTCAAAGACCTTATGTTTAGAAATAATATATTAAATGTATGTTTGAAAGAGTGTATTAAAGTACAATCAACCGCATCAAAAGTAAGATTCTGAACAAAAGGTACAATTTCTTCTTCAATGTTTGTACTAACCATGGGTGAAATGTCAAGAGTTCAATACTCGCAATGTTAATGACGTTCAAACAAGTTTGTCCAGATCACTCTCGTGGTTTATTCGAATAGCCATAGATGACTCATCTTTCCTCACCAATATTTTCCCGAAACGAAACCAAGCAAAAATGTATCCTTTCTCTTGTGCAGCTGCCTTCGTCTTCCACAATAAGTTCTTATAGTAAGGCGTCAAGTTTTCATTTACGTAAATTTTAGAATCACTTCCATTTCTTGCTGCGTCGTTATTCGTCACTTTTATTTTATTTTTCTTGACAATAAATTCATCCCGTTTCTTCCGCGACAAAAACTGAACAATAATACTACGTAATTTCCCTTTTTTGCCTGAGAGACGATGCACAACTTCAATATCTTTCGATTCAAGTTCAATGCCCATCTTCTTAGCCACATTCAACACAATTTTTTCGAGATTTTCATCTTTTGTTTCCAGTACTTCACAAAGTTCAAGGTTACAATTTCTCCCATATTGCTCTAAATGGTTGAGCCTGGTTGTGAGGTTAGAGATCACTTCGTCCCGTTCCTTAACTTTACCGATGAGAGATTCTATGGTCTTGTTCATATTATTTATTAATTCGTTATTGTTATTTAACTTACTCAAAAGTTCATCATACTTGCCGGATAAAAAATCCTGAGATTTCTCCATGTCACGTTTTAGATCAGCAAAGTGCTTTCCCAATGACGATTGTTGATCTACAGTAGAATTTGAGGCGGACGACGTCGACCCCTTCCGTTCAGGCAGTTTTCCTTTGCAGCTTAGACATTTCCAAGCTTTACGTTTGGCATCTGACATCGCTCGGTAGGTTTTCTCAGAAAGCGTCGTACACTCGTAGTGATACGAACTTTCGCACCACGTACATTCGACATATTGACCATCTGCAGGCAGGAGCTCGTCACAACGGAAACATTCCATCGCAACCAAAACTCACGATAAGATATACAGGACCGGTTGCAATATCGAGGAGAGAGAAACACGTCCTTCTCGTACGCTGCCCCAGACTAGACTCTGATATATATATAATATCTGATATATATATATATTCAATATATAGTTCATAGTTGTACAATTGCATTGATTTCAATCTTTCTCGTAGATGATGAGTAATTATCCAGTTATCAAATGGTAAATATAGCAGTAAGGCTCTTGACCAGGGGACTAAATGCTTTTACAGACGTATTTTAAATTTAGATTGGCCAATTCAAATGAAATTTATCCCAATATTGCTTAATGTAGTTGAAAGAGCTGGATTCACAGATTGCGTTACATCTATTACTTGTATAGATCAACATACAACAATACCAGCAAATCATCATAACATTTGTGAGGCGGCATCCCTCTGATATACGCATGGTGCGAAAGGGAAGCGCCATGTTGCTTATCCCGTTACGTTATTGATAGTCATAGCTTGTATAGATCAACACACAACAATACCAGCAAATCATCATAACATTTGTGAGGCGGCATTCCTTTGATATACGCATGGTGCGAAAGGAAACCGCCATGTTGCTTATCCCGTTACGTTATTGATAGTCATAGACTATATGTAACAAAGGTTGGTCATCAAAACCAATGTCATAATAATAATAACAGAGAATTATATTGTATTCAGGTTTACTTCCATTTTGTTTCCAGAATAAACTATTCATCAATTTAAACCTGAATAATTGAACAACAATAAAAAAAAACTCGAATAAAACGAATATGAAGAAAAACGTGAACAAAGATTGATTCTGAAACAGTCTTTTACTTTTACTTCATAAATGACTTCATTTTTCAATATTGATTCAACATGATGTCTACAAGTACTATACATTGTTGAAGAATTTCAATCCAATGTGATTAACAACGGGCTCAAAACGACTTTGAAAATATGTTCAATATTCAGTACCTCATGATTTGATCAAAACACATGCTTTTGAGAGGCTGTTTATTGATTGAAGCCCACTGGCTTGATTAATTTTATTGCGACACCGTGATCTATTTCAGATATTCACAACTCTTCAAATCAGTATCGATCTTTGTTTCAAAATCGAATCAGGTACTCAAATACCAAATACTTTTTATTTATTTTTAATAACATCGAAACTTGATACAAAATCATTGTTCCCCAATTAAGGCTATGGATGAAAGATAGGATCGTTTGGACGGGGCACCACAAGGGCGATTTTATCACCCCATTTTGATCATTTAAAACTAATGGTCTTCAACACCAGGACTGCGCTGTCTGTGACCATAATTTTTCGCCGTAGATAAAAGTCTTTCAGTATAAACACACGAATGTTGATATCTTCCACTTTGAACTAAGTCTCTTGGGCAATGATTACTTCTTTCCCTTGACAGAAGATGTAAAGTTGATCATTATACAAAATGCACAAATTAAATTAAATACTCAATAGATATTTCAATTCGGCTCAATATTTCAGGTTTACTCCTGACACCAATGCTGGTAACGTCCGGATATATCACAAAAATGGTTCATACTTATGATGTGTTCTGGATTTAATTATTTAATTAGAAAAATATTTCAATTAGATCGAATTGAAATACCAAATACTCAGATCTGATACTAAAAGAAAGTCTTGCAATGTTTACTCATTTCTTCCATTCATTAACGTCAAGACTTGATACAAAATCATTGTTCCCAATTGAGGCTATGGACGAAAGTAAACCCTGTGAAGTTGGCTCCGCAAATGTGCCAAATTCAATTCAAACAAATGCCAATTATTAGTGCTTGGTTAGTGCAGGTTAGTGCCCCAAATGGAATCGTCATTGCTATTTCTGTGCTGGCTCTTCTCTACCAATTCCATATGCGGGGCCAACTTCACGCTGGCCCCCCACATGATCAAAAATTAGAATTTTTGGCACCGTCATCTTGAATCATGTTAGTGCTCATTAGTGCCGTTGATTCTTTTGTTAGTGTTGTACTATTTGAGTGAAAAACCGACATGAGCCATGTGCGGAACAGCCCCGCACATGAGCAATTATAACGTTCTCATAACGTATAAACTTGGGTGTTTTTTTTTATATTGGGTTTTAACGACGCACTGTAATGATTACTAAGATCTATTGGCGTCGGATGAATGATTAATGAGATGATGGGATGATGAGATGAAGGTTTTTTATGGGTAGTGGGAAGGATAGTGGGAAGGAAGCGGTCGTGGCCTATATTATAGGAACCATCCCGGTATTAGCCTAGACTACAGAGGGAAACCACGAAAAACCCCTGTAAAGATGGACGGTGGCGGGGATCGAACCGGGTCCGATATGTCCCTTCACCTCCCGGGTCACACGAAGCAAGTGAGCTAACCACTCAGCTACTGTGCCGGTACTTGGTGTTTGTTAGTGCTATCTTAGTGTAGCCACAATTAATAGTACAGAGTCGAGAGGTAACTGAGTCGCAGTGCTATCCATGTCCAGTGCTATCCTGAAGCTCAGACTGGAAGGCCTAGCACTACGATTTTGGACATTAGATTGTAGCTAACCATAGATGCACTAACAAAAAAATGAATGAATATTAGAGTTTTAAGGCGCATCGACAGCGAGGTCATTTAGCGCAAAAAAATGATCAGCACCAACGTGCACTAACATAATTTAAGATAATAATGCCGAAAAATTTCAATTTCCAATCATGTGCGAGGCCAGCGTGAAGTTGGCCCCGCACATGGATTCAGTGGAGCAGTGCCAGCACTAACGAAGCACTAACAATTGGCATTTGTTTGAATTTGGATTTGGCACATGTGCAGGCCAATTTCACGGAGGTATGAAAGTGAAATCGTTTGGACGAATCACCACAAAGACGATCTCAAAGCCTCATTTCAATTATTTGAAATTTAGAACAACAACTTTGAGATCAGGACTGCGCTTTCTGCGGCCGGGCTTTTCCTCCGCAGACTAAAGTCTTCAGTTTCTCAAAATCCAGAACACATCATAAGTATGAACCATTTCTGTGATATATCTGGACGTTACCAGCATTGGTGTCAGGAGTAAACCTGAAATATTGAGCCGAATTGAAATATCTCAATCAAATGGAACTCTTATTTTACCGCTGTTAATTCTATTTCAGGCATTTTCTCCGACGAAGAGAAACTGCACTGGGACAAGCCGTCGGGCGTTGACATCGCTGATCACCTCATTAGCCCCATCTCAGACTGCTCAGGTTGGAACAACCGTAGCTATATACGAGGGATGACATCGATTCTAAAAATCGGGAATCGATTCTCTATGCTCCAGAATCGATTAAAAATCGATTTTGAAAAAAAAAAATCAAAAAAAAAAATTCAAAAAAAAATTCAAAAAAAAAGTTTTCTCAAAAAAGGAGTGTGATTTGAAACTTTTTTTTTCAACCTTCCCAAGGCGTTCACGTGAAAAATAGCTGCTAGAAACTTCTTTGAACTGAACTGTACCATTTGGGTATTTCCGTCAACGTTCGGCTGTCGGACGTTACCGAAGGGATAGCTTTTGTCCAGATAGTAATATCTCAACAATACAGAATAATATAGACAACGAAATGAGCACTTATTACAACGTAAAAAAGTACAGCACTGAACCAAAAGAAAAAAAAAAAAAATTGGGAAAAATCGATTTTTTGATTTGAGAATTGTTTTACATCAGAATCGATTCTTAATCGATTCTCGATTAATCGATGTTATCCCTACTATATACTCCCTCACCGAGATTATTCATTATTATTATTTAAAGTCTTGCAATTGCACCTAAATGGACAATGGCAAGTTCACTGTCCAATACTTTGTTCCCATTACAGTAAACCCTCAATAATCACAAATTGAAGAAACTTGAAAAAAATTAATTTGATTTATAAAAATTTAGATTAACCAAAAAATTATTGTTACAGTAAACCCGCGTTAATCCGAAATTCAAGGGACCCCAAAAAGTGATTTTGATTTGTAAAAATTCGGATTAACCAAAAAAACTCATTTTCTACGAAAATCATCACACTTCCCGGTTAGAATTGGAGCAATTTCGTATTGAGTGCGAGAGAAAGCTAGACGCCACGTGCGAGGAACCGAATCACTGATCGTGTGTATTTGGCTATCTTCGACAGCAGACGAACGTTAGATGGCTAGCTTCGATTGGCGCTCGGCCGTTCTCGGAGCTTACCCCTCGTCAAGGACAGACAGAGCAGCCAAAGACCTTAGTATCTAACCTAATGAAGTTAGATACTAAGGTCTTTGGAGCGGCCCGAGCGCACTCGGAGTCGGATGACGTATTCAGTAGCAGCGAACAGCTGAGCTGGCTTCGGCCTATTGTTACGCGTCAAATAAAAAGGATGGAATTCACGAAAATAATTATCAATTCTAGGAATTCACTCGATCTATTTTGGATTATCCAATCCGAAAACAGTGCTCAAGCAATAGAGGGGTCGAAATATTAGTTCAAATTACGGATTAGCTGGAATTCGGATTAACCATATTCATTAACATTGAAATGCCTATACCTTCAGCCGGGGACTGACTTCAAGTTCGAAATATATCGAATTTCGGATTAACCGAGTTTGGATTAACGAGGGTTTACTGTAGGCCTACACGGAAATCATCACTCTCTGCGCTTGAAATTTAGTCAATTTTGTAATGCGTGCGAGAGGAAGCGAGAGGCAACCGGCCGATACGCAGAAACTATTGCTAGGGCCTCGGTGATCATGTCTCCTCCGCCGCTCGGTAGACCCGCTTCTATTGGCGCTCGGACGTCCCGAGTCGATGGTGTGACGAACAAACGTTCCGAGCTCAGCATGGTGTTGCGTTCGGCAACGGCAGGTCGTCAAGGTCAGATCACTCGGGCGGATGACACACACAGAGCTCAACGTGCGTCGGCCTTTTCTTATGTGTCAAATAAAAAGGATTGAAATTGAGAAAATAATTATCAACTCAAAGGATTCACTCAAACTATTCCGAATTATCCAATCCGAAAACAGTGCTGAAGCAATCAAGGGTCGCAATATTAGTTGGTCTTATGGTTTAGCTGGAATTCGGATCTTCGGAAATTGAATTCTTAAATTGAAATTGAAATTGGAAGCGGAATTCTTCAGCTGAGGATCGACTTCACGTTTGAAATATGTCAAATTACAAATTAACCGAGTTTGGATTACCGAGGGTTTACTGTACTACAACACTACGATAGTACAGCTACTAGTCAATATAGACTGCTATTGCGTTTACACTGATATTTTAGTAATTCTAGGTTGGTAACAGTATTAGTTGTATTATTTTCCACAAGAACAACATATTTGAAATACAGCCCTCTAATCAGCAAGGATCTTGCAGGATTTCCCTCACAAATTGATCAGTTCTTGTCACATGACCTCGTGAAACTGCCCTCCGTTCCAGAGTGCTCGATACCCGAGTCTCAGCATCGTCTGGAGCGCGACTACGTCTCCCCCCCGCGCGACTTCTACGACGAGCCCGCCGCCGCCCCCTCCCCCCTTCCCCTGCCGTCGTACCTGCGCGACCGCACGCAGCCGAGCAGGCGCCGGTTCTCCGAGATTGCGTGTCCTGACGACGGCCAACAGCAAGCTTACTACGAGGACGTGTTCCTGGAGCGGAGGGAGGAGACGCACGCTGGCGGCTCGTTGGCTAACCTCACGGCCGGCTCGGCCAATCAGCATGCAGAGCTCTATCAGGTGAGGTTCACACTCACGCACAAGGTCAGCTGGTTCCAAGGTCTGGGACTAACTTCGAAATCAGTATTTCCCATTTATTTCAAGAGAAATATTCATCTAATTTTTATTCTGAGATGTAAATTTCCATTTTATCTCTAGTTGTATTGAATTTTTTTCCAAATGTCTTCTTGACGTCATTGTAAATATGGATTGCGACTTGGACGTGTGGCCAAGTGATTAGTACACTGAACTGTCATTCAGGAGACCGGGGTTCGATTCCCGCCATGTTCGACTATCGTGACATGAGTTTTCCCTCTGTCGTTCAGGTCAATACTAGGATGGTTCCTCAACAACAGGCCACGACCGACTCATTCCCACTATACAAATAACACCTAATAAAATATCCGACGGTCTGTACGAACGAGGGGTGTATCATCCCTTCATCTCACATACCATTCACCGACACAGTCATCAGTAGAGTGCGTTGTTACACACAACATGAAGGAATGAGATGATGATACATGTTACTGTATACGAGTGGACGGTGTGTTGAGGCTTGTCTTGGTCTGCGCAGGTCACGCTGTTCAAGGACTTGATCTACGAGGACTTTGGCTTCAGCGTGTCCGACGGGCTGTACGAACGAGGGGTGTACATCAACCGGGTGCGCAAGGGGGGTCCGGCCGACATGAGCGTGACCTTGAAGCCTTTCGACAGGATACTACAGGTGCGCTCACTCTTGCTCACACAACAACCTCAAGGCTATTCATCCATCTAAAAATGAGATTTTCTTCATCTGACAAATAACTAGATTTTGAGTTAACTAATGCATGACCATTGAAGAGAATTGATATTAAAATGGTGGGAAAAAAATCGAAATATTTATCCCTGTTTTTTCCCGCGTGCCGGCAAAATAACGAAAAACACTTGCAAAATACTTGAATGCCACAAAAATGATTGTAGAGTTTTGAAACTTGCCAAAGCTATTGTTAACACTATTGGGCATGTCATCAAATAATTAGAATTTTCATGAGTCTTACCGTTTGATTATCAATTATCATCAAAGATTTAGTTGCCTGAAAGTTTTTACAAAATTGTATGCGATTCTAATTGAATCTGAATCGATCGAACGGCAAGACTTATGGAAATTATGATCAGCTGAATGACATGCCCAATAGTGTGAACAATATCTCTGGCAAATTTCAAAACTCTACAATCATTTTTGTGGCATTCACGTATTTTACAAGTGTTTTTCGTTATTTTGCCGGCACGCGGGAAAAAACGGAAAAAAAAATTGATTTTTTTCTCATCATTTAAATATCAATTCTCTTCAATGTTCATGCATTAGTTGACTCAAAGTCTAGTTATCTGTCAGAAGTAGACATTCTTATTTTTAGATGGATGAATAGCCGTAACAACCTGACAGACGTGTGATATCGCACAGATACTTGTGTTTAGATGGCCTCTCATTACATTCATAGCAGAAACAGATGGTTTCATTGTGTTGATACGTATATCGTTCTACTTGACATGTGAAACAAGAACTTTGCCGATATCACTGTTATTCACCGTTCAGAGGCTCGTCAATTTGACACATTCAGCCTAGAACGATGTTTGGGATAACAGCTGATCATTTTTCAATACATTAGAGCAGGGGCGGATTGGCCATAAGGGCAACCGGGCAAATGCCCGGTGGGCCGGTCGGTCTGGACGTAATTTGGGCCGCTTATAATTTGTTGAAAACTTGAAAATAATTTTAATTTCTCAAAATTACGAAAACTTCAATACAACTGGCAGGCATAATATATAATGATTTCAACTATTGATTTTTTCGCCGTCATTGATGAAATCATGATTATTTTCAATACAGCTAAAGACACAAAGGCCACTTAGTAGCCAGTAGGTTTAATTCAAATAGAGGAGGTTAAATGAATTATTCTTTGTATTTGGGCCGCATTATTCGTGTTATTCATCAGGCCGGCCGCCTGTTGTCTGTTGGTAGGCCGCCTTGTGCGGTGGCCTTTTTAACAGAATGATTTACTTGGGAAAAAGTGGCAAAATTGCAATTTTACAAAGTACTAAGGCCACTTTGACAAAAAAAATTAATGACAAAATTACACAGAATCGTTGCTCCGAGTAGACGAGTGGGTCGCGGGCCACCGGCCGGATTCGTTCGGGATGGTTCGGCGAATAACGTTGCTATGCAGAGTTATATGGCAGAAATGACAAGTAGCCGCAAATAATTTTGTGTCATGGGCAAATGCAAAACTTGGTGATGTTAGCGACGGTTCGGAATCGGAGTACGAAACAGTGGTTGTCGACAACGTTTTACCCAATATTCGAGTTCGACGGCGGCGAGCTGGTTGTAACGAACGCACACCCGACGATCCTATCCTTGAGGCAAAGAAAAGGTATGAAGTTGAAGTCCACAACGGTATATTATATGAAGCGGTTGAGAGTATGCAGTCAAGGTTCCAAACAAATGGTGCTTTGTACGCTGACTTTGCCTGTCTAGACCCTAAAAATTTTGAAGGCATGATCAATAATTGTCCTAAAAACTTGTTAGAAAAACTAAGTGGTCTCTTAGTTGAATTTGGCAAAACAGCTACACCCACCAATCTTCAAAACGAGCTTCAAAACTTGGCGATAAACTGGAAAAAATTAAAATCAACAGTGTCCGAATTATATGCTTCTGCAGTGACTTCTGCTAATAAATATACAGATGATGACGATGAATTCGACGACGAAAACAATGAAGACGGGATTATTGACAGCAATCGCAACAACAACGAGAGTGCAGCTGCAAATCGCTCGTGCAGATCGTGTAAAAATTGTGCCCAGTGCGTTTTCCAACAATTTATTTAGTGAAGCTTATAAGACCATTTTCCTGGCATATAGACTGTTATTCTCACTGTCGTCGATACAAGTAGCATGTGAAAGAAGCTTCTCAACTCTCAAATTTGTAAAAAAACGACTTTGCAGCACCCTTACACAAGAACATCTTGAAGCTTTTATATTAATGGCCAGCGAAAAATCAATATTAACACATTTCGACAACGACAACATTATTGACAGGATCGCTGCGAAAAGTAGTTTGTTAAGATAGAAGTTACTTTTATAACTGTGTATATGTAGGCTACAAACCAGACATAACTTATATTGCATCTTAGATGAAGGCGATTCGGTGAGATTACACTTTATTATGAAAATAATGTTCAGAAAGTAAATTCACTATAGAAGCAAGGACTTTTAATAGCAATTACTATTAAAAGTCCATGATAAAACGTTTCTAATTTTTTGGTCGAGGGGGGGGGGGGCGCTATATCAACAAAAGGCCGATGCGATGTGATGTGGGCTGCTTTTTTTCCCCAATCCGCCCCTGCATTAGAGTACGGGTATTCTGTTTTGCAAAAACAAAAATGTGATATGTACCGTTATATGTGAGAATAAGAAAAATATGGGTGATGGGACCATAGATCAATATTACCTCACCAAGAGATACGTTACTCCTGCGGCCAATAGCGGAATGTGCTCGTTCCAATCTCGCCGGCCATATTGGACATTTACAAATAGAATCTAAGCAAAGGCGTTCTATATCACCTCACCGAGATACGTTACTCCTGAGGCTGATAGCGGCATGTGTTCGTTCCAATCTCGCCGGCCATATTGGACATTCACAAATAGAATCTAAGCAAGGCGTTCTATATCACCTCACCGAGATACGTTACTCCTGCGGCCGATAGCGACATGTGTTCGTTCCAATCTCGCCGGCCATATTGGACATTCACAAATAGAATCCAAGCAAGGCATTCTATATCAGCGGTTCTTAACCTGGGGTCTGCGGACCCCCAGGGCTCCGCGAAAGGTTGCTAAAATATTAAAAATAATTGCATTTTAAACTTATTGTCTGTTTTAAACAAGATACAAAGTACAGTTATCATATAATAGTACATTTTTCTGAGCTATAGCTGGATAGCTCATTTAGCCATGGTAGTTTCTTTGAAATCAAGGAATTACAATAGGTCCAACTTGTGGTTTAATGAATGAGCCACCCCCATCTCACTTGTAATCAATGCATCTATAATAGCTTAGCTTCGTTGTCTCAATGGCGCCTTTTTTTCCAAGAAGCAAATAGTTGTCAACATGAGATGGGGTTGTGCCCAGTCAGACATTCTCTCGTTATGATCACTGGCATGATCATCAACCCCTATTCACTGAGTTTCACGGGGTCTTTGCATGCTTTTCCAAGAAGCAAATAGTTGTCAACATGAGATGGGGTTGTGCCCAGTCAGACATTCTCTCGTTATGATCACTAGCATGAGTATCAACCCCTATTCACTGAGTTTCAGAGGGTCTTTGCATGCTTTTCCAAGAAGCAAATAGTTGTCAACATGAGATGGGGTTGTGCCCAGTCAGACATTCTCTCGTTATGATCACTAGCATGATTATCAACCCCTATTCACTGAGTTTCACGGGGTCTTTGCATGCTTTTCCAAGAAGCAAATAGTTGTCAACATGAGATGGGGTTGTGCCCAGTCAGACATTCTCTCGTTATGATCACTAGCATGAGTATCAACCCCTATTCACTGAGTTTCACGGGGTCTTTGCATGCTTTTCCAAGAAGCAAATAGTTGTCAACATGAGATGGGGTTGTGCCCAGTCAGACATTCTCTCGTTATGATCACTAGCATGAGTATCAACCCCTATTCACTGAGTTTCACGGGGTCTTTGCATGCTTTTCCAAGAATTTGTTCATTACTTTAAAAAGCATATTCCAAGTCAACTTTTGCAAAATATATCAGTTCTGTTCGGTTTTTTGTTGAGTCTTGTCGTGTTTGTGTGTTTTCTCCAGAAAGCAAGCTCGACCATCTCATCAATGGTGAGCTCCATCAGATGTTATTTCATTGAAATATAAAAATGGGCAATATATATATATATATATATATATATAATATAAACATAACAATATTTGCATCAATGTTAATGCATTTCGGAGAGGGGGGGACTAAGGGCTACTTGATTTTATTATTAATTTCCTAAGAGGTCCGTGGATAGAAAAAGGTCAAGGACCACTGTTCTATATTATCACTACTATGTTGAATATGTTGGAAACTTCCCGGTTTGCAAAGCGGTGTGAAGCTAAGTAACGCATCTCGGTGATATAGATCTATGATGAGACGTGATATGAGTTAACGGGATGATGAGATGAAGGTTTCTTGGGTGAGGAAGGTAGCGGTCGTGGCTTGTATCGATGAACCATTCTGGCGGTGGCAAGGATCAAACCGGAGCTTGATCCAGCCGCTGAGGTACCTGTGCCTGTTGCAGGTGAACGACACGCGAACGCAGGACTTTGACTGCTGCCTGACGGTGCCTCTGATCGCGTCCGCCGGAGACAAGCTAGAGCTGACGATCGCGCGCAACAACAACAACAACAACAACTCCTACTCCACGTTCCACCAGCAGAAGGTGAGACTTACTTACAGTAAATTCCTTCTGTAATCCAAAATTTGACGTGTCTCGAACGTAACGTCGGTCCCCGGCTGACGGTATAAGCATTTCGATGTTAATTAATATGGTTAATATGGACCTATATAATTAATATGGACCAAAACTTATTATTTAAAAATCATGCTCAATATGTAACTAAAAAAATGTCAAGAAAGATTAATCTATTCCGGAGAATGAATAAATGTTTGCCTGCTAAAACAAAGGTTATGATGTATCAGGCAATAATAGCACCACACATCGACTATTGCAGTTCCGTGTTATTTCTTTTGAATAAAAATGAAATAGAGAAAATGCAAAAACTTCAAAATATAGCAATGCGTAGTATCCTTTTAGTCAATAAATATTCTTCCATAAAGAAAATGTGCAACGCCCTAAACTGGCTAAATATAAAACAACGAATAGTCTTAAATACACTATGTCTTATATATAAAATTATAAAAGGATTAACACCATCATATTTAAGAAACAACAAAATTCAATTCAATAGAGATATTCATATATATAACACAAGAGAGGGAAGTAAAGTAGTCATTGAAAGACAGCAGTCAAAATTTGGAAACAATTCAATTTATATCAAAGGAATCAGGATTTTTAATAGAATACCTGAAAATATACGAAATTCGGAAAATGTTAAAACTTTTCGAAGAGAATGCTCAAAATTAATCAGAGAAAACAGACTTTTACCAAATTGTAGAGAATTAGTTAACTATTGGGATGAAATGTAATTGTAAATAAATAATTGTAAGACTATACTAGTACATAGGCTTTATAATTTATATGATCATAATTATGTTGAACGAAGACATGTTCACTGTTTCACAATTATTATTATTTGTTATTCTAGTTATTATGTGAAAATTCATGATGTTACATGTTATGTCCAATCTGGTCCACATTATTATTATTATTATTATTATTTAATTATTCTTTAATACTCTTTTCACAATGTTTTACTATTATTATTCTTATATGACATTGTTTTTATCATCATTATTATTTTGTTGTTCTTTCATGTATTATGTAAGATAGCATGATTGCTAAATAAAGTTTCTACTACTACTTATCCGAATTCCAGCTAATCTGTAATTGAAACTGATATTTCGACCCCTCAGTTGCTTTAGCATTGTTTGAGGATTGGATCATCTCAAACGGTTCGAGTGATCTCCTTGAGTTGATCATTATTTTTCAAATTTCCATCTGTTTCATTTGACTGTTTGATTTTCATTTGACATTGGTCTGTGTTTTAGGAAGGCAGCCAGCCGCTGGCATGGGTTGAGGAGGAGACCATCGACTCCAGCACCGTCACCAAGACACTCTAACCGCACTTCCGCAGTATCGTGCACATGGTCCTCACGTCACACGTGTCGTCAGCGTGGGAACGTACTGGGTGGTGGGAGGAGAGGCAGGGAGGAGGGGGGGAGGAGACCATCGACTCCAGCACCGTCACCAAGACACTCTAACCGCACTTCCGCAGTATAGTGCACACGGTTCTCACGTCACACGTGTCGTCAGCGTGGGAACGTACTGGCTTAGGGGAGGAGGGGTAGTGGGGTTGATGAGAGGGGGGTGGGAGGGGGTAGGGTGGTGGCTCGATAGGAAAATGGCGAATGATACCAAAGTCTCCGTATAGAAAATTTGATGGTCGAAAATCAAATTTTCCAATTGATATCGACATTGAAAGTTTCAAATTGGAAAAGGATCCAGTATGATGGGGCAGGCGAGTAAATTCAGTTCCATGGACTATTGAGTAATTAACCACATGCTTGGTCTACAAGTTTGATTGGTCAAGGTTTACTAATAAAGCTAGCTACTATGGCAGCATAGATATATATTATCGTACCGAGATACGTTACTCCTGCAGCCGATAGCAACATGTGCTCGTTCCAATCTCATAGGCCATATTGGACATTCACATTTATAGAATCTGAGCAAGGCATATTCTATATTATCAGTAATATATGCCCAATATGGCGGAAACTTCACGCTTTGCAAAGCGGTGTGAAGCTACTGCCGAGACACAAATATGTACGCCTCCTCAACGTTGAGTCACTCATCTTGGTTATATAGATCTATGGTGCAGCTAACGTATTATACCTGGCCAGCGCCAGTGTGAGATTGGCAACAATGGCGACAGTTATGGGGGTTGCAAACATGACAGGCCTAAACTTATATATGTACCGGACAGTACGTCAATGATATGATTGCGTACGGTGCTTGTAGGCCTACTGCTGTTCACACTTATCAAGCGCTCTTCTCCACGTCACTCGTCTTCACGCTGGCATGAGTTCATACCCAGAATTCCATTGCAATCTCAATACTCCCCCCTCCCCTCCCCCCTTCCCCCCCCCCTGAAGATTTGTCTCATGACAACTACGAGGAGAGACACTTTGAAAATTATTCAAAAAACTGAAAGGAATTGATTAGTGGTCAATGATTATTGACAAAGGTTCAACTCTAAAAGAGATTCAGGAGGGAAATTTTAAAATGTTTCGAATAGATATAATGTGGGCCTATTACAGTGCACCCTCGTTGATTCAAAATGTGAGGAACCCCAAAAAAATTATTTCAATTTATAAAAATTTGGATCAACCACAATCCCTTTTTCTACGAAATCATCCCACTACCCGCTTAGAATTTAGTCAAGTTTGTATTGCGCGTGAGAGAAAGCTATGCGACCGGCCGAGACTGATTGTGTTTACTTGGCTAGCCGACGACGCACGATCATCATACTACACGCTTCCAATGGTGCTCCGCCGTTCCTAGTCAATGGTGTGACGAACAAACGTTCCGTGTTCAAGGTCAGACCACGCGGTCGAACGACACACACAAAGCTCTACGTGTGTCGGCCTATTCTTCAGCGTCAAACAAAACAGATGGAAATTAGGAAAATAATTATGAATTCAAGGAATTCACTCAAATTATTTCGAATCATTCGATGCAAAACAGTGCTAAAGCAATTGAAGGTTCGGAATCGTTTAGCTGGAATTATCGTTTAGCTGGAATTCAGGTTAACCATATTTATTAACATTAAAATGCCCATACCTTCAGCCGAGGACCAACTTCAAGTTTGAAGTATGTCAAAATTCAGATTGACCGAGCTTAGATTAACGAGGGTTTACATTAATGATGAAAATGGCTTTTCATCTCGCAACGAAACATGACGTGACAAACTTATGATCCCCGAGACCTTCACAAACTGTGTTACGTCAGAACACCCTTCATTAAACATGCCATGGAGTCGTCTGGCCCAGCGTGACGTAATCTAAGAACAAGCCGCAGTAAACTGTGTTACGTCAGAACACCCTTCAGAAAACATGCCATGAAGTCGTCCGGCCCAGCGTGACGTAATCTAAGAACAAGCCGCAGTAAACTGGTTACGTTGGCAGAACTGCCTTAACACGTGGAATGCAACATACCTCAATATTAGGTACAATACAAATACAAATATTAGGTTCACGACATTTATTCTGTAATTCTACCGGAAAGAAATACAAACCACTGATTTCATGTAAAGCTGGATTCACAATGCAAACTAATGATTAGTGATTAATGATTAACTAAAGTTGGCAGATACGGAATCAGTGTTGACGTTCACATTGTGTTTAATATTAGTGACTGACCTTGAAAGTTAACCAACTTTCAACTTAAGTATTAATCATTAGTTTTAATCATTAGTCTGACCAATCAGAAGTCGTGAATTCGAAACGACAGGAAGTCAATGCAAAAGGAAGCTATCCCGCTCGATGAACCGCTCGTTTACAGCCTTCTAACATGTAGATTTCAATTCAAATCTGTCATCTTAAGAAAGCTACGACAAATGAAAATTAATTCTTATTTCAAGCCCATGTGAATGCTCAGTTTCTTAATTTTAGTATTTAGTATTAGTCACTAATCAATAGTTCGCATTGTGAATCCAGCTTACCAAACAATTCATTCAGTTCCTAATCATTGTAACTCACTGATTTTTATTATTGGTAGGTTTTCTTCGAATAGCAGATATTTTCTCACCACGATATGTATTTTCTTTTCTGTATAAAAATATTACCTCTGAGTGTGTCATAATTAAATATTAAGTAATTATTCTTGAATATGATTTTTGATTAGGTTTATAAATAAATAACACAAACGTCGACAACAATGTTGGTGTTACAGCGTATGGAATAGGAAATGAATACTAGTATATATATATATGTATGTCTTCCCAGGTTTCATAATGTTCAGTTTTGAGAGTTAACTAGTTGTTACATCTTTGTTAACTATCAGGTCTTCAACTGGTAATTAAAATCTGGTTATATAATAGACAATAGTGTATACATTACATTTTATTTCTGTATGATGGCAATTTATTCGGTCACATCATCACTGTGTGGTACATGCCACTCTCATCCAATTCCTATTTCCTCATCTGTTATTTGAGTTCATTGAGGGAGAATTCCCCCACTTGTCAGCATTACTGTATATATATTCAAATCCATTTTGTTCAAAACCATTGCATATTAGTCAATAAATGGTTGTTTGAAGCTCCAATCATTTATAAAGGTACATTTGAATAATAAGGCTCGATGTCACTGTTGACGGACCTATACATTTCGAGACTGTAAATTCAATTAAAAAGTCAGAGAGAGAGAGAGAGAGAGGGGGAGACTCTTTCTCTCTCTCTAAACGTAAACTGCAACAGACCTGAAAATACTACAATTAACATTTCTACCAGTAGTGTAGATAAACTTTCTACCATTAATAATATTATGATAATAATAGAAGATCCACTAATATCATAGAGAAGCTTCAAAGTTCATATCCAAAGAGAGTAGAATCAGAACAATTAATAATTAAGAGAAATCCAATAGTTCTAAAAAATGCTATTATATGTTTCAATGTACGGAGCATAGTATCAAAAAGAGAAGAAATAGAATTTTTTTAATTAAGATGCAACCAGAAGTTTTAGGTCTATCAGAAACCCATCTCACAACTGAAATAGAAGATTGGGAAGTCAAAATTACCACTGGATATAACATCATACGGGTAGATCCAGATAGTAATGAAAAAATAGGGATAGTAAAAATGGCGTTAATTACACGATTTCAAAGACAGAAATAATTAAAAGACAATTAGAATTAGTTTACAATATCACTTAATGCCTCTCCTGGGATGAAAAAAATAGAGATCTTACAAAACCTTTAAAAAATAATAGAGTTAAATCAAAATGGTCACCAGAAGGTAATTATCACTGGAGGACTTTAATATAGATTTATCAAAAAACACTATATATGCCAAAGAAACAATTAGTATGATAGAAGCAAACGGTATGATCCAATTGATCGATGAATTTACTAGAATAGCCAATACATTTAGTAAGATAAATAACACACACAAAATCACGCGGACGCCTATAGACCATGCTATCACCAACATTATTGATAAACACAAATTTGTCACTTTTATGTTTGATGAAGTCCTATCTGACCATAGGGGTATAGGTATAAGCCAGGGAACTCATAAGGTACAACAACATGATAAAGTTAAGAAGACTGAATTACATATAAAGACTATATAAAAGACAAAAAAAGAAAAAGAAAGAAAAGCGAAGAGGGTCAAGACTTATTTCTTAAGAATCTTACTGAAAAGAAATGGAAATTAAATAAAAAATGGATGATGTAAATATATTATTGAAAGAATTCATGGAAAATATGAGTCAAACTACAAAATATCATGTACCTCTTAAATCATTTACAATGAGAGAAATACACGGCGAAAATAAGTGGTTTGATCAAGAAATAAACGGGGCTCGGGATCACAGAAATTATTTATATCGAGTAGCTAGAAGAGGAGACAGTACTAAAGACTGGGCAGAATTTAAAATACAAAGGAATAAAGTTGTATCATTAATTAGAAAGAAGAAAGTAGACTATTATTCCAAAATGATAGAAGAATATTAGAATAAACCTGAAGAAATGTGGAAAACACTCAAGTTGTTGTATAAAGATAAATATAGAGATAATAAAAATGATTTTTTTTTTTTTTTTTAATAACATCGAAACTTGATACAAAATCATTGTTCCCCAATTAATGCTATGGATGAAAGATAGGATCGTTTGGACGGGGCACCACAAGGGCGATCTTACCACCCCATTTTGATTATTTAAAACTAATGATCTTCAACACCAGGACTGCGCTGTCTGTGACCATAATTTTTCGCCGTAGATAAGTCTTTCAGTATAAACACACGAATGTTGATATCTTCCACTTTGAACTAAGTCTCTTGGGCAATGATAACTTCTTTCCCTTGACAGCAGATGTAAAATTGATCATTATACAAAATGCACAAATTAAATTAGTGATAGGCCTATAATGTTATAGTCAATGCTATATGGTTGAATCACTTGGAAGAATGGGCCTCTAAAACTGCTGACGTCGCACCTTCCTCGCAGCAGCAAAGTTATCAATAGTCTCATCGTAATCTATTCTACGACTTTGTGATTGTGACGACTTGCATGTAGGCCCATGATACACAGGGAATTTTCAAGTGATTTTTGATATTTTCAAGCAAATTTGGAGTCCAATGATTGAATCACTATGGACATTATCAAAGTTATTTTCGTAATTTCTCCCAGCAAAATTCCCAGCAGTGATTTTTTTGAAATGTGGTCATTTTTCAAGTGATTTTTGCGATTCACGAAAAGTTTCACAATTTGATAGGCTTTAATAGCATTAACCACAATTACCCACTTGGTGACATCAAATATCAGAGCCACATTGAATTTTAAGATTCTTCAATGTGAATTTTAACGACATATTGTAATCAAGAAGACTGTTTTCGGACATTTTCTTTTCCGAATGTGTCTAAAAATAGAATTGTGGTTAATGCTATTGAATCATCATCGAAAAAGAAAAACGAAGTGTGAAGTAGTAGAGTGTATACTGATACAATTAATATTAATAAGTACGTAGTATAATTCCATTGTGTGTTTATTCGTAGGTCAATATTACATATTTTTAAAGGAGGATAAGTTATTGGGAGATCGAGGGGGCGCAAATGTCGATTGGAGGGGCGCGCTCCACCCTTGGACTTCCTAACGACGTTCCTGAATGCAGGGCGCGCAAATGAGCTGTGTCTGATGATCATATACCCCCGCGCTACAGTGTAAAAGAAAGAAGAATAGAAAAAAGCAACTTCGAAATAACAGCTAGTCGTAACTCATCTTTGATTATTTGGAGTAAATACTTACTTATTTCTTGCAATAAGTCAATGATGTATCAATTTTTTTTTTCAATAGCTGATGTTTGTGGAAATATAGAAAATACATAGTCATTAAAACATTTAGGAAATGCCGCCCCCCTAAACTATTCCGCCCTAGGCAGCTGCCTCGATTGCCTAGGCGTAAATACGGCCCTGTCGTTGATAAGACGCATTCTCTTGATATAACAATACACAGTTTTATACAAATAGGCCTACCAGCAGGAATGATCTGTTACGAGCGCTCAAAATTCTAATACAAAATTAATGCAGATCATTTCGATACCTTTGAGGTGCTTAATGTAAGAGCTATTATATATACCAATATAATATAATTTAAACAGCGAGACATTTGATTTTATATGGATATATGTGAGATGTCAGTTTCTACCAGTGTGGTTCTACGGTCAATAATCTTAATGCAGATCATTGTTAAGGTATTAGAGATCTAGCTGTGTGTTTGTGGCAGGTAGGCCTAGGCCCTAATCAAAATGTTGATATGTCACCTCGTTTGAAAGCTATTACAAAAATTACAATATTCCACTAAAACTACTCCCATCCGGTCTTGAAATTGAATGTTCAAATTATTTTTCAATCGATCAACCTTTTTCATTATGATAGGGATGTAGGAATTTAGCAATAATGGAGTGGACTATCCAATGATTCAAATCTGAATATTTTATAAGGATATATATTCTGTATATCCTTCGTGTTTCGATGCATTCAACATCATATTGTCGAAATAATCAAAGTATCGTTGCAACCCCGCGTATGTACACAACAGCCTATACTCTCATTCCTACTTCACCATCAAATGAAAGAGACTATAGGTACATCAACTCGAGTGGAAAGAACTATAGACAATTCGCATCCGCTCGTGTATCCACAAAGTGCATGGCTTCCAAAGCCAGGTGAATGCACTTGCGGATCAGCAGTTCTACATACGCATGTCACTCTACAGAAACGCCGTCGTCGTGCTCTCTGGAATCAACTATCGACAGGGACGGACGTGTTCCTGGAGTGGACCTCATCAAGACGCGGCCGGGAAGGCGAAGGGAAGATGCCCGCGTTTGCATCTAGCCTTGGTACCACTCCACGAGACTCACCATGCCGTTCCTGTCGTAACGTATATTTAAATAACCTATATTGAAGCGGGAGTAACCAGCCCAGGCATTCTCGTTCCACCTTCTCTTACATTCATGTTATTCAGTGCATAACCTCTTTTGGTATTCATACTCAAAATTACCTTTCAATAAATTAATGTTTACAGGTCTAACCTAGTTTATGTGCAATTAACCTTAAAAATCCCATATGACTACCCTTTCACTATATACATCCCCATGGCAAAGGTAAAAACATAGTCGTGACAGTATTCTATTTCACTATTTTGAAATATAAATAACTTTTTTAGAGTACAGTATTTAGCTACATTTAGCTTTCTCGTGAAAATTTGCACAATTTTGAAGATATTGAGCTGAATCGTACATGAAATATTATTTTTTGAAAAGTGTGTTCACTTATAAATCAACTGAAGAAACCAAATGGTAAGTTGAAAAGAATCGTTACCACTTCATTTCTCCAATACGCATCAAAAATAAGTGGTATTTGGACAACTCACTGCCTCAGACTGAAAAGTTCGAGATAATGTTTCATTTCCGTTAATAATCCCGTAGTTGTTGATCTAAAGTTTGTAGCTCGTGTCTTCAGTGGTTTGCTACAAAATGCTACATTTCACATAAATATAGGCTCCAAACCTAAAAATAAATGCTAAATTCCTACATCGATATGGCCTACTTGAATATTATACACAATCATCAATAAAACAAGGTACAGTACTCTCTATAGTAGGTTCAAACATTTTCTTTTTATTACAAAAATCGAGCAAATTTTTTTTTATTATAATATAGCTATAAAATAATTACAAGACACTTTTCTATTAGAAGTAACATGCCATGTTTATACTAGATGAACAAGGAAGAATTGTTTTCAACAAATTGCACAAATATAATATTTACAAATTTATAGGCTGTGATTCAACCTGGAAATATTATGTTACTATTTGGATCGAAGGGTGTAAGCAACATTTCATATGCAATACCGGTACTCTTCAAGTTGGGATATGGCAAGAATATATTTATTCAAACACGCCTAGCAATACAATAAAATAGCCGCAAAGGTAAAATGAAACGTTTTAATGAAATGAGCCTCGCCAACATTAAAAAACAAAACGTTTACAGACTAATAAACGATCTTCAATAATACTTCTATGACTACCAGTAATGAGACTAATACTTGAATTATCTAACAGTTGAATGTAGTATATTTAAAATAAATCTTCATATAAACAATTTTGTATTCATTTCACTTTACAATTTACACTGATCTAATAATTGACTAAATGATACGTATTCAACTTGCTTATGGATTTGTAACGGTTCTAAGAAACCAGTTAAACCTTCCATCTTCAGCGTAGGCTCGTGGCGGCAGAAAACATGATTCCGTTGTATTACAGCAGTGCTGACAACTTGAGAAACTGTACAGGTTTGGTATAATGGTCATAAAAAATATAAATAAGAACAAAAATAAAGTGAACAAACATAATAAAAATAAAATATTGCAAAATAAAACAACTACAAATACAGTACACACTCAATATGATACTGTCGTAAAAAAAAATAGAACGCTTCTTGCGAGTGTTGGACAAACGCAATAATAACACCGTTATAAATAGTTGATTACATTGACACGCCCAATCTTATCGTTTGATTACACCGACACGGGTAATCTTATCGTTTGAGAGTGCAAGAGTCAAATTAAGCCGTTATTTATGGAACATGTGAATGTGCTAACTGAGTTGTTTAATAATGAGTGATTATTGAGGGCAATGTTTGAGGCGGCAGTGAACAATGGCGTGGAAAGAAGAGCTGGATAGATAGAGACAATATCTATAGGCCCTATATATATAATCACATACTAATGACGGTACACAAACAGCACTGGTACGCCAAGTTGAAACTATTATTGCCTAATCAAACAAATGATATTTCATAAAACTGGTCCTTGGAAATAAATCAGTTTTGTACAACTTTTGAACGGTACAAGATGTCAAGGTTTGAGCTTGATACAAATAAAGATCTGTTGATATCTACTTGAAGCCTACTTGGAATTATTCTTATATTCAACGGTTCCACAACTTATCGAGTTTTTTTTGTTGGTACATCTGTGTCAAACATGAGGTGGAGCTTGAATACTTCTTACTTGTACGAACACCAATTTGAAGGAATAAAAAAAACTTCATTTTCAATCAATTAGAAGTCCATCTTGTGCAGTTGAAGAATTGTTGCCAAAATCGTATTTTCCCTTAGACTTGCGCACGCTCTTTGAGGGGGGCGTACCAGTCTGTTGGTCGTACCGCGTGACAATCAAGCTCTCTGATTGGCTGCCAAGACCGAGCCTCACCTCTCTCGAGCCCACACTATGACAATTATACGCCCGTGCTTTTAGTTGAACAAAAACACTGGGTTTTTATATTTAAACGGTCTAATCACAGCAGTTTTAAGAATTGTTCTAGTCTTAGGCAGATGCTAGGGTTTGCAACTGTCGACATTCTAGTTTTAGTCTCAAGCTCGTCCTAAACTTTACATAAATCTATTTTGTTAGGACCAAGTCGAGATTTGCTCATGACAAACCGATTAGTTGCGTCAAACAGTTCTGACACCAAGATGGCAGTGATGACGAGACATCAACGCACTCTGTTGGTAGTTTCAAGCAGTTAAGTCAACTGCGAACTGAGATTGTTTTAAGCATGTTGGAAGTAAAGCTAGGATTAAGACTAAAACACACATTAAAACTGTTGTTAATCGACCTTTAGGCAATGTTGATACATAGGAACACTTGAATAGAATGGCAACCTGTCGAGTCTTGTACTAAAGTACGGAGTGGCAAGCGATTTACGTTTGTGTGTTGATAATTTCAGATATTTCAACAAGTAAGTGCCGAGTGGAACGAAGATATTACGACGTAATACGTGGGAGCATTGAAAAGAAGACGGGGATATTCGAGAGACGCATTTCATCACACGAATTATGAAATATATTGAAATACGACAGCAATGTTCGACATTGGCTGCATAAAAGGAATAAAACGTTCGAGCCTGGTTTTTCTGTTACTTGTTGAAAGTTGATCAATTATCAACTTGTTATCTCTCTTGTTTCCTGTGTATTTCATGGACTAATCAGTCGATTAGCCTAACGAACACTTTAACGGACTATTGAAAAACCGGGCGACAACATCACCATCATTTAAAAAGAACAACAGACAAATCATGCCTGCTATTCTAAAAACATGAATGAATTCAAACTAAATTCTCTGTGACAAGACGAGAAATCAATTCACTGTTGATCATGGATTGAGATGAGTGTACTGTTGACATGAAGTCATATTCAACTGGGAAACCAACAATTGAAAGTAAAGAATGAGCTCGGCCTCGCCCACGTTCGTCAAGTAACTTGTCCGACTTGAAGTACGTCCATCGTGGAACAAACCGACTGTTGACATGAAGTCATATTCAACTGGGAAACCAACGATTGAAAGTAAAGAATGAGCTCGGCCTCGCCCACGTTCGTCAGGTAACTTGTCCGACTTGAAATACGTCCGTCGTGGAACAAACCGACTGTTGACATGAAGTCATATTCAACTGGGAAACCAACGATTGAAAGTAAAGAATGAGCTCGGCCTCGCCCACGTTCGTCAGGTAACTTGTCCGACTTGAAATACGTCCGTCGTGGAACAAACCGACTGTTGACATGAAGTCATATTCAACTGGGAAACCAACGATTGAAAGTAAAGAATGAGCTCGGCCTCGCCCACGTTCGTCAGGTAACTTGTCCGACTTGAAATACGTCCGTCGTGGAACAAACCGACTGTTGACATGAAGTCATATTCAACTGGAAAATCAACGATTGAAAGTAAAGAATGAGCTCGACCTCGCCCACGTTCGTCAAGTAACTTGTCCGACTTGAAGTACGTCCGTCGTGGAACAAACCGACGGTTCCGCGACGCGAACAAACCGACAGCTGCGACGTCGGGCACGGAACCAGAACCGAGGTACTCGTACACACACTAGATCAGGGGTAGGCAACCTGCGGCTCTTCAATGGCTTTTTATAACTATAACTAGGAAATAAGAAGAACAAAAGAGGAAGAGAAGAGCAGCCAACGCAGGCTGACACGTCGGGGGAAAAGCACGACAATAGACGAATAAAACACTATTGTCGTTCAACATAACACGCTAGACTTGTACCACGAGATGCCAAGATCGTCAATTAACTGAATGATTGTAAAGACTTGGGCAATTGGGCCGAAACTTGACGCAGCGCAACTTTGAACGTTCAACGGTTTATTAGAATGTACCAGTTGGTAATCGGTAATCGAGTTTCCAATCATTGACCCTCGCGACGTCACAGCTGTACGGATGGAGCGGTGGTACTTTGCGTTTGTTTTGTTGGTAGGCTGCTTCGTTCTTACGTGAATACAAGTTTAGATGAGCATGATTCTCACTTAAACTAATTATATTAATCAGATTATGATATAGGCCTATATATATTAAACTAGTTTTCCTCATCACTTCAATAATATAATAATATTACAGAAGTTTTTTATTCGAATTACAATCCCTAAGGATTGATTGACTATCTAAGCTATGGCCCACAATGATAAGAATCTAGTTTTGATGTATTTGAAGCGATTTCATCGACAGTTCAAAAGACTTGGTAGGTTACAATGGATGTATGATATGAATACGACTGAATCGAGAAAGAGTAACAAGGACCCCGGTCTCCTGAACGGCGGTCCAGCGTATTAGCCACTGGTCTAGTCCAACAACTGATCCACCCGTCTCAGTATCACACCGACAGCGGTTGATTAGCCTCGCTAAACTTCACGTTTTACTTGCAAGCGGTTTTCTTTTTTATACTTTTTTATATTGGGTCTAACAACCCACTCTACTGATGACTGAGATCTATCGGCGTCGGTGAATGATATATGAGATGATGGGATGAAAGGTCATTTTGTTAGGTGTTTTTTGGATGGTGGGAAGGAGTCGGTCGTGGCCTGTTGTCAAGGAACCATCCCAGTATCGACCTGAACGACAGAGGAAAACCACGATGCACCCCTGTCAGGATGGTTGACCATGGCGGGAATCGAACCCCGGTCTCCTGAATGATGGTTCAGTGTGCTCACCACTCGGGCACACGTCTCGGTGAGTGGTTTTTACGTGAACGTCAATTGACCGACAAGTTGGTTAGAACAAGAATCATATTTTGTGTTCACGAGATACACGTGGAACAGCGATCGTCGTTAACCTGGGCGAGCGACCCTGGAAACTAATACTGGTGATTACCGGCTCAGTTTGAGATAAGTATGACGGAGGAGAATACGACGGAGAATACGACGGAGAAATGAAAGACGTGAAGAATCAGCAGGAAATCAGACTGTTGTCCGTAACTTCGTACAATTCAACGATTCCAAACGAACAGTTAGTTCATCCTGATTTTGTAAGTGTTGATGAATTTCTAAAGTTTGATCTGAATAGACTACGACTTGGGAGTACGAGATATCGATGCCTATGCAGAATTATACAGCTTGCCTCGATCCTTCCCATAACCGCACTTAGGCTTGGCAGTTTGTAACGTAGGCCTACTCCTCGTATCGGTATCGTATCTCGTATTTCACACGAATCAACGAAAACGGTTGACCCAAAACTTGGCCTTCGATGAAAGACAACACTCACTCCTTACTCGTCCCGTAACACTTACAACTACAGCATTTCCTGATTGAAGATAATTAGTAACTCAGTGTGGCATTTACAACATGTCACTTCAACAATTGAGCAGGACTTTGTGACGCGTCCCGGACCCCAAAAGATCGTTTGACAGTCCGTTGGGTTGACCGACTGACTGTAGACACGTCAACGGTTGATGACCTCTAAACATAGATCTATATTATCTCACCGAGATACGTTACTCTTGCAGCCGATCGCGACATGCGCTCCTTCCAATCTTGGCGGCCATATTGGATATTTACAAATAGAATCTGAGCAAGGCTTTCTATATTACCTCACTGAGACACGTTACTCCTGCAGCCAATAGCGACATGTGCTCGTTACAATCTCGGTGGTCATATTGGACATTAACTAATAGAATCTAAGCAAGGCATTCTATATCACCTTACCGAGATACGTCACTCCTGCAGCCGATAGCGACATGTGCTCGTTCCAATCTCGGCGCCCATATTGGACATTTACAAATAGAATCAAAGCAAGGCATTGTAAATTATCACTAATATATGTCTGATATGAGGGAAACTTCCTGGTTTGCAAAGCGGTGTGAAGCTACTGTCGAGACTTGATTGATAACGTTGAGTAACGTATCTCGGTGATGTGGATCTGAGGTTAGACGAACTGCGTCTTGTTGCCGATGTTATTGCCGGTGCGCTCGACCAAGGGATGCTGAGTCGTGCTGGGGTAGCCCGCGTAACCTGTCTTGTCCTGCCAGGACTGGTGGGTGAACGGCAGGACGGTCTGTTTCTTCAGCTCCTGGCGTCCGTCATACTTGGCCTGGAGCAGATAACAATAATCCGTCAGAACCGCTGATAACCAGCTTACTACGCGCCGGTTTAACCAAGCTCAGTTCAAGAGTCCTGAAGAGGCATAGCTGGGCTTCCCAACTGGTGGCCCGGGTATCCTTTTCAAATGGCCCCGGGTATGATCTCCGTAGTTCTGCATCACTCATAAATTCATACAAACTCTGCAATCACTGCAATTGAGTGTAATATTCTGTGTAGTCAAATTGAGAATATATCTTGCATCGTTGTGCCCTCCCTCCTAATGCCATATCGGTTATATTTGTACAGAGACCTGAATGAAGACATGAAGACAAGAGGTGCAATTTGAGTAATTGAATCTTGATTTTTAAAAAATCAGATTAAAGAAGCTTGAATGTACACCAAAAATATGATATTTTTATAAGGGGCACATCATATCAAAAACAAGTGAAAAATAAATGAAAATTATTGGAAAATCAACTGTGTGGCCCACCTTAGATTTCTCTATGAAAAATGGCCCTCGGAGAAATCTAGTTGGAAAGCCCTGATCTAGCAGAATATCAGTTATTTTGTTGATAACTTTTGAACGGTGTGAGATATCGACATTCTGATTAAGAGGAGACAAGTGTAGTATCAATACCTTCAAGATGCTATAAGTAATAACACTCTCAGACCCCGTTTACATGACTACTCAACTACTCTAGTAACCCCACCTACGACCGTAAGTTACCTTGTGTGAACGTAAATTAGTTGCTACGCTAGTAACAAAAGCTACTACAGTCAACTTACTACCGTTAGTAAGGGTACTCTAGTAGATGTACTAGTGTAAACGCTCGATAGTTGGTACTACCGTTCGATACAAGGAGAAGATGGCGACGAAGAAAGCAGCTGGCGTGCCAAGCTGTTAATGCACAGCCTTGTAATTCTTGTAGTATCGCTCGTTAGATGGCTGTAATTCGAAATAATCTGCTCTCGCTGTAAAACATACAACTAAAACCTCTGGTAAACAAGAATCTCTATTTGACAGTGTGAACACAAAAATAGTTACTATCGTTTTACACCAGTAACCTTACTAGAGTAGTTGAGTAGTAATGTAAACGGGGTCTAAGTAATAACTAGAGACATGTAAAAATAGCAATTGCTATAAAAGCGATGAAATTTAAGTGCCTTTTTACATATTTTTCCAAATTTTTTTCATGTTTCAATACCTTTGTTATTGTTCTATCATGTTTGTGAAAAGGCGACAAAGCGCTACAAACGTCTGAATCTGCTACGTTTCAATGTATTGGTGATATAGACGCTATATTCAGAATGGAAGCATCATAGATGCCATTTTTCCTAAAATTATTTCAATTGAGGTGTAAACGGGTGAAATTAGTCAGGGAATTTTGAAAAAAGTTTGGTTGCAAATGCAGGCGGCAGATGAGGCGTAGGTTCAACCCGCTTGTGAAGACTATCTTTTTAAAATATCAATTGGGTTTTTTCTCTTGTATGCCTATTGTACGTTATCTTGTGGTTTCACCAGTAACATACTGTTGTTACTCTACACAACGTTGCTGCGCTACAAAACACGATGTTTCAAAATAATAGATGCATCAAAGTGCTACTTTTCAAATTATGAATGCAACAAAAAGAAAAAATAGAAGCTATATTTACATGTCTCTAGTAATAACTATGACTATAATAACTATATAATAAGTAATAACTATTTCATCTCATATCGCCTAGCATGTACACGGCTAGTAAAAACACATTGTTCAACCTATACGCGTGACAATTAGGCGATATGACATGAATAGTTTATACTAGAGTTGCCGTTCGATATGAAAACTCATATCGATTATCGTTTACTTAACATCGGTTATTAATCGTATTATATCGATATTTTTTCTCCTAATCGATAATCGTATCGAATGTCAAAATATCGTATCGCATCAGAATTATTGTGTTACAAATTGCGATCTAAGCAGCTGTGTTGATTGATTCATTGACAAGTGGTTGACCTTGGATTACGTGCGGGAGTTTGGTCCTAGCAGGGAGGGGTAGAAAGATAACGGGATACCGGTACCGTAGAGGAAGAGGCAGATTTATGAGCTGTAAAAAAAGTACGAGTAGCATCATTCATCTGGAATTTATTATTTATCCATTAATAGAATAGGCCTACCGTATAGTCTCAAATTTAATCCCAGGGATTTTCTCGAAATTTCAAACCCATTAGTCACCCTCGGCCTATATGCGAATCTTGGCCTAGGCCTATAATCCTTCAAAAATACGTTTTTACTCATTTTAATTGGACGCAAGCTCACTACATCTGCACTCGTAATAACGGAATCGACTAGAAACTGAGAGATATTCCAATAAAAACACGTTTAATAAATGTTTTATCATGAAGAAGCATCATTTTCTCAAATTTCATCATTTTTATTTGACGCGCAGTAATGAACATAGCACGCGTCGAGCTGTTTGCTGCATGGTGTGCGTCTTCTTACTACGCGCTACCCTGACGCGGTCTGACCTTGACGACCACGAGACTGTTTAGCGTGAAGAAAACACTCGAGACCGGCAATCAATTGAGGCCTCTCTCTCAACAGTTTATCACATGTCGTTCCGGCCGGTGGCATAGCTGGGCTTATATTTTTATTCAAGACAATACGTTAAACTTTATAGGTTAAAGTGCTTCGCAGTCTGTACCTCATATTGCAATCTCTTTGTTGATCCTACAAACTACAACCCAACCGCGCGATAGGCCCAAGTCTATATTTTCGTCTCTTGTGCATATGATCTCTGACGTCATTGCAAACAGCGTTTCTCATTGGCTTTCGAGTGCCCAATAGAAATCAAGAACTTTCGCGCCACATGCACTGATTGGAGCAATTACATAAAGGGCAGGGTTGGCAAGTTTTAGCCACCCCCTGGCTTAAACCGTGGTTTTAACCGGTTTTAACCGGCCTGGCCAAAACTCATTTTAGCCGGTTTTAACCACCTTCAACAGAAAGAATAATATACTCTGGTCTCTTCATTTTTAATTGAATTTAATATTACATCTTAGTGGTGTATAAGCTTTGTATTTTGGCATGTCTTGTTAATGATGTACCACACAGGCTTTAGCTTGCTCACCCACAGCCAACATAGATGTACAAGGCTGTAGGATTCATCTATTATTTAGTTCTACAAACTTGAGATAGATCGCAGTATATGAGGTTTTTGGTTTTGTTTGTTTTATCTAGGTTTTATTCACTTTACAGTTTACAGCATGGCATAAATATAGGTTTTTCACACAATAGATATTTGTGTCTACATTTATAGGCCACACTATTACATATAGGCATTAACATACTGGTTGTCTATATATTTTAGTTTTGACCATTTTTAGCCGGCTAAAATCAGTTTTAGCCGGTTAAAACCGGTTTAAATCACTGGCCTGGTCAAAACTAATAAAAGCCGGCTTTTTGCCAACCCTGATAAAGGGTAAAATAGTCAAGTTTGAAAAGGAAAGAATATTCATTTTGATAATTGAAAATAATCATATTGATATCGTATCACCGAGATTGAATCGATTATCGTATCGTTTGAAAAAATATCGATCTAAATCGATATATCGATTATTGTTGGCAACCCTAGTTTATAAGTTAACTAACACCATCTTGAAGATACGTTCAATCTAATACAATCAAGATATTCGATCAAGATATCGTTGAACTACGTTCAACTTTACTGACATTTTGCAACTAGTTAACCAATGAGTGACGAGCCTACGGTCACTTGAATTTCCGTTGACTCAGTAAAATCTACAAACCCTGCATTGTCGTTCACCATTGAACACACACAGAAAGAGGGTAGACTGCATACGCTCGGTCAACTTAACTATGTTCATTGCCAATTCGATATCAGCTTTCAGGTTATGTTATATTGGTCATTGTTCGAGTTTCTAGACAAAAAACCGATAGTGGAGCTAAACGGGTTATCAAAGTTGGCTAAGGTTAGGTGCTAGCTGCGGTACATCGACACTGGAAGCGCGAGGAAAGTCGTAACTTGAAAGTCGATCATACCCAAATCTCGAAAACTGATCATATATGTTGCCCACAGGTTTTGCTACTAAAATGAAAATTTCGCAACAGAAATTGCGAGCGCCTTTACACTATCAAAATTATTTCTCTGGAATTAGTCCAGACAATCCCATCTTTCACCCATAGCCTTAATTGGGGAACAATGATTTTGTATCAAGTTTTGATGTTATTAACCCCTTGCTTACCGAATTCACTGAACCTACTTTTACCATTCTAATAGTAATTAAAAATCATGAACAAGCATGACATTTGACACAGGATCTAGGCCTACTTGAATCGCTTGAAAGACTGTTATCATTATCATATTCTAACTGTGAACTAGAATCATCATTTTCATCATCACAATCGCTGTCAAATACTGCATTTAGAACAGTTTCACTGTTGTTTGCTGGTTTCTGATAGCCATTGTTGCTAATGACAGCTGCAAGGTCAGTTTGATGCGTCAGTAAACATCATTTACTCAGAGAGTTACCACCTTTATCGACATAGTCTGTGATTAGTTCAACAGTTCACTACAAGAGCTATCTTTGTAGCCATACTACGGCACATTCTGACGGTAACTTTGGGAGATATGGATTTAAACATGACGCGCGGTAATTAGCGGGCCTCACAAGTCGTCGGTCGTGAATGCTAAGTGGCGTCTCGCGGGCAACACTCGTCAAAGATATTCAAGGGGTTAAAAGAAAGAAAAAAAGGAATTAGTGAAATCTCATGCAAGGAAAATTGATTGTGTGAAGAGTGACCTTGATTGCCAGTGAAGGCGAGACTCATGCAAACAATAACCAATATAACATAACCTGAAAGCTGATGTCGAATTGGCAATGAACATAGTCAAGTTGACCGAGCGTATGCAGTCTACCCTCTCTTAGTGTGTGTTCAATGGTGAACGACGATGTATACGTTTGTAGATCCTACAGAGTCAACATGAATGCACGCGACCGTAGGCTCGTCACGCATTGGTCAACCAGGTGGAAGATTTCAGTACACGTCGTTGAACTTTTCGCAATTCTGGCATGCAACTTAAATCTTTCCGTTCTCGTGTGTAGGTAACATAGGAAACGTGGGTATTCTACTTCACTGAAATTAATTCAAGAGGCCTCTTTACATCTTGCCTACCGGCTTGATTGCAGACGTTCGGGGCCCAAGTTGACAACGGAAAACCAAGCATCGTACTAACTCACAGTTTTCGGTTGGATGGTCACTAGTATTCAATACGTGCTTGTACGAAGAGCTTTGGTTTGTGGTATGTTTTCAACTCTTTCAAAATAATTATCAAAAATCAACATGCTTATACCTGTTTTTCATTGTTCTTACGATTTTTTCAGAGTGATATAATATAGAATTATGATTTTTACTGAACGTAGAGGCAGGCACAGATATACTCACTGTTGTTTTATTGCAAAAAGAATTAGACTGATTGGTTCTACCATTTACCCACCATGTGTTGAGAGATAAAGACCTGTATTGACGCTTTTTGCGTCCCCCTATAGGTTTTACTACAGGTTTTACTCACGGGATGTGAGATGTAAAGTAGCCTCTTAAGAAATTAGTTGAAGGAAAAAAGTTGATTGTGTGAAGAGTGTTTTAGAGCAAGACGAAGTGCGCTTGCCACTGACCTTGTTGTAGAAGAGCACGCCGGTGATGGCAAGACTCATGCCGAGCACGTTGGTGCCGGTCACAGGGTTGCCCAGCATAAACAGCGACACGGCGATCACGAAGATGCGCTTCGAAGCGCTGGCCACCGCGTACGTCAGCGGGGTCACCAGCGACAGAACGCTGAACGCGATGATGTTCTGCAGCCAGTTCAAGATGCCGTCGATGAACAGCAGCGCCAGAACGCGGTAGTCCTCTCCGGACGTCTGGCAACATGACAATCAGTCCGCATTTACGTCGTTCATCTACGGAACCAACATGCATCGAGGGTTGCGTTGGATTGCCTGTCCTCACTTACTCTCCCTCCCATGTTGAAAACATGTTCCAATTCACGGTCCACGTTGTAAGAACTATCGATCGTGCTTAGATAAGTAGTGATAAAAGGAACTAACTTTACGTTCACGTCGGCTCAACTGATAACAGCTGTCATTGAGTGTGTCAGCCTGTCAGCCGTTTCTAAACAATTTTAGATAAGAGCAGCGATCAATGGTTCTCAGAAAAATACTCAGGAAATGGAACGTGTTTTCGAATGAGTGAAGCCACCATCTTCAACCGGCAAACCAACGCAACCCTCAATGCATCTTGTACGATGCAGTGAAACCTCGTTAATTCGAGATACAAGGGACCCCAAAAAAAAAAAAGATTGGGATTTATGGAGATTCAAATTGATCAGAAAACTTTTTCCACGAAAATCGACACACTTCTTGGTTAGAATTGATCAATTTTGTATTGCGAGATGAAGCTATGCCGGACGTGTGTACTTGGCTAGTTGACAACACACAATCGTTATATTCTACTTCGCCCACTTCTATTGGCGCTCAGCCGTCCCGAGTCTGACTGTCGAACGAGTGTTCCGAGCTTACCGCTCGTCAAGGACAGAGCGGCGAGCGCACTCGGAGAGTCGGATGACGCACTCAACGCAGCGAACATCTCAGCTGGCTTCGGCTCATCGTTACGCGTCAAATAAAAAGGATGAAGATTGAGAAAATGATTACTAATTCAAATTACTAAATCCAAAAACAGTATTGAAGCATGAAATATGCATCATTGTTAATAAAACCTAACACGCTGTTGATTTATATGGTAATTTATACGATTATCCGTTTATCCGATTGTTTTCCTCAGTCCCCTCAAAGTCGTACAACAGACGTTCCATTGTTACGTAGGCCTCATATTGAATTGATACATATTATCAACATTGGGGTAATTCCATGTCAATTCAACAAGAGCTGGATTTTTATGAAACTTGGTGAATTTATTGATCATGTAGAATAAAAAATTAATGCACATCTTTTCGTTAATCCGTCTACTTGGTTTGAAGTTACGGAGCCTCGAGTTTGCCTGTGAAATCAAATTTGGGCATCTGCGATATTCTGCTTAACTTCTTCCCCATTCATCCCACACAGCTGAGAAGAATATCATTTCGAAGCTGTTACCAGGACCTTTTAAATGAGCCCAAATTATCCACTTTATTTCAGAGTATGATATTATCGATCACCTATGTAACACTTGATGTTTTTTAAAATCAGAAACAATCTTTTGAAAATTTCTATATATATGTTGAAAACATTGGTAGGATTGGAAGTCAAGTCCACATAAGAGACGTACCGGCAAACCAGCGTAACGCTCAATTCATCTTGGTTCCCTCCCTCTCTCTCACTCTCTCTCTCTCTCTCTCTCTGTCTCTCTCGCCCTACTCACCAGGGTTGGGTGCGCCATGACGTTCCTGAGGTCAATGACCAGCCAGACGGGTAGGAACATGAACAGGGCCAGGCGGCCGAGGATGTGGAGCAGCCGCAGGTGGTGAACGCCCGTGTCGTGAAGCACCTGCAACATTCCTCTTCACGTTCACTCTCTTGCTTCGTGCCACGCGTAACATGCTTTCACCGCAGATCTATCTACATCACCGAGACACGTTACTCAACGTCAAGTAGGCGGACATATTGTGTCTCAGCAGTAGCTTCACACCGCTTTGCAAACCGGGAAGTTTCCCACATATTAGACATATATTTGGATGAGCGAAGCAAAGACTCAATTTCACCATACTCGAAAAAAAAAGTACTTTTTTTTTTTTCACTCTCCACAGGTCAAACAAAAATGCAAAATCAGTTGAAACTTGGCATGCAAAATTGTCCTTACCCAACTTGATAAGTGTATAGTTTTGAGGCGCAATCGGTTACTGAGAAAACTCATTTCGAAGTTTTCAAAAATCCCATAAGAATCACCCAGAGGAAAAATTTGTTGAAAATATTTCATCTGAGAGAATTCAAATTCTCAGGAAATTTCAATATGATAATGATACACATTATTCCGAAATTTCACTTAAATCGAATCAGCCGTTCTGATGTAAAAACATATATAATGTATTTTTTGTAAATCACTCGAAGCTATTAAGATACCTATTAAATTCAAGTAACAGGTGTCACCAATTAACTGTGAACGATTGAAACAAAGCCTTCTTTATTATCATAGGAATTGATGGGGAAATAAAATGGCAGTGACTCAATTGTTTGGATCTCATGGTGTATATATATGAATAACCAATCCAAAGATATAAGTCGATATAAGTAGCTCATCCATCAACGCGGAAACACAAAACGCGTTTGCCTAGTAGTGATAATATGGAATGCCTTGCTTAGATTCTATTAGTAAATGTCCAACATGGCTGCCAAAATTAGAACGCACATATGTCGCTATCGGCTGCAGGAGTAACGTATCTCGGTGCAAGGTGATATAGAATGTCTTGCTTGGATTCTATTTGTAAATGTCCAATTGGGCTGGCCGAGACTAGAACGAGCACGTATCGCTATCGGCTGCAGGAGTAATGTATCTCGGTGAGGTGATATAGAATGTCTTGCTTAGATTCTATTTGTAAATGTCCAATTTGGCTGCCGAGACTAGAACGAGCACATGTCACTATCGGCTGCAGGAGTAACGTATCTCGGTGAGGTGATATAGAATGCCTTGATCGGATTGTATTTGTAAATGTCCAATATGGCCGCCAAGATTGGAACGAGCACATGTCGCTATCGGCTGCAGGAGTAACGTATCTCGGTGAGGTGATATAGAATGCCTTGATCGGATTGTATTTGTAAATGTCCAATATGGCCGCCAAGATTGTAACGAGCACATGTCACTATCGGCTGCAGGAGTAACGTATCTCGGTGAGGTGATATAGAATGCCTTGATCGGATTGTATTTGTAAATGTCCAATATGGCCCATGAGATTGGAACGAGCACATGTCGCTATCGGCTGCAGGAGTAACATATCTCAGTGAGGTAATATATATCTATGATTGAACACTTGCTAGGCATGCCAAGAGACGGACTGGGTTCATCTTTTCTACCTGCAATGTTTGCTGAGGCTCACAATGCAACAGGAAGTTTTGTTTACCTGTCTGAACTGTCAGACCTAACTTGTCGACCGCTTTACAAGAGATGTAATGTCACCTTTCCACACTGTTATCTTGGTGAATAATGGTTTGCAGTGAAATGAAGAAGCTATTTTTAAGTGTGTGTGTGATCTGGTGAGATCTGTTTGCTGTCATATAACCTCAATTTGAGGTCTAGGTATAGCGTCGTCAAAGTGCTCAGCAATAAACAAATTCTTGCGCCGAGCGCTTATTGCAAATTGTTTAAAGCATGTTAAATTCTGTTCATTTACATTGGATTTAACGATGCACTCTACTGGTGACTACGATCTATTGGCGTCAGTAAATGATATATGAGATGAAAGGTCATTTTATTAGGTGCTCTTGGATAGTGGGAAGGAGTCGGTCGTGGCCTGTTGTTAAGGAACCATCCCAGTATTGACCTGAACGACAGAAGAAAACCACGATGTCAGGATGGTTGACCATGGCGGGAATTGAACCCAGTCTCCCGAATGACGGTTTAGCTTGTTGTATGTTGCGCGTAGCAGTGTAGCACGCAGCAGAATGAGTCAATGTACCTCAATTCTTTCCACAGCCAAAATGTTCAAGTTGAGGAGACTGCTTTTAGTTCTTATTTATGAATGATCTAAACTAGGCAAACCAGAACATGCGCTGCAAGACTGGTGAGATATTTATATGAAATGTACTCGAGAGCTATAGAAACGAGTGTTATTACCCACCTTTTTTGAAAAGATATTCTGCAAAGAGAAACCCATGGTTGCGACGAGAGCGCTGATCAGCCCGATCATGTCGAAAGAGATTTCAGTCACCGTGGCGATTGCAACTCCCGTTATTATTGGAATCAATGACAAATAAACCTGCAAAAAACATGGATAGAGAAAATTATCAAAATAATACATATATATAGGTTATAGGCTACATATATTCAATAATCAATCATTTAGGCCTATTCTATGGACTTTCAAACTAACCAAGTTCACATTGATATTTCACTCCATACCATTAACATATAGTGTGACTATTTCTGCGTTGGCCTACGTCGAATAAAACAGGCAATTCAGGCAACATGCGCCCGATAGCAAGATTGTTTTACATCATGATCGGTACAAGGGCGAGGCCTATGCACCGATTAACAGTCATTGAATTTCTCCCTCGTTCTTACTTGTAATGATTATTCTTCAAATTAATGATCAAATACCTACTAGAAAAACCCTCTTTTCTGCATAAAATCATATGTGATCGATTGAGTAGCGCCTACTCATGATCTTGAAATATCGTACAGTCCATACTTTGCAGTTATCCATAAACCAAAACACATCTTCCTGTCTAACCTCATCAGCCTTGACTCCCCTATAAAGATTTCTATTACGGTGCTGATCATTTTATTTAGGCCTAGAATTTCAAAATGTACTTTTTTTTTCTCCTGGTTAAGGTCTAACCTCCATTACCTCGTGGTCATGAAAAAAATATGATTTTTTGTCAGTCGATTCGTTTTGATGTGCTCGATAATAATATCCAAACAGATGATAGGCTAACCGGGATAAATTTTGAGATATATCAATTCAAATACTGAATGTTTCCCTATCATTTAACACACAACCTTCAAATTGTATGCATTTTTATTATTCAACAGATCATTAAAATATACTAAAAGTAATGACATTCAATCAAAAAACTTGTTTTATTGTAGATGAAGATGTTACGAATAGAATTATGCAAAAATAAATATAGGTACCCGTTCTCAATTATGAATCACACTCATTTTGAGAGGAAAAATAGTTGATTTTTCACCAAAATGAAGTCAAAATAGCAACTTAATATTTCATTAAAGCGCTGTAACTTCGTCCAAAAAAATATGACAGTGTTTCTGATGTGATTTTAATTCAAGAATACACATGCTCAATAAAGCTTTACTCAAAGTTCCCCAATGTAGAATTAATTTCAAAGTTACTTTTTTACTCTGCTGACCAAACGGCTGTTAGACTTTAATGAGTTTAAATCTTGCCTGACTTATTTTTAAGGTACTTGTATAGGAGTGTATTATAATAAATAGAAAGTTGTTTGGTAGTTGACAGCTCATGTGAATTAGTTAGTAGGTATGCCTCTGTTATCAGTCACTCCCATAATAATTTTCATTGTCACGTTATCTATAGGCCTAATATTTTTCAATCCATTATTATAACTTTATAACCAGTATTATAGGCCTACTATTTGTCTGACTGCCTTCAATGACCTGTGTAATTGGTTTTCAAATAACTAGCTAGGCCTATTGTATGTGAAGGAATGTTAAAAAAATACAATATTTACCATCTATCTACCATGAGGCAAATTGAGTTTATAGTGGTAAAATACCATTAACTTAATTGATGCGTAAGGTATGTTTATCAAGGCAATCTCAGAGCTGGGAAATGGTTTGGTTAAACCTAGACATCAGAGCTAAAGAGAAAACTAAACCTCAAATGCATGCATGTTAAATGTTGCATGCTGAAAGTCAGCGACGGCATTGAATTAAGTTCATCTACGAACGACAATACAGGCCTTATGTCATTACTTCAGCTGTAACTCCAAAGAGTAGCCTAGGCCTGTAGATAATGGTCAAGGACAGGCACCTCGTATCTACAAACATACAATCTAGATTCTAGTATATTATGCAAACTGACATAATTATCAGAGTGAAAGTGAATCACTGTCTCTTTCAAACAGGCCTCAGGCAGAATGAATTATGACAAAATGAGTAGGGTACGCCCAAATAGGCTTATTATAAATTGGTAGTTGTACATACTTTACAAGTTTGTTTTTCACCCATGATAACTCGTGATAAAAGTACTGTAAAAAGAGGCATCGTTGCCTTAACTGAAAGATAGAAAGAAAATGCACATTGTTAAAATATTCGAGCTGTCAAAATCTCACGTCAATATTGTGTCAAGTTCATATAACTTGTAATTGAAAGATTGAAAATAGTTACCTGTATGGGCATAAGATACTGGCACTTTCCATATACTTATATGAGATGACACTGAAGCTAAAAACTTGCCTACAGCTAAAGGAACAATAACTCTAAAATAATAACTCCAACTAATGTCAACGAATTTACGTACGCCCCACATATTGAAAAATGGTCCACTATACACAGTTATACTGGTTAGTTGGACCATTGTAACAGTCATAGGGTACGGAAAATCATTTAATAACATTTTACCTATCACATTATTACTAGAACTAACAATATACCACAAAATACAGAAAAATAATATTGTGAAAACTTCACGGCTATGTTTACGGTCCGCCATGCTGGCAGCTGACAGCGCGACGGCTCTCGGCTCATTGGATAACTACATAGTTGAGTCAAAGCTATGATGGTCATAGGTCAAAGTAACGCTGCAGTTCATCTTCACCCAAAGCTGAATATAATTGATAAATGGAAATTTACATTGGTTTCAACCTTAATTTTCATTATTTGTGATTTTCAACGAATCATTTAATTACATTCCTCCCATTATACTTTTTCACTTTGAAACTCGGAGCGAGAAGCCGAGAACGAAACATAAATTTGTGAAAGGCGGTGATTTCAATGATGGAGATCTTTTCGAGGTAAGCTCGTTTATATTGCCATTACAGTAACAGTAGGTCTATATTCACTGTAATCTGGCCTATCCTTAAGCCTAATTCGTATATTACAGTGATATTGTTGATATTTATCTACTGAAGAATGTATGTTCTCAGACACGTAGTCACAACTCAGTTTCTGTTCAAAAACTATTTTAAGGTTAGGAATTTCAGTTCTTCGCCCCATTCACACTATTATCACTAACTGCTGTTAAGCCACTAATTGAGGTCAACAACGTAATGTGAACGGAACGCAGTTATACCCTGTACACACTATGTTCCTTAACTGCTGTTGAGCAAACTGCGGTTGAGCTCTAACTGCGTTCACAGAACGAAATCAAGGGCTTGATGTCGGTTGGTGCTTACTGCGTTCCGTTCACATTACGCTGTTAACATCAGTTAGTGGCTTTACAGTCAGTTAGTGATCATAGTGTGAACGAGGTATTAACACTAACCGACATCAAGTCCTTGACTTCGTTCTGTAAACGCAGTTAGAGCTTAACCGCAGTTAGCGTACCAGCAGTTAGGGAACATAGTGTGAATGAGATATTACTTAGGTCTACGCCATTCTTACGCCATTGAGTGATTAAATATCCTCTATTGCTTTTAATTCTATAACTCTAATGGTTAGATGTTCCTAGATGTCTACCTATGATATAATTTACACTTATTTAGTACCGGTATGTACTTAATTTAGAACCTTGAACCAGACCCTACGTATGTTGTATATGATTTAGGTGTCAACGGTGGAGAGCACCAATAAACTGCGTGTCAGCTCTCTACGTAAACAACTCACAACCAAGTCGTAGTTTGAACTGCAATACGTCGAGTGTGTGTAAAGTACATCGCAAGACGTATGAGCGGACGTACCCAACGCTAGTTGTACAGCCAGATGGATCGAGCATCAACATACGATATCACGAACCTAGGAAAATAATCAAGGTGAGTTCGGCTTGACTACACTTGATACAAACAATGATATACCTAGCCCACCCTGTGCACAAATTTGTATTTGTGTGACACAATAAAAAGTGTGAAATGATTAATATCGGCCTTACGTTGTACAACAAGGATCGTAATAACTCTAATGACTTGGGAATACTGAAACGGGTAGCGAAGATCAGTTGGTAGAGTGTTGAACCAATATCCCTGACATTTTCGTTTTTACTCTGGTTTTTCGTATTTCCCTCAGTCATGAAAGTCGATAGGTCTGTGTTCCCTTTTATCAGAACACAAGCAATTTCTTCCTATGTCTGTAGGAGGAGTCCATGAACGAGTCCTTGTTTCCGAGAGATTTTTAAAAAATGAAAAGATTTCACTTTGATCCATGGCATAATACAAAGTACCGGAAGACTACATTTGACCATTGTTGGAAAAGATCCCAATGTTGTATTGTTGTGAGTTTAAGAAAATTATCTCAAAAAGCTGTCACTTGGGTGTAGAATATGAGTAACATGGAGTAGGTCAGAATAGTTATAATCTTCGCCACTAGGTATCCATTCACCAAATAGAGTTACTATGTAGTCTTATGGTCAGTGTAACACAGGTTAGCCGTGTGATCACTGCAGCTTAGAGGTTAGCACTTCCCGTGCCAGGAAACTTCTGATCGCATCCCGCTGGGGACAATTTGTTTTACTTTTTCAAATTGTTGTCTCTAGCACAGGGTTATGTGTCAGGTTATTTTGGTTCTTATGAAAGTTTTCTTCATGGACCAGAACAAAATGAACTCAACAATAGTTGTAACTTGCATCAATTTCGTCAGTAATTGGTGCCGGGTGCACTCTAGCGGTGACAATTACAACTATTTCGACCTTCACCATGTCTCCCAAGTGTAAGACTCGTAGAATAGTGCTACGGGAATCGATCTGCATCAGTCAGTAATCTATTAGAATCAATTGATTAGGCCTAACGAATAATATTTTGATTTGATTATTACTGGTATCGATGTTTATCAAAAGCTGAATCAAGTTGAAATGGTTGAATTTGTTGAATCAGAAGTTGTCAATGTTTCTCCAAGACAAATGAATGAGCGCAGTTAGTCCTATGTGTATATAGCTTTTGATTGTTACGTCCTTGTTCTGTCATATCTTGAGAATGATTGCTATGTACAACTGAGACGTGTGGCTGAGTGGTTAATACACTGAACCGACATTCAGGAGACCGTGGTGTGGTTCCCGCCATGGTCGACCATCCTGACAGGGGTGCATCGTGGTTTCCCTCTGTCATTCAGTTCAACACTGGGATGGTTCCTTAACAACAGGCCACGATCAACTCCTTCCCACCATCCACAAACACATAACAGAATAAAATAACCTTTCATCTCATCATCCCACCATCTCATGTATCATTCACTGACGCCAGAAGATCGTAGTCACCAGTACAGTGCATCGTTACGCCCAATATAAATGAATAAATAAATTATATGAAGGACTATTTAGGTAGGGTCCATTTGTTTTGATTTTTGCAATTATTAAATCTATTTCAAATGATTGATATTTGATCGTTGATATTTAGTTGTAAGATGAACGATTATCAATCGATCGATTAGAAAGATTTGACCAATCAATTTCACTGTTTGAGATTGAACGGCAACCCCAATTGGAATCTTGAAATCTCAAACGTACAAAAGTCATCACACTGATATTTTACTAGATCAATAATTGCTGTCAACTGTCAACACAATTTATTACGTAGACCTACTGATATACATTCTGTTCAACATGGAAGTGTTCCACAATATTTCCAAGCCATGAGGGAGGCCTGCGCTATCATAACGGCCTTATAGAGAAACTTGGATGTCAAGTTAAACATTCTCATACAATAGACCCTATTCATAACTCAAAGCGCAGGCGCGTCACGCCTCCTAGCGGCCGAGATCGCTAGTATTGCATTCCGAGAGTTTTATTACTGTTCAAAAGTCGGTCCGCATATCCATAGAGTTAAAGGCGAAACACCAAGATATATAACTTGCATTATCTCGAGCATCTCACTCTGACAGTGTGTAAATCTCTTGTAATATAGTAAATATATGAATGTTGAAACTGCTATCATATTATAAGTAAATACGTTTACTGTAACACAAGATAATATAAATCAATAGTGCTAAATAGCATTGGCAGCATAGGACTTTCGAACGCGCATACTAACATCAGGTTCTAGTTCAAACGATCGCCGCTAGATGGCTCGTTCTTTTCGAAAATGGTCTATTGTTTACACTGCTTTAGTACAATCATTTTCCATTCTACCAGGCAAACACAGCATAATATGCATTGTAAGATGAGCAATATATTCATGTAAAGTATGATCGAAAACTCTACACACCTTGGCTCCTTTAAATTATGTTAATCCAATTGGTAAATATTGAATCTAGAAAGCCGTGAATCTCAGCAATGGTTCTGCTATATGGTATTCTCAACTGATGTCAGCGTCACCCATTGTTGAAAGAGAGAGACAACAATGTGCACCAGTTGGAATTGACCAATCAGAATGTTTGGTAGTTCACCAGTTAGCTGTATTGCTATGGTTACTATAGGCTTCTGTCAAGTGACGTCACCCATTGTTGCAAGAGAGAGACAACAATGTCCACCAGTTGGAATTGACCAATCAGAATGTTTGGTAGTCCACCAGAGGCTTCTGTCAAGTGACGTCACTCATTGTTGAAAGAGAAAGACAACAATGTGCACCAGTTGGAATTGACCAATCAGGATGTTTGGTAGTCCACCAGTTCGCTGTATTGCTATGGTAACTATAGGCTTCTGTCAAGTGACGTCACTCATTGTTGCAAGAGACAGACAACAATGTCCACCAGTTGGAATTGACCAATCAGAATGTTTGGTAGTCCACCAGTTGGCTGTATTGCTATGGTAACTATAGGCTTCTGTCAAGTGACGTCACCCATTGTTGAAAGAGACAGACAACAATGTCCACCAGTTGGAATTGACCAATCAGAATGTTTGGTAGTCCACCAGTTGGCTGTATTGCTATGGTAACTATAGGCTTCTGTCAAGTGACGTCACCCATTGTTGCAAGAGAGAGACAACAATGTCCACCAGTTGGAATTGACCAACCAGAATGTTTGGTAGTCCACCAGTTGGCTGTATTGCTATGGTAACTATAGGCTTCTGTCAAGTGACGTCACTCATTGTTGAAAGAGAGAGACAACAATGTCCACCATTTGGAATTGACCAATCAGAATGTTTGGTAGTCCACCAGTTCGCTGTATTGCTATGGTAACTATAGGCTTCTGTCAAGTGACGTCACTCATTGTTGCAAGAGACAGACAACAATGTCCACCAGTTGGAGTTGACCAATCAGAATGTTTGCTAGTCCACCAGTTCGCTGTATTGCTATGGTAACTATAGGCTTCTGTCAAGTGACGTCACCCATTGTTGAAATAGAGAGACAACAATGTCCACCAGTTGGAATTGACCAATCAGAATGTTTGGTAGTCCACCAGTTCGCTGTATTGCTATGGTAACTATAGGCTTCTGTCAAGTGACGTCACTCATTGTTGCAAGAGACAGACAACAATGTCCACCAGTTGGAATTGACCAATCAGAATGTTTGGTAGTCCACCAGTTCGCTGTATTGCTATGGTAACTATAGGCTTCTGTCAAGTGACGTCACTCATTGTTGCAAGAGACAGACAACAATGTCCACCAGTTGGAATTGACCAATCAGAATGTTTGGTAGTCCACCAGTTCGCTGTATTGCTATGGTAACTATGGGCTTCTGTCAAGTGACGTCACTCATTGTTGCAAGAGACAGACAACAATGTCCACCAGTTGGAATTGACCAATCAGAATGTTTGGTAGTCCACCAGTTCGCTGTATTGCTATGGTAACTATGGGCTCCTGTCAAGTGACGTCACTCATTGTTGCAAGAGACAGACAACAATGTCCACCAGTTGGAATTGACCAATCAGAATGTTTGGTAGTCCACCAGTTCGCTGTATTGCTATGGTAACTATAGGCTTCTGTCAAGTGACGTCACACATTGTTGCAAGAGACAGACAACAATGTCCACCAGTTGGAATTGACCAATCAGAATGTTTGGTAGTCCACCAGTTCGCTGTATTGCTATGGTAACTATGGGCTCCTGTCAAGTGACGTCACTCATTGTTGCAAGAGACAGACAACAATGTCCACCAGTTGGAATTGACCAATCAGAATGTTTGGTAGTCCACCAGTTCGCTGTATTGCTATGGTAACTATAGGCTTCTGTCAAGTGACGTCACACATTGTTGCAAGAGACAGACAACAATGTCCACCAGTTGGAATTGACCAATCAGAATGTTTGGTAGTCCACCAGTTCGCTGTATTGCTATGGTAACTATAGGCTTCTGTCAAGTGACGTCACGCATTGTTGAAAGAGACCGACAACAATGTCCACCAGTTGGAATTGACCAATCAGAATGTTTGGTAGTCCACCAGTTCGCTGTATTGCTATGGTAACTATAGGGTTCTGTCAAGTGACGTCACTCATTGTTGCAAGAGACAGACAACGATGTGCACCAGTTGGAATTGACCAATCAGAATGTTTGGTAGTCCACCAGTTCGCTGTGTTGCTATGGTAACGATTGTTTGTCGTTTGTTACGTGACAGAAGCCTATAGGACTACTGTCAAGTGACAACACTCATTGTTGCAAGAGACAGACAACAATGTCTACCAGTTGGAATTGACCAATCAGAATGTTTGGTAGTCCACCAGTTCGCTGTGTTGCTATGGTAACTATAGGTTTCTGTCAAGTGACGTCACTCATTGTTGCAAGAGAGAGACAACAATGTGCACCAGTTGGAATTGACCAATCAGAATGTTTGGTAGTCCACCAGTTCGCTATGTTGCTATGGTAACGATTGTTTGTCGTTTGTTACGTGCGAACACCCTATTATTTCTATCTATTTGTTGAATAATAACACATTCATCAAATTAATTTCTTCAAAGTGGCTGGTTCAAATTGCATACAAAATTGTAATACGTAATAATGAGTATCATTATTGTGTCCACATTCAGAGTTTTTTTAGAGGGGGGGAGGAGGGGCAAGATTTCTTTTTTCAATTTTTCTGCCCAGCCAAATCTTATTGAGTTTTTGAAAACTTTGAGATGATATTTCTCAGAAATGGTTCAACCGATATGAGCGGAAACTTCACAGTTCCTCGTTAGATAAGTCGACGTGTACGGAACGAGTTTCATGTCCACAAGGTCAAACCGTGCGACCTGCGCAGTGCTTACAGACAAACAAACAAAAAACACACGGACAAAGCTCCATATGAGTAGGATGGAGGTCTTTGCATTTGCTCATCTAAATATTGTCATTATAGTTATCTTCTGAACTTTTCTCCATATCTGTGAACTAGGCTACCAGGGTTGACAGATTGTCACTTGTGTAGCAGTATCCAGAAGACTGTTGTTGTATGCTGGTTTGAATGGGTCTATTCATCACCTGGTTATCAGCACTGTGGTCGTACAGTTATCAGTTTAATGAGTTGAAAGCATGTGTGTGGGTGTGGGTGCGGGTGTGGGTGTGGGTGTGCCCTCAGCTGTGGATCTAGGAAACTAGGATCATGTAACTGTACATCTAGGATTAGGATTAGGAGACCTTTAGACAAGATTATGTTTCAGTTCATTGCTGAGGGCAAAGACCATTGATTGTGTCGTCTGAATCCTCCTTAATTCAAACTCTCAATTGTTCTTTTATTGTATTCATTTATATTGGGTTTAATGATGCACTGTAATGATGACTACGATCTATTGGCATCGGTAAATGATATGAGATGGTGATGATGGAAGGTTATTTTATTAGGTGTTTTGGATAGTGGGAAGGAGTCGGTCGTGGCCTGTTGTTAAGGAACCATCCCAGTATTGGCCTGAAGAACAGAGGGAAACCATGAAAAAACCCTGTCAGGATGGTCGACCATGGCGGGAATAGAACTCCAGTCTCCTGTATGACAGTTCAGCGTATTAACCACTCGGCCACACGTCTCAGTACTTGATTGTTTTTAATTTGAACTAATCGAAATGGGGTGGTGAGATCGCCCTCGTGGTGCCCCAGAAAAACGATCCTACATTACAAATAGGCCCAGCTTTAATTGGAGAGCAGTCATTCTGTAGCAAGCTTCAATGTTGATGGAAAATAGAAACAAATTGAAAAATGAATCTGGTAATCAATGTTTGATGTAAGCCCTGAATCAAACGACGGTTGGTTCCTACGGAGTTTTGCCCCAAGAAACGACCCCGGCACCCAGAGGGCACAAGCCCCTACGAGGGGGTGTACCAACATACACACTTGTATTTTCACTTTCATAAGAAATCAGCAGAGCCAGATAGGAAGACACTCATTTATCATAGTATGCAGACTAGGCAAACGCGTTATGTTGCCGCGTTGATGGATGAGCTGGAACATATCAACTTATCTTTGGATTGGTTATTATATATATATACACCTTGAGATCCAAACCATTACATCACTGCCATCTTATTTTCCATAATTAATTCATATGATAATAAAGAAGGCTTTGTTTTAATCGTTTACAATCAAGTGGTGACACTTGTTGCTTTGATTTAATAGGTATAAATAACTTTGAATAATTAATACAAATTAAATTATATATTTTTTACATCAAAACGGCTGATTCGATTCAAGTGAAAGTTCGGAATAATGTGTATCATTATCAGATTGAAATTCCCTGAGAATTTGAATCCTCTCAGATGAAATATTTTTCACGAATTTTTTCCTCTGGGTTGATGTGATTTTTGAAAACTTTGGAATGAGTTTTCTCAGAAGTGGTTCAACCGATCGCGCCTCAAAACTATACAGTATCGAATTGGACAAGGATACTTGTGTGTGCCAAGTCTCAACTGATTTTGAATTTTCGTCTGACCTGTGGAGCGCGAACAAAAAAACAAAAACAAAAAACAGGCACTTTTTTTTCGGGTATGGCGAAATTGAGTCTTCGCTTCGCTCATCCAATAATGATTGTAACAAATACTACTGCGTCAAATTCTGTAACACTCAATATTTCTGCCATCTATTTTCACCCCGCTGCGTACCGTTCCGTTACATATCTTTTATTTTTTTAATAACATTGAAACTTGACACAAAATCATTGTTCTCCAATTAAGGCTGAGGATGGAAGATGAGATCGTTTGGACGGGGCACCACAAGGGCGATCTTACCACCTCATTTTGATTATTCAAAACCAATGAACTTCAACATCAGGACTGCGCTCTCGGTGACCAAACTTTTCTACCAGATTGATTAAATAACATATAACCTGATGTGAATGTTTATCACTTCACTTCTCTGACTGGTGTGAAGACGGAGAGCCAGTGCGCTACTTCATGACACTCTAAATGTAAGGCCTACACTGTGAGTATTTCATTTTTTTTAAATTGAAAAGATCTCCTCATCCAACAATCTCAGGTTTGGGGGGAGGGGGGGGGTGACTCCACCGTCGTTTTCAGGGCTGCTTGGGATATCGAAGCCTGTGAGCTGTTTCGTTTTGCTATCCGTCGTCTGCTTCTTCTTCTTCTCTCTCTCTTCTTCCTCCAACTGCCGCTCCACTTGCAACTTTCTCTGTCCTCCCACCATATCTCTCTTCTTACTCTCCCTCACTCTTCATTTCTCTCGTCTTACTCCCCGCACTCTTGATTTCTCTCTTCTTGCTCTCCCCCAGTCTCCATTTCTCTCTTCTTACTCTCCCCCACTCTCCATTTCTCTCTTCTTACTCTCCCCCACTCTCCATTTCTCTCTTCTTACTCTCCCGCACTCTTGATTTTTCTCTTCTTGCTCTCCCCCAGTCTCCATTTCTCTCTTCTTACTCTCCCCCACTCTCCATTTCTCTCTTCTTACTCTCCCCCACTCTCCATTTATCTCTTCTTACTCTCCCGCACTCTTCATTTCTCTCTTCTTACTCTCCTTCACTCTTCATTTCTCTCGTCTTACTCCCCGCACTCTTGATTTCTCTCTTCTTGCTCTCCCCCAGTCTCCATTTCTCTCTTCTTACTCTCCCCCACTTCCATTTCTCTCTTCTTACTCTCCCCCACTCTTCATTACTCTCTTCTTACTCTCCCCCACTTCCATTTCTCTCTTCTTACTCTCCCCCACTCTCCATTTCTCTCTTCTTACTCTCCTCCAGTCTCCATTTCTCTCTTCTTACTCTCCCCCACTTCCATTTCTCTCTTCTTACTCTCCCCCACTCTTCATTACTCTCTTCTTACTCTCCCCCACTCTCCATTTCTCTCTTCTTACTCTCCCCCACTCTCCATTTCTCTCTTCTTACTCTCCCCCACTCTCCATTTCTCTCTTCTTACTCTCCCGCACTCTTGATTTCTCTCTTCTTGCTCTCCCCCAGTCTCCATTTCTCTCTTCTTACTCTCCCCCACTCTTCATTTCTCTCTTCTTACTCTCCCCCACTCTTCATTACTCTCTTCTTACTCTCCCCCACTTCCATTTCTCTCTTCTTACTCTCCCCCACTCTTCATTACTCTCTTCTTACTCTCCCCCACTCTCCATTTCTCTCTTCTTACTCTCCCCCACTCTCCATTTATCTCTTCTTACTCTCCCGCACTCTTCATTTCTCTCTTCTTACTCTCCTTCACTCTTCATTTCTCTCGTCTTACTCCCCGCACTCTTGATTTCTCTCTTCTTGCTCTCCCCCAGTCTCCATTTCTCTCTTCTTACTCTCCCCCACTTCCATTTCTCTCTTCTTACTCTCCCCCACTCTTCATTACTCTCTTCTTACTCTCCCCCACTTCCATTTCTCTCTTCTTACTCTCCCCCACTCTCCATTTCTCTCTTCTTACTCTCCTCCAGTCTCCATTTCTCTCTTCTTACTCTCCCCCACTTCCATTTCTCTCTTCTTACTCTCCCCCACTCTTCATTACTCTCTTCTTACTCTCCCCCACTCTCCATTTCTCTCTTCTTACTCTCCCCCACTCTCCATTTCTCTCTTCTTACTCTCCCCCACTCTCCATTTCTCTCTTCTTACTCTCCCACACTCTTGATTTCTCTCTTCTTGCTCTCCCCCAGTCTCCATTTCTCTCTTCTTACTCTCCCCCACTTCCATTTCTCTCTTCTTACTCTCCCCCACTCTTCATTACTCTCTTCTTACTCTCCCCCACTTCCATTTCTCTCTTCTTACTCTCCCCCACTCTTCATTACTCTCTTCTTACTCTCCCCCACTCTCAATTTCTCTCTTCTTACTCTCCCCCACTCTCCATTTCTCTCTTCTTACTCTCCCCCACTCTCCATTTCTCTCTTCTTACTCTCCCCCACTCTCCATTACTCTCTTCTTACTCTCCCCCACTCTCCATTTCTCTCTTCTTACTCTCCCCCACTCTCCATTTCTCTCTTCTTACTCTCCCCCACTCTCCATTTCTCTCTTCTTACTCTCCCCCACTCTCCATTTCTCTCTTCTTGCTCTCCCCCACTCTTCATTACTCTCTTCTTACTCTCCCCCACTCTCCATTTCTCTCTTCTTACTCTCCCCCACTCTCCATTACTCTCTTCTTACTCTCCCCCACTTCCATTTCTCTCTTCTTACTCTCCCCCACTCTCCATTTCTCTCTTCTTACTCTCCCCCACTCTCCATTTCTCTCTTCTTACTCTCCCCCACTCTCCATTTCTCTCTTCTTGCTCTCCCCCACTCTTCATTACTCTCTTCTTACTCTCCCCCACTCTCCATTTCTCTCTTCTTACTCTCCCCCACTCTCCATTTCTCTCTTCTTACTCTCCTCCACTCTCCATTTCTCTCTTCTTACTCTCCCCCACTCTTCATTACTCTCTTCTTACTCTCCCCCACTCTCCATTTCTCTCTTCTTACTCTCCCCCACTCTCCATTTCTCTCTTCTTACTCTCCCCCACTCTCCATTTCTCTCTTCTTACTCTCCCCCACTCTCCATTACTCTCTTCTTACTCTCCCCCACTTCCATTTCTCTCTTCTTACTCTCCCCCACTCTCCATTTCTCTCTTCTTACTCTCCCCCCCTCTCCATTTCTCTCTTCTTACTCTCCCCCACTCTCCATTTCTCTCTTCTTACTCTCCCCCACTTCCATTTCTCTCTTCTTACTCTCCCCCACTCTCCATTTCTCTCTTCTTGCTCTCCCCCACTCTTCATTACTCTCTTCTTACTCTCCCCCACTCTCCATTTCTCTCTTCTTACTCTCCCCCACTCTTCATTACTCTCTTCTTACTCTCCCCCACTCTCCATTTCTCTCTTCTTACTCTCCCCCACTCTCCATTACTCTCTTCTTACTCTCCCCCACTTCCATTTCTCTCTTCTTACTCTCCCCCACTCTCCATTTCTCTCTTCTTACTCTCCCCCACTCTCCATTTCTCTCTTCTTGCTCTCCCCCACTCTCCATTTCTCTCTTCTTACTCTCCCCCACTCTCCATTTCTCTCTTCTTACTCTCCCCCACTCTCCATTTCTCTCTTCTTACTCTCCCCCACTCTTCATTACTCTCTTCTTACTCTCCCCCACTCTCCATTTCTCTCTTCTTACTCTCCCCCACTCTCCATTTCTCTCTTCTTACTCTCCCCCACTCTCCATTTCTCTCTTCTTACTCTCCCCCACTCTCCATTACTCTCTTCTTACTCTCCCCCACTTCCATTTCTCTCTTCTTACTCTCCCCCACTCTCCATTTCTCTCTTCTTACTCTCCCCCCCTCTCCATTTCTCTCTTCTTACTCTCCCCCACTCTCCATTTCTCTCTTCTTACTCTCCCCCACTCTCCATTTCTCTCTTCTTACTCTCCCCCAATCTCCATTTCTCTCTTTACCATCTCCGTTGATGCTATCAATCCACCTCATTCTCAGACAACCCACCTCCATTGCCCTCTTGTCTCTCGACCCTTTACAAATCCTCTTCTCGGTATTCTCACATTGTTTTCATATGGCCAATCCATACATATATATTACCTTACCGAGATACGTTACCGTTACTCCTGCAGCCGATAGCGACATGTGCTCGTTCCAATCTCGGCCGCTATATTGGATATTTACAAATAGAATCCAAGCAAGGCATTCTATATCACCTCACCGAGATACGTTACCGTTACTCCTGCAGCCGATAGCGACATATGCTCGTTCCAATCTCGGCCGCTATATTGGATATTTACAAATAGAATCCAAGCAAGGCATTCTATTTCACCTCACCGAGATACGTTACCGTTACTCCTGCAGCCGATAGCGACATGTGCTCGTTCCAATCTCGGCCACCATATTGGATATTTACAAATAGAATCCAGGCAAGGCATTCTATATATGTCTAATATGTGGGAAACATCACAGTTTTCAAAACGGTGTGAAGCTACTGCCGAGGTACAAATATGTACGCCTTCTTGACGTTGAGTAACGTAGACCTACCTCGGTAATATAGATCTATGCCCAAACCACCTTGATCTTCTCGGCCCAACTACCAACTCAACTTGTCCACATCTAGATCTCAGATCAGATCAGAGATCTCTTTCCGATCGTAGTCACTCCCACCGCCCCTCTCCGAAATGTTGTCTGCCTCCTCTTTTCCGCCCGTTGGCCATGTTAGGGCACAGATCGGTCTAGTAACACTTGCAGATTAGTATTACGCACCTTCTTGATGTACCCTCCCGATTGAGACGTGTGGCCGAATGGTTAACACACTGAACCGTCATTCAGGAGGCTGGGTTTGGGCCATGGTCGACAATCCGGACTGAGGTGCATCGTGGTTTCCCTCAGTCGTTCAGGTTGATACTGGGATGGTTCCTTAACAACAGGCCACGACCGACTCCTTCCCACCATCCAAAAACACCTGATAGGATATAACCTCTCATCTCATCATCCCATTATGTCATATATTGTTCAACGACGCCAATAGATCGTAGTCATCAGTACAGTGCATCGTGGTTTCCCTCTGTCGTTCAGGTTGATACTGGGATGGTTCCTTAACAACAGGCCACGACCGACTCCTTCCCACCATCCAAAAACACCTGATAGGATATAACCTCTCATCTCATCATCCCATTATATCATATATCGTTCACCGACGCCAATAGATCGTAGTCATCAGTACAGTGCATCGTTAAACCCAATATAAATAAATAAGGTTGTTCTTAGTTTATTCCTGTTTTATAATCTTGTTCTCTAGACTTTATAGGATCATCATAATCCTGTCTTCAATAAAAACAACATTAATTCAGCTAATCCATATCTCTATTATGGTATAAATATTAATGACAGGATTTATATCAGGCAGATAATAATAATCCCCCCCCTCCCCCCCCCCCCCTCTCCCTCCCCTCATCTTGTCCACGCAACATTGGTCTCTGTTTCTATTGTTCGTGAGCATCCAGTGACAGTATCGCGACCTTGAATGTTTTATATCTTTATAATCTAATCCCAGTGTGGTGCTGGTATCCCTTGCATTGAGAGGCTGGCAGTGTGGGCAGGGTTGCAGTCACATCAGGGGCGGTGTGGCCAGGGTTGCGGTCAATCAGGGGAATGCTGCGTGCCTATTGGCTGATTGATGCCTACAAAAGGAGAATCCCAGTAATGTTCTGTATTGCCTCAAGAGTCATGTGCAAGTTTTTTTTTTATTCATAGGTAGATAGATATGTGTAAAAATAGCAATTGCTATAAAAGCAACAAAATATAAAAGTGCTTTGAAACATATATTCCCGACATTTCTTCATGTTTCTATACATTTGAAGCTGTTTGATCATGTTTTTGAAAAGGCGACAAAGCACTGCAAACATCTGAAACCGCTGTTTCAACGTATTGGCAATATAGACGCTATATGTGGAATAAAGGCATTATAGATGCTATTCTCTGCAGAATATATCAATTGGGAAGTAAACAGGTGGAGTCAATCAAGGAATTTCAAAAACCAAAGTGCGTCTGCAAATGGAGGAGGCAGATGAGGCGTAGGTTTAACCTGGTGGTGGACACCATTTTCCTAAAACTATCAATTTGAGTGTTCCACTTGTATGCCTATTGTACAATATATTACTGTATATTAATATATCAACGGTACAGAACGTTGTTGTGCAACAAAACGCAATGTTTCAAAATAACAGATGCACCAAAATGTTACCGTACTTTTCAAATTCTAAATGGTATGAAAAGTAAAAATAGATGTTATATTTACATGTCTCTATTTATAGGCTATAGTTTTTCATAATTTCATAAATTTAAATGAACTTATTTCTTTTGTTCCCCTGATTGGAGCTGGACGCTTCCTGCCAGCGTAACAAGGGATGATTCCGTGCCCTGCTAGAAACCGTTCTGTTTCCTAATCACTTCATTTTACAATTTCTTAAAAATTCTATTCAATATTTACAAAATCGATTGCAAACTTTGATTTATCTCTATTTTTTTGCTGTTGAGATTTTGATGATGTTTGTATTTTTCAATTGGACGGAACCCGGAGAACGAGGGATGTTTGATCTGCTTGGCTTTGTTCCGGATTGAAACCAAGCGACAGACAAGTCCGGAAGAATCTGGCATTTCTGTTGGAAGTTGGTTATTGTTCGAGAGTGCTCAGTCACAAGCATAGGAATCATGACTGCTCCCCCCCCCCCACTCTCGAGACCTTTTTTTAATTGACAAAACAAGCGTTGGGGAAAATTTCTGATGAACAGAATTCACATTGCTTATCCTCGAAACCTTATTGGGGCTTGACTTGATTGCTTGATTATCGTATTGCTTTCTTAACGACCCCACCAACAGCTAGGTTATACGGGGGTACGAATGAGCTCAACAACCCCACCAACAGCTAGGTTATACGGGGGTACGTATGAGCAGGTGATTATGAAATTATATAAAGTGATGATAGGTGAAAAGTCGTTTACAAAACCCATGCCTTATGTGAAACTCAAACCCACGCTCAACGGTGACTTCAGTTTCTGAAGCGGTGCCTCGGTTGACTGAGCTACCGAGGGCAGCATAACTCTATACGTCACACACATAAAAAAAAAAACATAAGAGACGAGGAAAGTTGAAGCTTAAATTCACAAGTTTGTCACGGAAAGATATAGGACTAATTCAGTGTAAAAATAATTAATTCTGTTGAAATAAAACTATAGCCCCCTCCCCCTCCTCCGCCCTGCCCCCCCCCCCCCCCCTATTCTTACAACTCGGAACGAATATTATTCAATAGGGCTTAATCAAGAAAAATTCTATTTTGACGAGTGGAATGGTTTTTGGCTGTGCTTCAAACAAAAAGTGCATTGGTCACAATTCCATGGATTTGTTGGTTTTACCTTGCCTTACGTTGAAAGCCTTTGAATGGCATATACGGGGGGGGGGGGGGGGGGGGGGCTGAAACTTGACCAAAGCTGCTCTAAAATTGCATTATTAGAGTAAAAGAAATAAAGTTTGTGATAAATGAAATATTGTATTATTTGATGAAGTTAATAATCGGAATGTGTATGTGATGGTTATTGAGAGTAGGCTGTATTACTCCATAGAGCATACATTTTATTTATTTCAAAACAATATCCGAGAATTTGCATTCTTAAAACATACTCCCTGAGGATAGCCAATTCCCCCCCCCCCCCTCCGAAATATGATCCTGGCTGCGCCACTGTCAGTACCGTACGCATGACCAAACATTGAACAGTGAAACATTGTTTCCTCGTACATTTATTACACAACCTTTGAAACCGTACACATCATATTTACAGTTAAAGTGCCATCTAGTTTCAATTAAAATCATCACGGAATTATTTATCTATTTTATACTCTCACGAATGTCATGGACGGTGGCGAGGACAACATTTTCAATTGCAATAAGCACACTATACTAATATTACAATCTAGAAATATGGAAAAAAAATGATAGAATCATGAATGACAAAGGGTAAGGAGAAATTAGTATATTAATATATTGGATTGGATGAATATTGAAATGTAACTAGTCAATTAGTTCTTTCCTTGTGTTTATATGCGTCTCTATCAGAGATTCTGCCTTTCACAACACATATAATGGATGCTGCCATGATTGACGCACAATAATTGACTACATATATTACAAGGTCGGGAAACGGTTTAGGCAAACCGATTCACGCTGAAACGGTTCAACAAATGTGTGTACATCACAACAACTCAGAAACAGTTTGCCAAAACGTTTCAACGTCAGCCATTTTGAATATTAGCAGCGCCTTGTGAATCGGTCAAGATGAGCTTGAGCACGGCCTTCTATATTATTACAATAATACAGAAGATCTTGCCTTGAATCGGTTTGACGTGTATATCAATCGTATCGAGTTATCCAATCCACTTTCCAAACTGGGTTGGAACCAAAGTGTTTTACACCAAAACCGACAGGTATATCACCATCTGTAAACCGTTTCAGCGTGAAACGGTTTGCCTAAACCGTTTCCCGACCTTGTGGTATACGTAGTCATTGTCTGTTTGTTTTTGAAAGAATGGTAATGGATCAAGAAAAAGTGACTGAAATACATATATATATTTTTATAACATCGAAACTTGATACACGATCATTGTTCCCCAATTAAGGCAATGGATGAAACATAGGATTGTTTGAACGGGGCACCACAAGGGCGATCTCACCACACTGAAGAATAATCGAAAATAAGATAATTCAATTAACAACAATAAATCTCGACGTAATAATGCCAGGGTTAGAAAACAATTCAAACATTCACAGTGGGGGGAACAGCTTGAGTTCTTCTTCTTCTTCTTCTTCTTCTTGTTCTTCATCTCTCTTTTCCCAACTGATTCTAAAATAACAAACAAAAACCCGAGGCATTGAGGTACTAAAATAAGAAATGTGTCGTCAACTATTTTATTTACCGATTTATTTTCATTTTCGTCCAAGTGGATTACAATCGCAATATAAAAAAATGAAACATTTTTGAGTGAATCATATGGCTAGTCAAGGATAGAATGAAAGATTATGAAATGCACGCAACATACAAACAAGAAAATATACATGGATTGAATTAAATGGTAGATGCTATTTATTATAAATACCCAGCAACTACCAAGTCAAGTATTTGAATTAAGAACAAAGTATAACAATCAAGTCATTATGAAAAGTACATCACATAAAACCAAGAAGCTGTAGGTGAAGCTGTAAAGTAAAAATTGAAAATTAAAAGTCAGTTGGTCAATGGCTATAGTTTGAAGTGTCAAGTTGTAATATGAAATGAAGGTCATAGATTTTGATTACTTCAAAATGACATTATTTAGTGTGCTTGCAGCATCTTTGAAACTCCTCAATACTATAGAATACATTTTTTGTAATGAATATCTCATCTATCTCATGATTTTTTTTTTGATCTCACTGTATCTTCTTTTTGTACTGTTATGTAACTCATTTTTTTCTGTAATATCGTCGCATATGCATTTAATTTTATATCACTTACATACTTCAAGTATTCATTGTTCCTATTTTTAATGTTTTAACTGACAATTTCGTTGACGTTTAGCATAAAATGTACAACTTTTTCCCCAAACCTTAAAAAAAGGGTTTTATCTCTATAGGTATTATTTTCAACACTGTACATGAACTTCTTGTTTGATTGTGTTGTGTTATGAAAACAATGGGAAATAAAGCACTTATTATCTCATGTATGTAAATAAAGATATATGAAAAATATAAAAAAGGGGCAGAGAGAGAGGGGGGGGGAATGAAAATTAATTTATTGAATATAAATGATTTTTTAAAATGTGTAGACCTACTGTACTTTTCATGATGTCTCCAACAATGGAATCTATTGATAACATTGAGGCTAATGTTCCAAGTTTGCCAATGCTGGTATTATTTGCAGTGGTACGAACATAGCATTGTAATGTCATTCTATAGTAATGTCATGTCAAAAAATATATTAAAGGATTGTGTAAAATAGTTGATAATTCAATGGTTTACTAGCACGGTATTAGAGAAATATAAATACGGTATATATTTATAAAATAAGTTCTGAATATATTTAAAAAAATGACGTATAGACATGTAATTTACTGTAAATTTGTCTCTAAACATACAGTTCATCACATGAGCATGCTGACCTTGAGAGGTTCTGTTGCCATAATCGGGACATACCTGTATGGTCAACAGCTAAGGTCTTGATCTGATCTCTACAAAACAAAAGCTTTCATGTTCAAGAGTTTCCCTGTTCTATTGATCCATGTGATTTTTTAAAATTTCTTTTTATATTGTTCTAGATCATTTCACTCTAGCTTATGATTTATTTACCATCTAATCATTTTTATTATTCCTACAAATGCCAATTATTTGATTTCAAGATTATATATTGATGTATCAATGTTTTTTCATATTTATAATTTGTTGCTATTGTTATACTCTGTCCAATTTTGTAACCATATGCTGGCAGTGTTTTGATAAAAACTTATATATATATATTTGTTGTTTTTAGCTACCCTTGGACTTGGCTACGTTAACCGACCTTGAGAAAAAGATGCGACTCGATCGATGCAAGCCAATGAAAAAGCTCAAGATCGAAGAAGACATCGACGACGAATTCGATTCCAATAAATATCTCAACCTATTGAAGAAATAGTATTGCAGTCAATAAAGGATAAAGTTTTCCTTTTCATATTGTTATTATGCTACTACCAGTTGTATATTCAATAGAAGAGAGAAAGTATGTGAGTTATTCACACAAAATGTTAACAGACAAATGTATGTACGTATCATAATATAATATACTTTTCAAGAGAAAGTGAATTAGTAGCTAGAATGTATCAAATAAAAATAATAGCCTATATGTCAAGAGTTAATTTGAGTGACAATTCCCCGTGGGATCCATTCCCATCTCACTAACAATGGCTCTACTTGCACTTCACCTTGTTATACGATATTATTGTGCTGAGAACTGCATTTATCTAACTATTTAATAACACATTTTTAATTTCATTCAAGTATTTTCACCCGGGATCGTATTCCCTGACGTCACAAGTAGTAGGTGGTGGGGAGGTAGATGTCGCCACTAGCGCTAACTGCTGCTCAACGGGCAGTCAGTACCAAGATGGTGTCAGTGCAAGTAGATCACAGTGAAATTTGTTTTCAAGATTGATAAATAAACGGTAAATTGATGAGTGAGCATAGTTTTGATTACTTCAAGAGTTTTTAGAGATAATTTGTGATGATATGTGTGGGTTTCGTGTGTTAACAACTAGGTGTTCTTTATATTTACGCGTATTTTTTTCCGTGGATGACACTCCAAATTGCCGAGAAATAGGATCCAGGGCTGTCGTCCAAGTTTCAATTAATGAGTTTCTCTTGGCAAATCTAGATGTTTCGGTCAAGTCTTCGTGTTTTTAGTGGTAAAACACATGAGTTCTTTCAATTACCTCTGTGTTTATTCATCTGAATTCTGTACAACTTGTGGCCTATTTTGGGGGGCAGGTTTACAGTCCCTTGGATTCACGGACGTGCCAGAGTGAATGTAAACAATTTGTAGGCGTAACTCAAGGGGGGCTTTCTAGGTCCAAATTATGCTCATTCTTCAATTAGGCCATATTATTTTCTTGTAAATTTAGTGTGTAGACCTAGGCTAAAGTCTTGGTGTAGTTTTCACTCTAAGCCTAAATCAAGGTCTGGGTCTAAAAAAATGTTCAAATTTTCCACAGTGCAATCAAATGGTGTAACGAAGCTGCTGTAAGTGAAAATGCTCGGCAAATCGAGAGTGGGTGGAACAGGTAGTGACAGTGGTTACTGTGAAAACCTTCTAAATGAAGGAAAACATTCTCGCAGTTCCAGTTCGGATTATTTAATAAACCCAGAAAGTTCGATGGGAGTCGAGCTAAACAATCGACTGGAATTGGGTGACGGTGATACTGGGGCATTGTTAAAGTGTCGTCGATTGAGTACTGATTTAATAACACCGCAAATGTCGGTCAGTGATAAAAGTGATTCAGCCTCTAGTTCGACAAGTTCTCGAATGACGGGATCATCATGTCAGGCGTTGCGACATGCCGTTGCAGCTTTAAATAGACTTGATGACTTCACGTGCGAGAAAATAGGGTCCGGATTCTTTTCAGAGGTCTTTAAAGTGAGTATCCACATGATTTTAATTCATCTTGCTAAATATCAAATTCTCTTCGTTAGGTAGTCTAATGACTGAGACATGAGCTTCACAAACATATACCGATACCAAGCCTTGTGGTTATAGGCGTATCGATACCGATGATAGGCCTATGCATGAATTAGCAGGACATGTGGTTTCGAGTCATTTGTTAATTGTTGGCAGCAAATTGTTAAATATTGTAGGCCTAGTATGACCAACATACTGGTACATTCTGTCATTGAGTACATGTAACACTAAAACTCAATGATTCTATATAGGCCTAGAGGTAGGGTTCTACTCCCATTTCCAACATGTTGTAGAAACGAGTATAAGAATTAAGAACATAGGCCTATACTTTTGAAAAGATTGTTACCCGTACACTACAGAAGATGTTTTGGGCATTTTATTGATGTAGGCCTACTAACGGTAAAAAGTCGGATTCAAGATAGGGCCTACAATGTTAACTTGCTTATCTTGGTGTGATCTGAACTATCACCTACACATGCAGCTCTGTTGTTACCACGCTCACTTCATGTGATCTGGGAGGTGAGCAACATATCGGACCTGGTTCGCTCCTTTCTACTGTCTATCTTTACATGGGTTTTTCGTGGCCCTCTGTAGTCTGGGCTAAAATGCTGGGATAGTTCATTCAATATAGGCCACGACCGCTTCCTTTCAACTACCGTACCAGTAGGCCTATCCTTCTCATTACAGTACCGATACCTAGACCTAAGAAACCTTCATTTCATCTTCCCATCATCTCAATAATCATTCATCCGACGCTGATAGATCTTGGTAGGCATAGGCCTATGCCCAATCATTAGGTAGGCTTACAGTGCGTCCTAAAACTCGATATAAATAAAAAACAATATAATCCCAGCGACGCACCGTAGGTTATCGAAGAGATTCTTTCGACCACTTTCAATCGTAATCTCTGGAAATTGTTACTTGAATTTACCATTTACCGTAACATTGCGATTACGGCTCAGTTCTTAGCCTAGGTCAACCAGTTTGCCTAGCCGCCTGAGTTTCAGTCTCCTCTTCTGAGTTGTCCTCGAGCCAAATGCTTATCTTCATTATTCAAAAACAGGCTATCCGCATAATAACCGGCATCTCTCGACGGAAAACCTTCAAGCCGCACTTCACTAACCTCAATATCCTAACCCTCGCCTGTACTCTCATCCACTGTTGCTCGAAATCACCCTAACCTCTTCCTCACAAATGCAACCGCCCATAACCTCTCGACCCAGATACAGCTTCAGTAGGCCTATACGCTGAAGGGCGCATACTGAAATAAAGTCGACTCGGTAGTGGGACCTGGGCTTGTATGGATGGACCTTGTAAAAGGTTAAAATGTGGTTAGGGTTCAGGTAAGGTTGGACACCCAAACCTGTGAGTGATGAGACGTTAATTGACCCTTTCCAGAAACTTTTCAATTCATTGAAAATGTTCTGTGCAAATTTAATGAAATTTTCAATGAAAATTTTCAAAACATTTCCAATTCGTTGAATTTTTTCTGTGAATCTGATGGAATTCAATGAATTAATCTAGATCATTCAATTGATTTTGTTTTCAATGATTCAAGAAAGTCATTGTAGGCCTAGGCCTATTTCTTTCAATTTGAACATCGATAATTTTTAATGCAAATTTTTAACATCTTCACTACTAATTTACTTTTCAATTATCGGTAGGTCATTTTCAAAGGACTTTTCAAAAGAGGACAACACAAATGAGAATTGACCCCACCTACGGGTGATTGCCGAGAAGTCAACACATTTAGTGAGGACCTACCAATGCATGTTCACAAACTTCAAAAAGCCAGTTATTATTTTATGAAGGCCTACTCATCTAGGGTTTTGACAATTTTGTAAGCATTTACGCACTTTCAATGCACGGTGTTTCGATCAATTGTTCTAGGGTAGGCCCTATCACCAAGAGTGAATTCAAACTCCAGTTTCTTCTGTGACGACTTATATGCCATACAAAACTGAAAGAAATTACAAATTTTCAAGCGTTTGAAAACTTTCAACAAAAAACTTTTTCATGAAAACCTACATCACTAGGCTACTTTATTTATTTATTTATTATGTACCGGTATGCATAGTTTGTGAATAATGTCATTGTAGGCCTATAAACCGAGTCAAGTAGGCTACGTACTAAAATTATTAAATGAGAATTTGAATTAGTGAATGAACCAAACCCATGTCACACGACCGAGTCGACTTGGATTCCGGAATTATTTTGATATATTAAAATGAGTTGTTTAAAATTATGTGTGTGGTTTTAACGTTCAAAAAGGTTGGAAGAATAGGTGTAGGCCCCTGGGCCTATATGGAAAAAAAATTTAATTCACAGTCTTCCTAAAATTCAAAGAGTGACCTACCAGCCCCGGTCTTCCCAAAATATCGAATCTAGAAAACTGTGACCTCGCCAACATAATTCTGCCAACATTTCTATTTTGATGAACGAAAAACATATATCCAACAATTTTCTTCAAATGGTTGATCCAAATTGCATTCAAATTTGTGATGCCCTACTGATATCATTTTGGTGTTGACATTAAGTGAAAATTTGAATTTGTTTGGAGAGATTTTTATTTCTCAAATTTTCCTGCCCAGCCTAATCCAATGAGGTTTTTAGAAACTTTGAGATGGTATTTCTCAAAAATGGTCCAACCTATTCAACCACAGAACCATACAGTTCCAGAAATTATACAGAGAAAGTTCCATGTCGATCAGTCAAACCGTGCGACCCGTGCAGTCGTACAAACAAACACAGACAAATCTCCATAAGAGTGGGATGGAGGCCCTCGCTATCGCTCATCCCTGTTGAAACCGTTGAACCGATTGACTGATTGTTTATCTGCCTGTTTGACCTTGAGGGATGGCGCGCTCCTGGGGGCCGGGGGGGAGGGGGGGGGGCTCTTGATAAGACGAGGACGTTATCTTATCGCCCCATTAAACCATCCACTGATACCTGGTGAAATACCACGGTGCCTACCTTTGACACCCACGTGACCGGGGTCAACTAGCCAAGGCCTACAGATGGACAATGTTTCCTTCACTTCATTATTGACGATAAGGATTTACCGATATCAGATTTAGGCTAATCCTAATGATCAATGTATATTTTATGACCATCTTTTGTAGTTGAAAATTTTCATAATTTTCATAATTATATATATAGGCCCCTATTTTTTTCGAGTCCAAATAGGCCTATATGTTGTTGATTAGAAGAGAATAAAGAAGAAAAGAATGAAAATAAAAATGTAGGGCTGAGAAAAAATTAGGCCTCGAATTTGAATTCACTCAGAAATACGGTACTAGCCACGATCTATTGAACCCAACTGTGCATTTGCTTACAAAATTGTCAAAGCCAGGAGAAATGGGCCACATTGACCGTAGCTGAATACACAATTAACGCGGTATTAGTTGTATTTATTAACAAAGCGAGGGTTGAATAACAAATTGGTAAACATATTATTGTGAAAGGTGTAAATGATAGGTAATACTAATGCCTACAGGTCTCTATTAATATCGTAATAAAACCTGCAATAAAAGTAGAATTGAATACCGGTACTATCAAATAACGACTGGGATGAAGATCGATAGGGCTACCGGTAGATTCGCATGAATAGGTAGACTTCTCAGCGATCTCGTTGGCCACACAGAACGCTATATAGCAGCTAAATTGCGGTAATGGGTCATCCCACGTGAGATCAACCAAAATATTGGACAAATAAACTTGTACCTCTTGGATTTTGATGAAATTTGCTCTAGTTGTTAAAAAAAAACAAGAAAATAACTCACCTTTTTTTGTTCGGCTCTAGCTCTAATAGTTTTTGAGTTGCGGCACGTTGCGTTTCACCCAAAAAAACTCAAATCTGGGTACGCGTTCCTTTGGTCAAATTTTCTCAACTTTTTACCTGTTTGACCTGGAAGGCTAATTTTTTAAAAATGATGCTGTGTTTCTAGTATGCATAATTATGTGCCAAAAATCATTTTCTTTCACAAAAAACATGAAATATATATCTTGATTTTGACAATTTTCAATTTCTAATTCTGATAATTATTATCATTTTATATAGGGGGATATATATATATATATATATATATATATATATATATATATATATATATATATATGGGTCATTCTTGAAAAATCCGCCCAAACCACGTCCCGGCTGTTTGGTATTTTTTCTCTCGTCCATTTATTTTCATTTTCACTATTCTTTTAGCAAAGATTGTGAATTGAGCTAATCTGAGTTGATGTAAGCAATACAAACTACTATCAAATCAAAACTGACTTTTTAAGACCCTAAGAAATGATCAATTTTGTCAGAAAAACGATGTCCCGGACCACGGAATGACGTATTCAATATGAATTTACTACACTTAGTTTATTTTTCCAATTTATATATCTTAGCAATATATTTTCGTAGTTGTGAGGTCAAGTGTCACCAGTTATTTTTAAAGAGATAAGAGTTGTTTCCACCATTTTACACATATTTTTATCTCTGTCCATATTGTTGCTCACCTGTGTTACCTCACTCTTGTTACTTATATTGCAACTCTCAAAATCCTCACTAGAGTGCATAACTCATACCATTCTTTAAAGCAGCTAATTCACTACAGCTGTACACAATGGCTGACCTCTAATGAAGAAAGTGTGTTCACTGAGCAATTTTCATCAAAATATTTGGTGAGTATTTCTATTCATTCTCACATTTGTTACCGCTGTATATAATTACTGATTGATTATTTTTTCAATACATCTGTGCATCAATATAATAATGGTTGTTGTCACCCAGAGAAGTATATTCACTATACCATGACATGCATATTTCTAGGGATTCCCTATTTTAACAGTTTTTTTTCTCACATGTGTTACTCTCACTTATGTTACTTATTTGGTAACATAGGTGATATTTTAAAGTAACAAAAGTGAGAAGTGAATTGAAAAAATATTTTTAATTGATATCAAATAGAGCTACTGCTTACGGCTGTATTCTAATCCATGTTTATGATTTTTCCACAGGTTTTGATTTTTCCTAAATGGTTTTAGATGAATAATCTCTCAAATAAAAAATAAAACAGGCTCGATACAGGGCTAAACGGCGTCTCAATGTTCAACGCGAACAAGATAGTTTTGAGAAGGCAAAAGTTGGGTATCATAAGCCCAAAAATGTGTGTGTGCCACTTTTCAAGCACACTCGCATCTCTATTGAACACAGAAAAAAAGAAACAGGTGATTAAGCAGCGTAAACCAAAAAGTCTCGCAACAAAGAATCGATCTGTAGAGGAAGACAGCAGTGATGGGGAGACGTTCGATGAATACTTGGTGAAAATGAAGAAGAGGTGGATGATGGTCTTGATATTGAAGATGATTTAAATGCACCTGAACAGTATACATCGCCTTCTGCAGAGCTGATAACCACAGGCAGATTTGTTTTGGCCAAGTTCAAATCTGACAAACGGAAAGCTCAAGTGTTCAAGTTTGTTTGTAATATCCAACAAAAAATTGGCAATGAATATCAAGTAATGGACACAAAGTCACTTGATGAAAATCATCATTTGTTCAAAGCTATAGAGCATGATATATCAACTGTAGGCCTACCCATCTCAGACATTATTGCTATTCTGCCGTATCCAGATATGAAAGGCACCAATGAGCGCATAAAATATGAATTTAGTTTCAAGGTAGATGTCAACAAGGCTCAGGGATATACTACTCCCTTCAATACATCCTTGAAGCCTGAGTGCATCGTGGGGCGATTTTTTCTCTGTTGCATTTACCACGTAGGCCCTACCTAATTGAAATTTCATTTTGAAAGATTATTCATAAGACTTGTACTTCCAAAAGACTGATTGGGATCTCAAGTGATACCTAATTACCTTCAATCATGAAGGTTTGCAGCAAATAGCGATGTTTTCCCTGTAAGGTAGACCCATGTTCGAAGCAATTATGCAATTGATACTGTTCCTACATATTACCCAGTATGCATCATTCATTAGTGTAACATTTAAACATTGTATTAAACCTATTCAAATAGATTTCACTTGAGTTTTTATTTGTGTTTTCGCGTTTGTTACCCATGGCTCACTTTTGTTACCCAAACTCACTTTTGTTACTTCTCACATTTTTTTCTCATAAAAATCCAAAGAAATTAGCTACAGTTCATACATATATCTTGAAAAAGAGGCACGTTTATCAGTAATAAGGTTCCACTATTCATTACATTATCTAAAAAAGTTTCTTTCTTCAAATGAAAAAAAATATGTGGTTTTTGTAGAGTTTGGTAACAAACGTGAGTTTGACAGAAAAAAAAATACCTCTTGCATTGCCTTCTTCATAAACTTGAGCTTCAAGTTTATTAGTGGTGTTAGGAACGCTTGTTTGCTCGAAACAGAACCAGATTATCTGTTATTTTAAAGCTGCAATTCAAATTTTGCATTTAGTAACACAAGTGAGTTTTTTACACGCATTGTTCCAGAATACTTCCCCAAAATGATAGTAAATTTGAGAAATCCGATGAACCCTTTCAGGATGACAATCATTACATGTTTCTTTTGACCCTCAACATATGGTATCATCTTAAATATAATTTTTTTTTTCAAGTTTTGAAAAATGTAAATGGGCAGATTTTTCAAGAATGGCCCATATATATATATATATATATATATATTCATATATAAATATATATATATATATATATATATATATATATATATATATATATATATATATATATATGTGTGTGTGTGTGTGTGTGTGTGTGTATATATATATATATATATATATATATATATATATATATATATATATATATATATATATATATACACATACATGTATGCTGTTTGTTTTTCATTGGTTTCAACGACGCACTGTACTGATGACTACGATTTATTGGCGTCGGTGTATGATATATGAGAATGAGATGAAAGGTTATATTATCATAGTTTTTCTTTGGATAGCGTATGGGAGTCGGTCGTGGCTTCAAACTTCAATGGATATAAGTTATTTATATACCGGTATATTTATATGGTGATACCAACATACGCTATACGCCCGGCCACACGTCGGACCATCGTTCCATGTCACCACAAGCTGACGTTGTTGTTGTTGTTGTTGTTGAGCGCAGGATCAACCAGCAGCCTCACTGACTGACTTGGTGCACGGTAGTGAGTAGCTTCAACTGCATGGCAGCTCAGAGGTGTTATCACCATGGTTACCCACGCTGTTTGTGCTGGTCCAGTCTCAGATGAAGCACGGTCAACTCGACCGAACGACTTGCTGCTAATGTGAAACTAGTTTCCCCCAAGTTACCGGTAGGCTTATATGTCATCTTGAGGGTTGGATCTGCGTTTCTCCAGGGCCAGGTTTACGTACAGGCTGGCAAGGACCCTTATACCTAATAAACCACTTGAAATAACGAGCCAGCTAGCTCCATTGATTGGTTCATCGGTTATGTTCACTTGAAAAAGCTACCAACAATGACAATATATTATACAAACAAATTCACGGTCTCTTGGACTGAATAGTTCCATCACATTTGGAAGCCCACCTCATAAGCAGGGCTAGTATGTTGTGCTAACAACAGTGGAAATGCACAGATACATGACACGTTGCCGTGACAGATAGCTCTGCTAGTAACCATGACTTTGAGCCAATCAAAGTGCTGGCCTCTTGGAGCTAGCTAGCACTAGCACGACATGTATTAGGTATAAGTGCCCAGGGGGTGCTTATGGGCTCTTCAGGGCTTCCATATTCTTGTTTCAAATGAGATGAAATGGTATCAAAAGATGCAACATGAAGTTTATCATGTAGTTAAAAATGAAACCAAAAGTATCACGAACTTATTTTCATTATTATTCCCATTCATAATATATAATAACACTACAATAACATTAGCCAATATCTACAACTTACACAATAGAATCTGAAGAAATATATTTTAGGAAATTCCCCTTAGGGGCTGTTGGATTAAGTGAAATATTGCTGAAATATGCCCTGGTATTTCTTTCTAGGACTTCACCCTGGGTAAGTCGCATCCTGTCGTATAAATATTCCGTTACTTAGTAAGTCATCATTGGTAATGGCGAGTAACGAGCGGAAATACGTTGACGTGCCACGTGGTTTTCACATTCACCGAAATATTTTTCGCATTCATCTTCTATTTTTTACACTATAGTCTTAGACAGATTTTGAAAATGAGTCTAGGGGCGCTAAACTAGGCTTAGCCTAGGGGCGCTGGGTTCTCAAGTCCGGGCCTGTCTTTCTCCCGCATTAGGATGTTGATATGAAGTTGAAATTCCTTTTATTATTTTTTTCAGTGTATAGGCATACATCATTGAGCGTTCACAAAAATCCACGAAGCCTGATTCAGGCTTATCCGTGGTATAAGTACAGAAAAATATAATGTACAAGAGGTATAAATAAATTACGGTGAAAAAGCAATAAAAAACATTAGAAAAAACATTAGGATGTTGATATTCTAATAATAATAATAATAATAATAATAATAATAAATTGTTTATTCCTTGAGTCTTGATAATATTACATGATATCGGAAATGTCGTACGAATTAAATATTGGAATATAAATATGGATGTAATATAAAATGGTCAAGCTGTATTGAAAACACATTTGGGAAATCGTGCTGATTACACAAGCATAGTTCATTGAAGAAATCATCAACACTATGAAAACATTCATGCGATAAAATATTTCTGAGGACTCACTTGGACTTGCTGATGTCTTCATTTGCTACCTTCCTGATGTTGAGGGGAAGACTTTGAAATAGTTGAAGACCAGAGAATATAGGGCCCTCATTACACATTTCCGGTCGATATTTTCTCATTCTAACGTTATTTTCATATACAATTGACGACTAGTGATTTTTTTTTTTTTATTGTCACAAATTGAATTATACAATAAAGTAATACAGTTTGAACTCTCGTCCACTAAGCCATAAATGGCTTATCTGTGGTTTAAACGATGAAAAACAAAACACTAAAATACACTGTGATTTACCATGCTAATATTTAATAAACTCATATTAAAACATAATTCACTTCGATAGGTTAAATGATAATGAGCATGAAAATGAAAAGCCCTATAAGAGTGGGATGGAGACTTCGCTACGCTCATCTAATAAGTCTTGCCAAATTCATGTAATCATGTATTTTTTGGGGGGAAATTTCAATACAAGTCATGTCACGAAGTTGAAATCGAACCATGTAGGCCTATACACGAAACTGACCACTTGTGATAGGCGTGGCTAATCGCCAGACCACCTAGATCTGTATTTCATGTGGGAATTTAGAGATACTCTGATGGGTAAATGTCAAATTTCCCACATAACAAAGCCCATTTGATTGGATGTTCCGTTTTTTTTTATATTGGGTTTTAACGACGCACTGTAATGATTACTAAGATCTATTGGCGTCGGATGAATGATTAATGAGATGATGGGATGATGAGATGAAGATTTTTATGGGTAATGGGAAGGATAGTGGGAAGGAAGCGGTCGTGGCCTATATTGTGGGAACCATCCCGGCATTAGCCTAGACTACAGAGGGAAACCACGAAAAACCCATGTAAAGATGGACGGTGGCGGGGATCGAACCGGGTCTGATATGTCCCTTCACCTCCCGGGTCACACGAAGCAAGTGAGCTAACCACTCAGCCACTGTGCCGGTGATGTTCTGTTTTGTGACACTCAATCACTAGTCGATCACTTGTCAATAGCACATTGATAATATTTGTAGCCGGTTAAGGTCCTGTGCATACAAAATTCACATGCTTAAACATATAATTCCTTTCACTTTGCTCAGAACTGTGTATTTTGCTCTAGTTGAGTCACTAATTAATTATGGAATCTTAGCCTGGGGTAACGCATCAGATTCACATATGAAATTGATAGAATTCGTTCAAACTAGAATTGTTAAAAGTATTGTACCTCCTCATAAATTAGGATCTCTCCATCAAGATACAGTTGGAATTTTTCAGTGTTGAAATGTTTTACCAGTTATTTACTTGTTCTATCTAATCGGTCGATTAGATTTTGAGAAATATCATGTTAAAGTTTTTAAAAACCCCATAAGATTGGGCTGGGTGAGAAAATTTGAAAAAATGAAACCTCTCGGAAAAAATAAAATTTTCTCCGACTGTTCAAACATAAATGATACACATAACCACCGTTTTGTAAGCAATTTGAACCAGCCGTTTCGAAGAAAAAATTCAAATAACTGCTGTTTTCATACATCAAATATATGGAAATGAGCCAAGATTCACTGCTTCCTAGATTCGATATTTGCCCAAGCATTACCTTTTCTTCATATTCGTCAAGGTGTGTAGAATACCAGAGAAGATGAAGTAGCAATTAAATGAAGCACAAAGTGTGTAGAATACCAGAGTCGATAAAGTAGCAAATGTAAGACTGTTATTATACCTTATTCAGATATCTCGCTCATCTTACAACGCATATTTCGCGTTTGCCTAGTAGAAATCTTTCATCACAGTATCCTACGTACATTGTAATGCCATCTTCTCTCAAAACACACACATATTTTTGCTTGCATCAAATATATATTCCACAGAACATGTCACTTGGCTATTTAAACAATTCTACAACTTTTCCAAATATGATTTTTTACTGTTATATATAAGATATTATATACATATGAAAAAAACAAAAAAACATCAATTTGTAACCTATCGGCTTTTGCCATCTTGAAAACACAAAAACAAATTTACCATACTATCAGCCCACACACAGAGTTTCATACTCTACGTAGGCTTCTTGCAATTGTAACTTTCAAATTGTTAACTTCATACCTGTATTGTATTGATTGTGAGAATAAAATGAATTTTAAGATAGAAAAAAAAATAGGCATTCATAATCACTCGTATTTCGCGATGAGACCGCCTCGAAGTCTTGACACTCTTCACTGTTGGTGAGGTCGTTAAACACACAGTAACTGAGCTGTTGGTGAGGTCGTTGAACAATGTTGAGGCCGTTAAACAAACAATAACCATGTAGCACAATCGAAGTGAAAACGACTTGCCACAAACCAGAATGTATTCAACTTTTCTAATTCATGGAACTGTCCCTAATGACTTGAACATGCACCACAATCAGCGGACCGAACCTCCCGAGCGTTCTGCACACATCATAGGGGAGACGGCCGGTCGGAATACTCAGCATGGATGTTGTTGTTCCGAACGGTCGAGCGTTTCGGCTAGAGGATAGGGGAGACGGGCGATCGCTCGTGACATGTGATGAAAGTAATGTTGCGCTCTATATCCTAACGGGCCGAGCGACCGTCCCCCCTATGCGATGGCAGCGCCGAGCGGGGGTTCAGTGCCTGCATGTAAGCCTGTTTTCACCCGAACACAGGTTCTGAGACGATAACAACCTATTTTCACTTGAGTAGGCCTATTACTAGGCTGGATCTTCCAAGCTTAGCTAGCTAGGTATATTGTTTGGGTTAGGTTGGTTACACTGAGTCGTTGCCGCCGTTCCTATGTTGAACCCAAGATATAGATGTTACCTCACCTAGACACGTTACTCCTGCAGCCGATAGCGACATGTGCTCGTTACAATCTCGGCGGCCATATTGGACATTTACAAATAGAATCTAAGCATGGCATTCTATATCACCTCACCGAGATAGGTTACTCCTGCAGCCGATAGCGATATGTGCTCGTTACAATCTCATAGGCCATATTGGACATTTACAAATAGAATCTAAGCAAGGCATTATATATCACCTCACCGAGACACGTTACTCCTGCAGCCGATAGCAACATGTGCTCGTTACAATCTCATAGGCCATATTGGACATTTACAAATAGAATCTAAGCAAGGCATTATATATCACCTCACCGAGACACGTTACTCCTGCAGCCGATAGCAACATGTGCTCGTTACAATCTCAGTGGCCATATTGGACATTTACTAATAGAATCCAAGCAAGGCATTCTATATCACCTCACCGAGATACGTTACTCCTGCAGCCGACATGTGCTCGTTACAATCTTGGCACCCATATTGGACATCTACAAATAGAATCTAAGCAAGGCATTATATATCACCTCACCGAGACACGTTACTCCTGCAGCCGATAGCAACATGTGCTCGTTACAATCTCGGCGGCCATATTGGACATTTACTAATGGCATCCAAGCAAGGCATTCTATATCACCTCACCGAGATACGTTACTCCTGCAGCCGATAGCGACATGTGCTCGTTACAATCTCGGCGGCCATATTGGACATTTACTAATAGCATCTAAGCAAGGCATTCTATATCACCTCACCGAGATACGTTACTCCTGCAGCCGACATGTGCTCGTTACAATCTCTGCGGCCATATTGGACATTCACAAATAGAATCTAAGCAAGGCATTCTATATCACCTCACCGAGACACGTTACTCCTGCAGCCGATAGCAACATGTGCTCGTTACAATCTCGGCGGCCATATTGGACGTTCCCAAATAGAATCCAAGCAAGGCATTCTATATCACCTCACCGAGATACGTTACTCCTGCAGCCAATAGCGACATATGCTCGTTCCAATCTCTGCGGACATATTGGACATTTACAAATAGAATCCAAGCAAGGCATTCTATATCACCTCACCGAGATACGTTACTCCTGCAGCCAATAGCGACATATGCTCGTTCCAATCTCTGCGGACATATTGGACATTTACAAATAGAATCCAAGCAAGGCATTCTATATCACCTCACCGGGACACGTTACTCCTGCAGCCAATAGCGACATATGCTCGTTCCAATCTCTGCGGACATATTGGACATTTACAAATAGAATCCAAGCAAGGCATTCTATATCACCTCACCGAGATACGTTACTCCTGCAGCCAATAGCGACATATGCTCGTTCCAATCTCTGCGGACATATTGGACATTTACAAATAGAATCCAAGCAAGGCATTCTATATCACCTCACCGAGATACGTTACTCCTGCAGCCAATAGCGACATATGCTCGTTCCAATCTCTGCGGACATATTGGACATTTACAAATAGAATCCAAGCAAGGCATTCTATATCACCTCACCGAGATACGTTACTCCTGCAGCCAATAGCGACATATGCTCGTTCCAATCTCTGCGGACATATTGGACATTTACAAATAGAATCCAAGCAATGCATTCCATATCACCTCACCGAGATACGTTACTCCTGCAGCCAATAGCGACATATGCTCGTTCCAATCTCTGCGGACATATTGGCCATTTACAAATAGAATCCAAGCAAGGCTTTCCATATGACCTCACCGAGATACGTTACTCCTGCAGCCAATAGCGACATATGCTCGTTCCAATCTCTGCGGACATATTGGACATTTACAAATAGAATCCAAGCAATGCATTCCATATCACCTCACCGAGATACGTTACTCCTGCAGCCAATAGCGACATATGCTCGTTCCAATCTCTGTGGACATATTGGCCATTTACAAATAGAATCCAAGCAAGGCTTTCCATATGACCCAGTACTTGATCGACGTTCAACTTGTACACAACCTCGAACATCACGTACCGGTCACAACATTTGTGGTCATTGGGCCCTTCATAAGCCTTTATATGACGTATAATCGTACTATTAATGTAAACATTTTGTTTTGTGGTTGTAGCAGTTGGAGAGAAAGTGAATTGCATACATGGCACAAGCAAGCAGTCTTGCAGTATATCATTAATTATCGGCCTAACGTTTAAATATTTACATACAGGAAATGAAAATATGCTCAGAAAAAAATAGACAAAAAGAGGTACCGGGCACCGCTATATATACTGCATGTTTCAAATATCTTTATATATATATATATATATATATATATATATATATATATATATATATATATATATATATATATATATATATATATATATATATATATATATATATATATATATATATATTGGGTTTAAACGACGCACTATATACTGATGGCTATGGATGAGATGAAAGGTTATTTTATTAGGTGTTTTGGATGGTGGGAAGGAGTCGGTCGTGGCCTGTTGTTAAGGAACCATTCCAGTATTGACCTGAACGACAGAGGGAAACCACGATGCACCCCTGTCAGGAATCTGGATGTTCGACCATGGCGGGAATCGAACCCCGGTCTCCCGAATGACGGTTCAGTGTGTTACCACTGGGCCACGCGTCTTGGTCTCGCTGTATTGTTATTACTTTCAGATACTTCATACACCTGCTCATTGTTACCTCATATATCATTCACCGACGCCAATAGATCTTAGTTATCCTTACAGTGCGCCATTGAACTATTTCAAAACATAAATTGATTGTATCCACCTTGGTTCTCATGATGTGTTTGAGGAGGGGGGGGCGGATACAGCCAATCAGGTCCAAGATGTGACGACCCCCCCTTCTCCCTCTCCTCCCGCGCGTCCTTGGCGCTGCAGTGAGTCAGCGGCCAGCCTCATGAGTGTTACCGCTAGGGGGGGGGGGGGGTTGCGTAACGCGTGAGCTGCGTGCAACAATAGCACACAGTAGTCGATTCAACTAAACGTTTGGCCCAATGTTTAATACTCTGAACCGTCATTCAGGAGACCGGGGTTCGATTCCCGCCATGGTCGACCATCCTGACAGGGGTGCATCGTGGTTTCCCTCTGTCGTTCAGGAGACTGGGGTTCTATTCCCGCCATGGTCGACCATCCTGACAGGGGTGTATCGTGGTTTCCCTCTGTCGTTCAGGAGACCGGGGTTCTATTCCCGCCATGGTCGACCATCCTGACAGGGGTGTATCGTGGTTTCCCTCTGTCATTCAGGAGACCGGGGTTCTATTCCCGCCATGGTCGACCATCCTGACAGGGGTGTATCGTGGTTTCCCTCTGTCGTTCAGGAGACCGGGGTTCTATTCCCGCCATGGTCGACCATCCTGACAGGGGTGTATCGTGGTTTCCCTCTGTCATTCAGGAGACTGGGGTTCTATTCCCGCCATGGTCGACCATCCTGACAGGGGTGTATCGTGGTTTCCCTCTGTCATTCAGGAGACTGGGGTTCTATTCCCGCCATGGTCGACCATCCTGACAGGGGTGTATCGTGGTTTCCCTCTGTCGTTCAGGAGACCGGGGTTCTATTCCCGCCATGGTCGACCATCCTGACAGGGGTGCATTGTGCTTCCCTCTGTCGTTCAGGAGACCGGGGTCAACCATCCTGACAGGGGTGCATCGTGGTTTCCCTCTGTCGTTCAGGAGACCGGGGTTCTATTCCCGCCATGGTCGACCATCCTGACAGGGGTGCATTGTGCTTCCCTCTGTCGTTCAGGAGACCGGGGTCAACCATCCTGACAGGGGTGCATCGTGGTTTCCCTCTGTCGTTCAGGAGACCGGGGTCAACCATCCTGACAGGGGTGCATCGTGGTTTCCCTCTGTCGTTCAGGAGACCGGGGTCAACCATCCTGACAGGGGTGCATCGTGGTTTCCCTCTGTCGTTCAGGAGACCGGGGTCAACCATCCTGACAGGGGTGCATCGTGGTTTCCCTCCGTCGTTCAGGTCAATACTGAAATGGAGACTCCTTCCCACTATCCAAAAACACCCAATGAAACAACCTCTCATCTCATATATCATTCACCGACGCCAATAGATCGTAGTCATCAGTATAGTACGTCGTTAAACCAAATATAAATAAATATAAATTTAGTGACTATAAGTCCAAGGTTACCTCTAAGACAACACCAAGACTGAGACCTTCATCAGGAAACAATAGCTGCTTGTCAGGTTAAGGGGGACCTACACCAACAGCTCCACACTTTCAGTGTCAACGTGACATATAAACGATCGCAGTGACTTTCCGTATAAACATATTGTACTGAGTTGCTTCACACCATTCATAGAGATCTTGTAACGTATTTGGTATTTTTGTATCTCGATCTTATACTGTTTATGTATTATGATCATTTGATTGACAATTGTTAGCTTATCGACCCCACCAACAGCCAGGTAATACGGGGGTACGAAGGTGTAGGTGATTATGAAACTATGAAGTGATGATAAGTGAAAGGACGTTTCCAAAACTCCATGTCTCATGCGGGACTCGAACCCACGCCCGCCGGAGACTTCAGTTTCTGAACCGAGGGCGTCTCTTATCTCTGATATGACCCTGCTGGTGACGCTGTGATCGGGAAGTGGTCGATGGTGCGCCTACACATGGCTGCTGCCGGTGTCGGCCTCGAGGACACGCCGGCCACGGTGGCTCCGGGCTCGGTGCTCTACTGCCCCCCCCCCCCCCCCCCAGGGTCATGGGCTGCATTCAGCAAACAGCTGATAGAACACACCATATGATGACAATAAACATGATATCAATCAACTGTTATAGTCTGCCTCGCCAATCTACAGCAAGTGTCAGAGAACTCTGTAGTTTGCTCGTCTATTGTCCGGCGAGAAGGCAGGTATATAAACATGTCAACCATCTCTACAGACTTCATTGGATTCATACACTGTTGCATTTCACTCTAATTATATTCTACCCGAGTTGACTGGAATCTGAGATAAGACTTTGGGGTTGAATAATGGATGATGGTTGATTAGGTCTTCACAGGTGTACATGAATATGTTGTCAGATGTGGCAACGTCGCACAACAACAGAAGAGTTCCCTTGTTACTGTTGGAGTTATGATTGACATGTTTACCTATTCAGCAGTTGCGCTGATCAATGAGATGGCCACAAGAATGGTGAGAGAGGGGGAGAGAGAGAGAGAGAGAGAGAGAGAGAGAGAGAGAGAGAGAGAGAGAGACAGAGAGAGAGAGAGAGAGAGAGAGAGAGAGAGAGAGAGAGAGAGAGAGAGAAAGAGAGAGAGAGAGAGAGGGGGGGAGAGAGAGAGAGAGAGAGAGAGAGGGGGAGAGAGAGAGGGGGAGAGAGAGAGAGAGAGAGAGAGGGGGAGAGAGAGAGAGAGAGAGAGAGAGAGAGAGAGAGAGAGAGAGAGAGAGGGGGAGAGAGAGAGAGGGGGAGAGAGAGAGAGAGAGAGGGGAGAGGGAGAGAGAGAGAGGGAGAGAGAGAGAGAGAGAGGGGAGAGAGAGAGAGGGGAGAGAGAGAGAGAGAGAGAGAGGGAGAGAGAGAGAGAGAGAGAGAGAGAGAGAGAGAGAGCGGGAACATGCATGGGGCAGCGAGGACCTTGTGAAGGCCGGCCAGAGCCCCGAGGGCGTGCGTGCGAGGTCTGGCTTCCGCTGCCCGTGTCGTGAATATTGATATGTTGTTTTCATGCGATACGCAGATCACGTGTCAGCGCTGCGATTCTTCATCTTCATTGAAGTTCGGTCGACAGGGTTCCCGATTATTCTCTGCGCGCGCACGATCTCGATCGCTAACAATTGTTGATAGGTATTCAGTAGACAAACACGTCACTATATACGTCACGTGATGTCAATTATTGGCCAGCCAATAGGAGTCCTTTGTGATCCAGCTCGTACAAGAACCTCCAGTGCGCCGGCGCGACATGTCGGACCACGCACTACGCCAAGGCAAGAACAATAAAAACATAACCTCATATTTTAGCTGTCAAATTGATGATACCATGTGGATTACATCCTCGTTATTTAAAAAGAGCATTTGAAATTAGTGTTAACATAGAATACGGTATTTAAAACATGAAATCGGTATTAAATCATACTATTTCACGATTAAAAGCGGCGGAATGACGGTTATTTTCTGGTGGGATTGTGTGTTGACAGCAGTGGTCAAGTTACCATGGTTTTCGCTCACAATAATGATTCACCAATCAAAGTTAATTACGCGTGTGCACTCAATTTTTTCGTGCAGTATTTTTTCTGTCTATATTGAAGTCTTCTATATGTACAAGATATTTGCACGAATCATAGCAAGCAGTCCACTACCTAACCGTACCCTCAGCACCCACTTTTGAAAGTTTCAAACTTTTGAAAACGCCAATCGTTTGTGCTGGTTTGTGCCGTTGAAATTCTCGTTTGTGCTACCCTCCTTCTGCCCCGGATTCGCATTTCAAAAAAGGGGTGGCTAAAGGTAGATCTTGAAAGAATTGAATATTTTACTACGCCAATCGTTTGTGCTACGTTTGTGCCGATGAAATTCTCATCATTGCAGCCCCCCTTCTGCCCCGAAATCGCATTTCAAAAATGCGATTTTGAATTGCGATTTCAGGGCAGAAGAAGGGCGGCACAAACGAAAATTTCAACGGCACAAACGATTGGCATTTTCAAAAGTTTGAGATTTTCAAAAGGGGGTGCTGAGGGTCCGAACCTCTCTGGAGAAATAAGCTTGAGCTATCCGTACCACCATATAGTGATATACCAACCTATTCTATCTGTTTGATATTATGATAGAATCTATCTTAATATAAAGAGGTGCTCCAACTCGCGTCTTCAAAGTGAGATATTTCCGGGGTCAGAATCTCAGTCCAGGGTCCCGATTGCCTGGCGCAACTATCGCTTTTATATGGAACTATATAGAACAACAATGCTATACCGGCTCAGTGAAATCATTATGTTAGCAGTTGCATTTGTTTTGCACGAACATTATAGATCTTGTTAGTTGAACAATGCCACCGGTACCGTAGCCACTCTTATCCACATCTAGTTCACGAGGGAATCCGCTGAATCGCGACAGGCAATCGGGACCTTTGACTCTGAACTGACCGCAAGAAACCACAAATACCGTCCATATTATTTTTATTTTTTATATTGGGTTTCAACGACGCTCTATACTGATGGCCATGATCTATTGGCGTCGGTGCATGATGAATGGGATGATGGGATGATGAGATGAAGGTTATTTTATTAGGTGTTTTTGGGTAGTGGGAAGGAGTCGGTCGTGGCCTGTTGTTAAGGAACCATCCCAGTATTGACCTGAACGACAGGGAAACCACACTATGCACCCCTGTCAGGATGGTCGACCATGGCGGGAATCGAACCCCGGTCTCCTGAATGATAGTATGGGAGTCGGTACACCTTTATATCATGATAAAATAGGTTGGTATGACTGCCTCATGAGTCACTGGCTTCCAGACATTCCCACATGACCCGACCGATCGCCCGTCCCCCCTGTCACCCACCACCACCGACCAGGCGTGTCGATCCTCCAACCTGCGCACGTGTTATGATGAGGGAAACTAGAGATGGCACAACGAGCTATTTATAACCACTTGGCAGCGGTGTGTGAGAAGTAGCCGACCGGCCGTCCCCCGTATCTCTCAGCCGTAACCGTCGGGGGTGTCGGCCCTGCAGCTGGGACGGTGGTGACGTGTCTCTAGCATGCGGGGTGGTTGCAGCTGGGCGGGGGAGGAGAGGGGAAGATGCAGCTGGGCGGGGGAGGAGAGGGGAAGATGCAGCTGGGCGGGTTGGAGAGGGGAAGATGCAGCTGGGCGGGGGAGGAGAGGGGAAGATGCAGCTGGGCGGGGGAGGAGAGGGGAAGATGCAGCTGGGCGGGGGAGGAGAGGGGAAGATGCAGCTGGGCGGGGGAGGAGAGGGGAAGATGCAGCTGGGCGGGTTGGAGAGGGGAAGATGCAGCTGGGCGGGGGAGGAGAGGGGAAGATGCATCGTGGTGGGTTGGAGAGGGGAAGATGCAGCTGGGCGGGGGAGGAGAGGGGAAGATGCAGCTGGGCGGGGGAGGAGAGGGGAAGATGCATCTTGGCGGGGAGGAGAGGGGATCTACGTGAAGTTCTGCAGGAATTGTCGACTTCAGTCCCGTATGGGCCGCAACGCAAGGAGAATTTTCTCGCATTGCAATTGCTTATATCGGCTGATACGGCGACCAATTATATCGTCGTTGACTGAGACGTGTGGTCGAGTGGTTAATACACTGAACCGTCATTCAGGAGACCGGGGTTCGATTCCCGCCATGGTCGACCATCCTGACAGGGGTGCATGGTGGTTTCCCTCTGTCGTTCGGGAGACCGGGGTTCGATTCCCGCCATGGTCGACCATCCTGACAGGGGTGCATAGTGGTTTCCCTCTGTCGTTCGGGAGACCGGGGTTCGATTCCCGCCATGGTCGACCATCCTGACAGGGGTGCATCGTGGTTTCCCTCTGTCGTTCAGGAGACCGGGGTTCGATTCCCGCCATGGTCGACCATCCTGACAGGGGTGCATGGTGGTTTCCCTCTGTCTTTCGGGAGACCGGGGTTCGATTCCCGCCATGGTCGACCATCCTGACAGGGGTGCATCGTGGTTTCCCTCTGTCGTTCAGGAGACCGGGGTTCGATTCCCGCCATGGTCGACCATCCTGACAGGGGTGCATGGTGGTTTCCCTCTGTCTTTCGGGAGACCGGGGTTCGATTCCCGCCATGGTCGACCATCCTGACAGGGGTGCATCGTGGTTTCCCTCTGTCTTTCGGGAGACCGGGGTTCGATTCCCGCCATGGTCGACCATCCTGACAGGGGTGCATCGTGGTTTCCCTCTGTCGTTCAGGTTGATACTGGGATGGTTACTCAACAACAGGCCACGACCGACTCCTCCCCACCATCCAAAGCACCTGATGAAATAACCTTTCATCTCATCATCTCATATATCATTCACCGACGCCAACAGATCGTGGTCATCAGTAGAGTGCGTCGCTATATAAACCCAATATGGATAAAATGAATATATTTTCGCGGTGGCTCGAACCACCCGTGCGCTAGTGGTGTGGGATAGGGGAGACGGTCGCTCGGGACGGTCGCGTGTCGTGCTCAGCGGGCGTGAGAGATGGAATGCTGCCGTGGAAAGAGAAAAGAAGTGTAAACATGCCGGCAAGTGGTTCTCACTTTGCCGCTCGTTATCGGTCCGTGGATCTCACCACTCTCCGCACTTACTGCTCTACTGCTCTACTGCGCTCGGTCTTATCTCGAGCAATCGAACAACTCGGCGAGATGAATATCTTCCAACTCAGTCTCTCTCCTCAACCCTCTATATGCAGCGCGTGTCATGACACTGGGTGCCTCTAGACCCGAATATTATTAGCCCCCCCCCACCCCCCTGTTCATCACCCCGTCCACTTTGAAAGCAATATACCCATGTAAAAGAATGAGCCATCTAGCGGCGACGTTTGAACTAGAGCGTGATGTTAGTATGCGCGTTTGAAAGTCCAATGCTGCCAATGCTGTTTAGCACTATTGATTCATATTATTGTGTGTTACAGTGAACGTATTTACCCATAATATGATAGTAGTTTCAACATTTATACGTTCACTATGTACTGAGAGATAAACACACTGTCAGAGTGAGTAAAATGAGAGATAATGCAAGTTATATATCTTGATATTTTGCCTTTAACTCTGTGGACCTTTTCAACAATACTGAAACTCCCAGAATGCAATACCAGCGATCTCGGCCGCTGGGAGGTGGGATGCGCCTGCGCATTGAGCTCTAAAAAGGGTATATTCACTCTCCAAGCTCTAGCACGTGGTTGTTACTGGCCGACATAACTAAATGTCAACGAATAGTGACAGAATCTATCTCCCTAATTTTAGACGAAACTAGAAATCATCGTCTCAATTTAAGAAATCACAATTCATTCATTTGTCCTCCAGGACCTGTCTTCATTCCTCCACTCCTATTTGAGCGCGAGTTTTAACTGAGAACAAGTAATGAAACGTTATCCTTCTAGTCCCATGGGTGTGACCCTTTACAGCACACACATGTTCGGTTTCAACAAATTAGTGTATAACGTCTTAGTGAATAGTTTAGTCTTAGTTACATATATTGAGGTGTTACCATCTTAATTTCATTTGCACCTTTATATAACACTACTTACTTTATTGTTCAGCAAATTATTTTGACAGGCGCTAAATGACCTCGCTGTCGATGCGCCTTGAAACCCAAATATTCATTCATTCAGAAACTGAAGTCACCGCTGGGCGTGGGTTCGAGTCCCGCATAAGGCATGGGTACTTGTAAACGTCCTTTCACTTATCATCACTTCATAGTTTCATATAATCACCTGCTCATTCGTGTCCCCGTATAACCTAGCTGTTGGTGGGGTCGTTAAGCTCATGCGTACCCCCGTATAACCTAGCTGTTGGTGGGGTCGTTAAGCTCATACGTACCCCCGTATAACCTAGCTGTTGGTGGGGTCGTTAAGCTCATACGTGTCCCCGTATAACCTAGCTGTTGGTGGGGTCGTTAAGCTCATACGTACCCCCGTATAACCTAGCTGTTGGTGGGGTCGTTAAGCTCATACGTACCCCCGTATAACCTAGCTGTTGGTGGGGTCGTTAAGCTCATACGTACCCCCGTATAACCTAGCTGTTGGTGGGGTCGTTAAGCGAACAATAACTCCGACTAGTGAATTATCTAGACTAGACCCCTGTCTTCTTGTCGATGGTATTGTAGGCCTAATGTGCGCGGAATTCCACCATAATGTATACCAACATAGGCCTACTTCATCATAATGTAAACAAGATGCTCTAACTCGCGTCTTCAAAGTGAAATATTTCCGGGGCCACTTCCCGAGTCCAGGGTCCCGATTGCCTGTAGCGCAACTATCTCTTTTATACCGAACTATCCATTAATCCATTAATTAGTAGAGCGATAGGCCTAATTATAACATTATAGGCCTATCACTAATTTAATTTGTCCATTTTGTATAATGATGAACTCTACATCTGCTGTTAATGGAAAGTTGTGATCATTGCCCAAGAGATTCAGTTCAAAGTGGAAGATATCAACATTCGTGTGTTTATACTAAAAGACTTTAATCTACGGCGGAAAATTATGGTCACAGACAGCGCAGTCCTGGTGTTGAAGTTCATTAGTTTTAAATAACTAGGAAAACGCGGGATGCGCGTTGTTAGACGAGCTTAGGGGTATAGAAATCTAGAATGAAAAATAATTTGTCAACCCAATCTACATCTACAGACCTTGGATCACTCCAAACGTTCAAAAACCTTACGAGAATCAGTTATGTCACGGCCTTCTTCTTCATTCATTTCAATCGTTTTGAATTAATTAGTGACACTTGTTGCGATAGATTTAATTGGTTCCCGTAATAGCCTAAATTGATGGGAAAATGCTTTATAAATGCGTTTTCTTCGTTATTTCTCATCCGATTGATGCGAAAAATCTCTCAAAATGTGCTAATTAGTTTCCTTTATATTCGGCGAAAATTTGAGAGGTCTTGAAAAATTTTGATTTTTCAAGTATTTTCCTCCGGGTTATTCTAATGGGGATTTTTGAAATTTCTAAAATTCATAAAAAAAAAAGTTACCACCCGATAATGCCACAAAACTATACAGATCTAAGTTAGATGAGGAACCATGACGAAAAAAAGTTTGAAGTTGATAGCTGTAGCCGTTTGACCTGTGGAGAACCGACAAAAAAACATAAATAATAAAAAAAAAAAAAACATAAAAACGAACACCAATTTTTTTCAGTATGTCAAATTGAATCCTCACTAAAGCTCGTCTAATCAAGTTTCCATGTTATTGAAAAAAAAAAGATATTATTTGTAATTCTGTTAGCAAGTGTTTCGTCATAATGATAAATGTTCAATGAGAAGAAATAGATAAATCACCTGCACATCGTTTTGCAGAAGCATTGAGTACAACAGGTAACAATAGGCGGCGATACGCCGGCCAGTGATCCGGTGGAAAAGGAAGCGGAAAAACAGACATCGGAAATAAACATTACAAACAATCGCCGACACGGACCCATTCAAATAGACATTACAGAATTCGAAAGTATTTTTTATTTCCATTTGTAAGAGTTTTTTCACCTTAATCACGCCAAATAATGCAGTTAGATGCTGCTAATTTATTTCCTCATAAGCTATTAAAACTAGATTTAAATTGAGTTTTATTTAATAAGTGCATATTTGTATCAACTGACAGACGTGTTTTAAAACAATGCATGTTTGGCTTTCACTGAGCAAAAAGCTTTTCTCCGTGGTGTTCGAGGTTCAGGTGGCCAACTGATGGACTGATAGGAGACGGTTATTGCGAGGCTGACACGTGGTTATTGCGGGTCTGCCATCCGGTTATTGCGGGGCTGACACCCGGTTATTGCGGGGCTGCCACCCGGTTATTGCGAGGCTGACACGTGGTTATTGCGGGTCTGCCATCCGGTTATTGCGGGGCTGACACCCGGTTATCGCAGGGCTGAGGAAGACAAGAGGAAGAAATCTGAGAAGGAAGACAAATCGGTCTGATTGTCCTCTTAAGCACTGGGTTAATGACTCGAGAGAGGCGTAACAGTTTCTCAAGACAATGGCGGGTATTGTAAGCAGGCAGCAAACAAGGTCTAGGAACAATCTCGCCCGATAACGAGAGGCATGCGGTCGAGTGGCTAGCATGCTGGACCGTCATTCAGGTTCCATTGTCGAACATCCTGACAGTGGTGTATCGTGGTTTCTCTCTGGCGTTCAGGTTAATACTGGGATGGTTCCTCAACAACAGGCCACGACCGACTCCTTACCACTATCCACAAACACCTGATGAAATAACCTCTCATCGCATCATCTCATCATCTCATTCATCATCCACCGACGCCAATAGACTGTAGTCATCAGTACAGTGCGTCGTTAAACACAACATGAAATATTGCTATTTCGAAACCGTTGAAGAGTTGTGGTCAGCGAAAGACTGCTATGCGACTTCCTTCTTATTAGACAAGCTGAGAGAGAGAGAGAGAGAGAGAGAGAGAGAGAGAGAGAGAGAGTGCCTGTCATTTGAACATGAAACTTTGAGTTGAATTCATATAGGCACAGCCACGATGTGTGACACCAACATACTTCATCAGGATACCGACTTCCATACTAATAACATGGACGGTATTTGTGGTTTCTTGCGGTCAGTTCAGAACCAAAGGTCCCGATTGCCTGTCGTGTTTCAGCGGATTCCCTTGTGTACTAGATGTGGATAAGAGTGGCTACGGTACCGGTGGCATTGTTCAACTCACAAAAGGCATCATTTTCGTGCGAAACAAATGCAACATGCTAACATTATAATTCTATTCTGGGCCGTGTATAGCATTTATATAGTTCGATATAAAAGCGGTGGCTGCGCTACAGGCAATCAGAACGCTGGGTCCTAATTCTCGAGATATATATTTTTTTAAATTGGGTTTTAACGACGCACTATGATGATGGCTGCGATCTATTGGCGTCGGTGGATGATGAATGAGATGATGGGATGAGAGGTTATTTCATCAGGTGTTTGTGGATAGTGGAAGGAGTCGGTCGTGGCCTGTTGTTAAGGAACCATCCCAGTATCAACCTGAACGACAGAGGGAAACCACGATGCACCACTGTCAGGATGGTCGACCATGGCGGGAATCGAACCCCGGTCTTCTGGACGACGGTTCAATGTTATTCTCGAGATTATGGGATTTTGAGATGAGATTATTATGCTATCGTATTTTCATAGCATTTTCAGTGAGATTACCAGAATTCCACCTAAATAATAATCTCGAAATAATAATCTAAAATAATCTCGAGAACAAGGGTCCTGGACTGATATTCTGAGCCCGGAATGATTTCGCGTTGAAGACGCTAGTTGCTAGGCTACACCTTCTTTATATTATTATTATTATTATTATTATTATTATTATTATTATTATTTTTTTTTTAATAACATCGAAACTTCATATAAAATCATTGTTCCCCAATTTTGGCTGTGGATGAAAATTAGTATCGTTTGGACGGGGCACCACAAGGGCGATCTTACCACCCCATTTTGAATGTTTATATAACCAATGAACTTCAACACCAGGACTGTGCTGTTGGTGACCATGAATTTCCGCCGCAGATAAGAGTCTTTCAGTTTCCGAAAGTCCGGAACACATTATAAGTAAAAACCGTTTCTGTGATATATATCCGGACATTACCAGCATTGGTATAAGAGTATACAGAACACACGAATGTTGATATCTTCCACTTTGAAATAAGTCTCTAGGGCAATGATCACTTATTCCCATTAACAGCAGATGTAAAGTTAATCATAATACAAAATGGAAAAAAACGAGTGATAGGCCTAAACTGATCCTATTATATTTCTATCTTTATATTATGACGCAGTGTGTTGGTATGGTATGACTAGATCATGGCACAGCTGTCAGAGTAGATGCACGGCCTTCTGGACTGTCTGCAAGGCAATGCCAACTGGTCGAGTAGAGATTACACACATCGAGAGGACTGTGCATGCAACAAGTAGGCCTAGAACACTGCGCTGGATGTGCATTGCAGAGTAACAACATATCTGCTTGACCTCCATGCTCTAGCTGAATATAGGTCATCTCTAGAATCATTCAAATAGAATGAGAAATGAAAATGAATGTGCTTTTACTTAGTAAAAGTGCAATGAATACGCATTTCAACAATTCCGTTGGTTATTAATAACATGTTCATTTTAATACATATGTTTATATACATTATGTAGATTTGCTTGCATAGTTTAGGCCTTGATCAAAATGGCCTAGCTCTCTAGCTGAATAAGAAGGCCTAGAGCTGTATATAATCATTCAAATTGAAAGAAAAATGAAAATGAATGTGCATTTACTATAAGTAAAAGTGCAGTAAATAGGCATTTCAACTTCCTCCGTTAGATTAACTAGTCAAACGCGAAATATGCGTTGTAAGATGAGCGAGATATCTGAAAAAGGTATAAAAGTCCTTGAAGTAGTTCTACCCTTGCTACTTTATCGACTCTGGTATTCTACACACCTTGATGTCTAAACAAGCTATAAAAGTCGTTAAAGTAGTTCTAATCTCCTTTTCTTTATTGACTCTGGTATTCTACACACCTTGACGCAAATAAAAAATACTTCATTGTTGGTCAACTCTTGAATCTAGAAAGCAGTGAATCTCGACAACTTGATTCCGTTACAATTTTTATGATTTATTTTATGAATATTATCAGTTATTTTTTTTTCTTCAAAACGGCTGATCGGAATTGCATATATAACATCGTGAAAATGTGTAAAATCTATGTATACACATTTAGAAAAAATTTCATCTCATTTGGAGAGATTTTATTTTCCAACATTATCCGCCCAGCCAAATCTTATGGGGTTTTCAGAAACTTTGAGATGATTTTTCTCAAAATTGGTATGACCGATTCATTCCAAAACCTATACAGTTCTAAGTTGGATGAGTTTGCGTGTACAAAAAAAGTGTCATGTTGATCAGTCAACCCTTGCGACCTGTGGAGTGCTTACAAAAAAAAAAAAAAACACAGACAAAGCCCTATAAGAGTGGGATGGAGACTTCGCTACGCTCATCAATAATAACATATTCTTATAAGTACATGTATTTATAATTCTATAAACATTACGTAGATTTGGTTGCAGAGCCTAGCTGGGCCTCTATTACGATGACCTAGCTCTTTAGCTGATTCTACAAGCCTCTCTCTAATCACCTGCCAGCATATTGCAGTGTCCCAGCCCCTCAAGTAATAGCTTGTCTGCACTCTCAGAACAACTGGATTATTCACTTAGTATCTGTAGGCTTATAGTCCCAAATCTTATAGAAAGCAATTAGTCCTAATTTAGAAACCAACTAGTCCCGTCTTATAGAAAGCAACTACAGTCCCGTCTGATAGGAAGCAATCAGTAACGATTTAGAAAGCAACCATAAGCCTGTCTTTTAGAAAGCATTTCGTCACAATTTAGGAAGCAAGTATAGTCACATCTTATAGAAAGCAATCAGTAACGATTTAGAAAGCACAATGATAAGCCTATTTTTTAGAAAGCAATTCGTCACAATTTAGAAAGCAATTAGTACTGATTTAGTAAGCAACTAGTCCCGTCTTATAGAAAGCAACTATCCCCGTCTTATAGGAAGCAATTCGTCACAATTTAGAAAGCAATTAGGCTAGTACCTATTTAGAAAGCAATTAGGCTAGTATTTATTTCGAAAGCAATTAGGCTAGTACGGTACTTATTTAGAAATCAATTAGGCTAGTACTTATTTAGAAAGCAATTCGTCACAATTTCGAAAGCTTCTAGTCGTGATGTCGACTAAAGCCGGGAGAGAATGTGCCGGTCTGTGCGGTAATACAGTCTCCTTTGTGTACCGACATCTGTCCCGTCATCTGGGACACTCGTAACAAAACTAGTACAAGCTGCATGGGTGCTGAGGAATGCTTTCTCTAATACCGTATATCAAGAGTGAGGTGATTCAGTTATTAGTTTATCTACATTGAGCAAACTAGGCACTGTACTGATGACTGAGATCTATTGGCGTCGGTGGATGATATATATATATAAGATGATGGCATGAAAGGTTATTTTATTAGGTGTTTTGGATGGTGGGAGGAAGTCGGTTGTAGCCTGTTGTTAAGGAACCATCCCAGTATCAACCTGAACGACAGAGGGAAGCCACGATGCACCCCTGTCAGGATGGTCGACCATGGCGTGAATCGAACCCCAGTCTCCTGAATGACGGTTCAGTGGTTACCACTCGGCCTCCCTTGGTTTTGTTTGTTGCTATTTGACTGAGATTTGAGTTATACCTCCACGTCACAAACCCCCTCTCCCGACTGCCCCTACCGCTGTTGTCGGGATAGGGGTGGATTCATCCCCTAGCGCCTGCCATGGGGCTCGCTGACAAATCATACTCAATTATTGGTACCTGTAGTAGAACCGGGGTACCGGTTGATACCGGGGTACCGGTTGATACCGGGGTACCGGTTACCGGTTGTTTTTATTCACAAATTTGAACCAAGTGAAGGAATTTTCTAATTATTTGTTCAGAATGAACCTTTTTATTTTTATTTCAGTGTTATGTTACAATTTGAATTACGTGTGATCTGTCCAAGTTTGTGTTATCTGTGGTACAATAACACATGCAGTTACATCATGTTCACTCTAGGCCTATATGTAGTAGGCCTATGTTGATACTTGCCTACAGACAAGTCGTGTAGGATATTTAGAAGCAGAGTTCCTTATTATATAATTTGTACTAAAAATTTGTGAATAAAAAGAACACTTTCGATCCCCCCCCCCCTCCCCCTCCCTCGAGATGGGGTGACACAGACTCTCCTCTCTCTGCGGGTATAGATACCCTCACTATGGGCATTAATAATGAAGTTACCAAGGTATGGCATTCCCGTGTACGAAACTGCGTTCTGTTTGCGCCGTCTGAAAGAGACGACGTCACAGCTTGAACCACCCGTTGCCACTAGTTGTCGTCATTTCACCCGTGTTAGGCGAGTTGCTAACGTGTTGTTTTCCTCTGTGTTTCAGGTAAGTGGACAACGCATGTGTTGCACGCTAGCGGGTCGCGGGTGAGTGCACAGAGGCGGGGCTCACGTCATCTGCAACTGTAGATACGTGATGACAGGCAGGGTCGAAACTAGGCTCACCATTCGACTTCGTCGATACTTACCATCGAGTCGATATTTTGGGATTTCAATGCGATATCGAATTAGAATAGTCGATATTTGATTAATTTGATAGCGAAACAATTATTACTATCGGATCAATCAATCCATGTGAAATCAACGCAACAAAATACCTCATCGATTCCGATCTCGAAAACGTTTTGCACACATGTTGGAAATGACGAGTAAAATACGTTTGCCAAATATTGGCGTTTTGGGTCGACCGGTTTATGAGATACAGCGGGTCAAAGTTTGCCCGTTTACTCAAGTTTGAGTCCGGGCGCATCGACGGTAAATCCTATAACTTCGTCTCCAAGTGTCCCAGAGTCATCTACATGGTGTCGTTTGAAAGCTGTTGAAATGCTCTACAAGATGACATCATCTTGTACTTACTTTTATCAACCAAATCATTTTTTACAGGCGCTATATGACCTCGCTGTCGATTCGCCTTGAAATCCTAATATTCATTCATTCATATTTTATTATCAAGGTTAAACTTTGACCTTGAATATTTTGGATTCAGTATAACGAGTTTTTTCAAAATAAATGTATAACCTCTTCTATGTGTTTTCTATAAGTGTTGCAAATTTCAACTTGGGTTACAGATGGGTTCAAAAGTTACAGCACATTAGTTACATTTTTGGAATTGACCCAGTATTGTAGGGAATTATCCTAAGAGTCTCTCAGATCTGTCTGTCTGTGTGTACGTCACAACATTCCAACTGGGCATTGAGGGTGGTGGAGCGGAGAGTGGAAGGGGGTGAGGAAGGAGGGGGTGGAGGGGAGAAGGGAATGGCGAGGTGTGAAAACGACGCGTATAGAAGCTCTCTAACATTCTCGAACGTTATAAATTAGACGCAGTAGTAATATGTAATTGAGAAGGGGGGGGGATTAGAGGAGAGCGTTGTAGTACATTCAGGAGGAGGGCGTAAAAACTAGGGGGCCGTTCATGTTTGAAACATGAGGGGTCTGGCTAGTAGAGTATATGAATATTGATCAACGCGTTTGAGCAAGAATGCACTTAGCGCCCTCAGGGCTAGATCTCGAGTTGATAAGATAAGAGTTATTATCTGTTCAGTCTTCCTGTTTCCTATCGGGATGTTGTGCTATCCAGCTTGCTCCTGGTTCAGTGACGTCCAGGACCCTTACCTAATACATGTCGTGCTAGAGCCAGCTAGCTCCAAGAGGCTAGGACTTTGATTGGTCCATGTTCACCAGGAGAGCTATCTGTCATGGCAGCGGGTCTGGTCTCTGTGTATTTCCACTGTTGTTAGCACAACATACCAGCCCTGCTTATGAGGTGGGCTTCCAAATGTGATGGAACTATTCAGTCCAAGAGACCGTGGATTTGTTTGTATAATATGTTGTCATTGTTGGTAGCTTTTTTCCAATTGAAGTCCTAGCCTCTTGGAACTATAGCTGGCTCTAGCACGGCAAGTACATAAGGTATGGGTCCTGGACCCTTACCTAATACATGCCGTGCTAGGATGGCTAGCTCCAAGAGGCTATTCGTGATCCAAAGCAAAGTGGCTGACATCTGGTGGCGTTTTAGTGAACTGGGCGGAGGCAGATACCTTCAAATTATATACAAATTAATTAATGTTTAGTTAAAATATTAAATACAAAATTTAAATTACCAAAATACTAATTATTAAAATTACAATATTAATTACCAATATAATGTGTGTAAGCATACAACAACATGACATCCAGGCCTAACTGCCTCCGGACGGCCAATCGCCCACTTCGACAGTGCTGCCGCCTGGTGAGCTTTTAATCACGAATAGGACGTCCATTGGTTCATGTCCACTAATACTGGGCAGCAGCATTCGTTGTAAGATGAGCCAGATATCTGAATAAGGTATAAGCAGAGTCCTTGAAGTAGTTCCACCCTTGCTACTCTATCGACTCTGGTATTCTACACACCTTGACGCATAATAAATTTACTTCATTGTTGGGTAAATATCGAATCCAGGAAGCAGTGAATCTTGGCAACATGATTCTGCTATAGGCTTCTGTCAAGTGACGTCACTCATTGTTGAAATTGACAGACAACAATGTCCACCAGTTGGAATTGACCAATCAGAATGTTTGATAGTCCACCAGTTCGCTGTATTGCTATGGTAACGATTGTTTGTCATTTGTTACGTGACAGAAGCCTATTAGGCCTATTTCTATATTTGATGAATAGAAACAATTGGTTGATTTTTTTTCTTCAAAACGGCTTCAAATTGCATTCAAAATGGTGAACATTCATGTGTACACATTCAGAGAAAATTTCATTTTTTTGGAGAGATTTTATTTTTCAAATTTTCTTGCCCTGCCTAATCTTATGGAGTTTTTAGAAACTTTGAGATGGATTTCTTTTCACCAGTATAAATTATACTGATTCGAGTGGCTGAGTGGTTAATACACTGAACCGTCATTCATTTGACTGGGATTTGATTCCCGCCATGGTTGACCATCCTGACAGGGGTGCATCGTGGTTTCCCTCTGTCGTTCAGGTTGATACTGGGATAGTTCCTTAACAACAGGCCACGACCGACTCCTTCCCACCATCCAAAACACCTAATAAAATAACCTTCCTTCACATCAACCCTTCATCTCATATATCATTCACCGACGCCAATAGATCTTGGTCATCAGTACAGTGCAAAGTTAAACCCAATATAAATGAAATCAGTGAACTATGAAGTGAAATGGAAGTCTTTGCTATACGCCCATCCGATTAAACCCTTCTTTAAAAAGGCACGAGATCTGTAAGCCGAAAATAAATTAATATTATACCCTATTACATTAGAAACCACGTGATCTGTTTGATGTTTCTTGTATAAGTAGGTCTAATGATGTCTCCACTGTTTGAACAGCTGATCGGTTCCATTTGTACATCATTAGAAGCAGTCGTTGACGTTTCCCAACCACAACAGTGTCCAACAATTGTATCCACGAGAGATGGAGGTCTCTCGTATCCCACAGCACTAGCGGCCGGGTGTTTCAAGCCCTATTCAATAGTGTAGTAACTAACCACGAGAGATGGAGGTTGCGAGCGACCGTCTCTCGTATCCCACAGCACTAGCGGCCGGGTGTTTCAAGCCCTATTCAATAGTGTAGTAACTAACCACGAGAGATGGAGGTTACGAGCGACCGTCTCTCGTATCCCACAGCACTAGCGGCCGGGTGTTTCAAGCCCTATACAATAGTGTAGTAACTAACCACGAGAGATGGAGGTTACGAGCGACCGTCTCTCGTATCCCACAGCACTAGCGGCCGGGTGTTTCAAGCTCTATACAATAGTGTAGTAACTAACCACGAGAGATAGAGGTTACGAGCGACCGTCTCTCGTATCCCACAGCACTAGCGGCCGGGTGTTTCAAGCCCTATACAATAGTGTAGTAACTAACCACGAGAGATGGAGGTTACGAGCGACCGTCTCTCGTATCCCACAGTACTAGCGGCCGGGTGTTTCAAGCCCTATGCAATAGTGTTGTAACTAACCACGAGAGATGGAGGTTACGAGCGACCGTCTCTCGTATCCCACAGCACTAGCGGCCGGGTGTTTCAGGCCGTCAGAAAGAGATCGAGACCAGAATGACCGACAGAACCGTATGGCACATTTGTGACGGACTCTTTAAGGGGACCAAAGCATCAAGAATAAAAAAAAATGGGGATATTTTTATTTGATATGTTGAGAACAATGCAGTGGATAAATAGACCATTTTCATAATTGAGTGCGCAGACGCGTCCCGCCTCCTAGCAGCCGAGATCGCTGGTATTGCATTCTGGGGGTTTTAGCACTGTTGAAAAAGTCGGTCCGCTTATCCACAGGGTTAAAGGCGAAGCACCATGATATAAGACTTGCATTATCTCTCATTTCACTCACTCTGACAGTGTGTTCATCTCTCAGTATATAGTAAACATATGAATGTTGAAACTACTATCATATTATGAGTGAATACGTTCACTGTAACGAACATTATTATAAGTCATTCATGCCCAATAGCATTGGCAGCGTAGGACTTTCAACCGCAGGTGATAACATCACGTTCTAGTTCAGGCGTTGCCGCCAGATGGCTCATTCTTATAGAAGAGGGTCTATACTCTATTGAGTGGTAATGTTGGAAGACGATTGTTGAAGTAAAGTGGTGGGAAGACAGAGAAAGATGGAGGGAGTTCAGGAAGAAGATGGGAAGAGGAAGAGGGGAGGGAAGGCAAGTCGACTGCCTGAAACTCGAATGACCTAGTATAATGGTGGGACACCCCCCCCCCCCCCTCCCCCGACCCAATTCAGTTTGGAACCGGAAGCCAGATATCCATTATCATGTTGAGTATTTAAATATACTTTCACACTCCTATTACCATCGCATTATTTACTTCTGGAAAGAATAATACAATATATATATATATATATATATATATATATATATATATATATATATATATATATATATATGTATATATATATATATATATATATATATATATATATATATATATATATATATGCATATATATATACATATATATATATAATATATACTATATATATATATATATATATATATATATATATATATATATATATATATATATATATATATATATATATATATATATATATATATATATATATATATATATATATATATATATATATATATATATATATATATATATATATATATTATATATATATATATATATATATAATATATATATATATATATATATATATATATATATATATATATATATATATATATATATATATATATATATATATATATATATATATATATATATATATATATATATATATATATATATATATATATATATATATATATATATATATATATATATATATATATTATATATATATATATATATATATATATATATATATATATATATATATATATATATATATATATATATAATATATATATATATATATATATATATATATATATATATATATATATATATATATATATATATATATATATATATATATATATATATATATATATATATATTATATATATATATATATATATATATATATATATATATATTATATATATAATATATATATATATATATATATATATATATATATATATATATATATATATATATATATATATATATATATATATATATATATATATATATATATATATATATATATATATATAATATATATATATATATATATATATATATATATATATATATATATATATATATATATATATATAATATATATATA
>OZ023338.1:20102970-20122970 GCA_964007535.1 Brachyptera risi | reverse complement strand
AGGGGTGCATCGTGGTTTCCCTCAGTCACTTGTGGCTCATACTGAGATCCCCACGCCTCACCCGTTCCCTGCCCACTCTCCATCATACAGCTACCATCCTTATACATCACGATGTTTCCATGATTGGAATGAGCACATGTCGCTATCGGCTGCAGGAGTGACGTGTCTCGGTACTTGACGTTATTCATTACTAGGAAAACGCGGGATGCGCGTTGTGAGATGAGCTTATGGCAATCTAGAATGAAAAATAACTTGTCAGCTCAATTTACATCTACAAACCTTGACTTACTTCAAACGTTCAAAAACCTCACCTGTAACTTGTTGATATTTATAGTGCTGCAACCTGTCTCACTTTGCAAAACCAATTGATCCAAATATTCAATAAATATACACGTTTATTGCGTTTTCTTCATTATTTCTCATTCGATTGTTGTGAAAATCTCCGAAAAGGTGTATAATAGTATTTTTCATATTCTGTTAGAATTTGAGAGCTTTTGAAAAATTCTTGTTTTTCAAGTATTTTTCCTCCGAGTTATTCTTATGAGGATTTTCCAAACTTTCCGATTATTTTGGCTACGTCCCAACTGGTACCATTCTCAACTCGCAACACCCATGGAAAAGCATGTATGGCCTAAAATGGTGCGAGTTGAGAATCGTACCAGTTGAGAATCGTACCAGTTGGGAATGGTACCAGTTGGGACGCCGTTGATATAGCATGTGCCTAAAGTGGTGTGAGTTGGGAATCGTGTGAGTTGAGAATGGTACCAGTTGGGACGACGTTGAAAAAGCATGTGCCTAGAGTGGTGCGAGTTGGGAAAGGTGCGAGTTGAGAATGGTACCAGTTGGGACGCCGTTGAAATAGCATGTGCCTAAAGTGTTGCGAGATGGGAATCGTGTGAGTTGAGAATGGTACCAGTTGGGACGGCGAAAAAATAGCAAGCTCCTAAAGTGGTGCGAGTTGGGAAAGGTGCGAGTTGAGAATGGTACCAGTTGGGACGCCGTTGAAATAGCATGTGCCTGAAGTGGTGCGAGTTGGGAAAGGTGCGAGTTGAGAATGGTACCAGTTGGGACGCCGTTGAAATAGCATGTGCCTAAAGTGGTGCGAGATGGGAATCGTGCGAGTTGAGAATGGTACCAGTTGGGACGCCGTTGAAATAGCATGTGCCTAAAGTGGTGCGAGTTGGGAAAGGTGCGAGTTGAGAATGGTACCAGTTGGGACGCCGTTGAAATAGCATGTGCCTAAAGTGGTGCGAGTTGGGAAAGGTGCGAGTTGAGAATGGTACCAGTTGGGACGCCGTTGAAATAGCATATGCCTAAAGTGGTGCGAGTTGGGAAAGGTGCGAGTTGAGAATGGTACCAGTTGGGACGCCGTTGAAATAGCATGTGCCTAAAGTGGTGCAAGATGAGAATCGTACCAGATGGGAATGGTACCAGTTGGGACTCTATTATCCATCGTGTACGCCTTCGAGTGTTGGGGCGTGTTCTTGGTAACCAATGGGAGGCCGAGCGTGTCATTTCCAAGAAGAGTGTTATGCACGTACACTCGCAACCGAAAGATTGCATGCCGCACACGCAATTCAAAGTTTCTGGTATATGCATACTCGGCAATTCCTTTCGAAGAACACGAGCTGTATCGAAAAGCGTTTGAGAAAATAACACACACTTATATGTTTCGTATTTTGATTTACCTGGCAACTAGATTTGATTAAAAGTAATTTGATCGATAAACTCAAGAATTCAACACAGTTCTATATACGAACACTGGGAACGCTCTCATGTTGACCCGCGGGCATTATGATTTCCACATTTTGAACGGTGACATTTTCCATCAAGTCTTGGCAGATATCAAAAATGGGGTCTCTTGATTGAAACTGTGATCATGGACAGAAGATAAATTATATATATATATATATATATATATATATATATATGTTTGACTTTAGGCTCTCACAACTCATTATGTGCTATAAATTGAATATTTTTGGATGAAGTTGTGTAATAATGATAAAATGAAACAAACTCTTTTAATTTTATATTTAAAATAATTAGTTTTATTCTCGGAAGCTCAACGTTTATTTAGTAGTATTCTATTGTTGTTTTTCTGATATTTTTAATTCTTGTCATTGCTCCTGAAGAGGTGACCGATATAGGTCATGAAACGTTGAGCTTTCGAGAATAAAACTAATTATTTTGAATATAAAATTGAAAGAGTTTGTTTTATTTCATCATTATTACACAACTTCATCCAAAAATATTCAATTTATAGCATATATATGTATATATATATATATATATATATATATATATATATATATATATATATATATATACACTATCTTTATTCCACACTATATATACTATACACTATACATATATATATATATATATACATATATATATATATATATATATATATATATATATATATATATATATATATATATATATATATATATATATATTTATATATATATATATATATATATATATATATATATATATATATATATATTATATATTTATACACAAAATATAAATATATATAGAACTATAAAACTATATATAGAAATATATATACATACACTATATATATTTCAAGCAACATGCACAATCCATGATTAGAACATTAGCAAAGCGAGTGGGATTATTTTGAAGAATAAATGGATCATTACCTATTGAAAATTCATTATAAATAATATAAACTCATTATAAATTCTATTATAAATTTCATTATATCATTCAATTATAACTCCTCATATCGATTATTGCAGTAGTATTCTATTTCTGTTTGATGAAAATGCCATCGATACAATGCAAAAACAACAAAATAAAGCTATGCGGAATATATTGAGGGTCGATAGATACACGTCAATAGAGAAAATCTGTGAAGAATTATGTTGGCTAACGGTGAAACAGAGGATCATCCTTAATACTCTTACTTTCATTTATGAAATTCATCATGCATGGTTCAGTACCCAATTATTTGAGAACAAAGTTGAGATTGTGTAAAGAGAATCATACTCATGGCACAAGAAATTGTGATAAAATATACATATATATATAAACATACAATTATATATGAATATATATATATATATATATATATATATATATATATATATATATATATATATATATATATATATATATATTTATACATATGAATTAAATACACGAAGTATACCAACCAATGATATAGTCTATATATTTTGAGCTTTGCTGTAAATTTAATGACTTCAATGTTAATACAGTAATCTTCCAAACAAATTGATCACACGAGCAAAGTCTCCACTTTCTGTTATTACTCTGATGCGGTTTTTATTTGAAAATATTCTCATTCATTTGTTCATTCAGTCGTGGTTTTTGGGAACATCGTTTTGATGTTTAGGAACCAAACAATTGAGGTGATAAATCAAGTCCTACATGATGCAAAATTTGTGAAAGTCGAAGCATTGTAAAATAAATATAGTTAATTAACATTTCAAAAATTTGATTTGAACGATTCAAGGAGTGGTATGAAAAAATTAATGCATCCAACCAAGGAATTATTTCATACTTTAAAACGAATTGGTCATAAGATGGTTTTTCAGAGCACATTTGAAATTTGTCATGTCTTTGTTTTTCAATTTGATTGGAAGTTTAGTATACATGGGGTAAGAATAATATGCGGGCCTACTTTATCAAGAAACGAATAGAGAAACGATTAGAGACGCAACTGCATCTTTCAAAACAATCAAATCCTCAAATTTGCAGCGAGATTTTGTAATGGCCAAACAATGGATAGTTGGTAGACTGTTTTTCGTGGACAATTCATAAGATAATGCATATGATCAATGCAATTGATGATATACTGAATCGTAAAAATGACACAGGACAATCCAAATAGGACTACAGTTCTAATTATGATGCATTTAGAATCGGATACACAAAGAATGAGAAATCAATGCTTATAATATGCCGTTGGTTTTATACTCATAGGCCCAAGACCAAGAGGAAAGACGGTCGTCTATACAAACTGAATGATTGTGAGAACGTTTGACAATTACAATATTTTCGCTGCAATTCCATTCTCATCCAATTCCATTTTTATTCTGCATTATAATCATTGATAGTTGATACATTATAGGACCAATGAGGAGAAATAAGAAAACTTAACAGAAGCCCAAACAAGAACACAAATTTTTGAATGCGGGCTGCCGAATAGAGAACATCCAATATATATATATATATATATATATATATATATATATATATATATATATATATATATATATATATATATATATATATATGCATATATATATATTCATATATATATATATATATATATATATATATATATATATATACATATATATATATATATATATATATATATATATATATATAAATATATATATACATATATATATATATATATATATATATATATATATATATATATATATATATATATATATATATGTTACCGCCGATCTTAGAGATGGCGATGAGAGACCAGTGGACTGTATTCGGATGCCGACTTGGCATTAATAATCAGGCGAGCATAATCCGAACTCGGATTATGCCTCACCCCAAAACGATACGTATTTGGTCTACGTCGACTTGACGTTGTTATTGACCAAATCAAAGAATAAATAGAAAGCGAAACAAAATAGATCAAACCTGAGTGGTATCCCCGCACACCATTCGAATAAACAAGAAACAAAAGCTTGAGAGAAAACAAAACAACCAACTTCGTAAATGATAAAGACCAAAACAAATGTGAAGAATTAGAAACAAGAAAGTATGGAAAGAGGTCCTATTAACGACTCAAGAAGAACGAAAAATAGAAAAGAAACAACTGCGTACATGCGAAATAATGTACAGTACGTCCGAACTCTAACAAAGTAGAGAAGGACGGGAGATGCTCACACAACAAGAGCTGGTCGAGAATATGAGCGAATTCACCCACTTGACGAGCGACTAAGAGACGTCCGAACTGAATCGAGTATGGAAAAGAACTGAGCTGCGAGGCCTGACGGGTTCAGGCAACGCGAGAAAGGCGAGCTGTGATTGGATGCAGCACATCGCGTGACAACCCACCAGCCAACCAGCAATGAGAAAGGAAGGTCGACTAGAAACACGGTTTGCAATGTATAAACAACATTCCATGACGCAAACGAATGATTTCATGTTCAAATGACAAACTAGGGAAAACGAGCTAGCTGGTCTCAAAAGACCGGCGTTAACATACCGCCCACCAAAATGAACATTTTAAAGCTGAGGTAAACGATACGGAAAATTTGGAACATGAAATTAGTACAGCAAACTGTTCGTAAGAAGCCTTGTAACTTCATAGGCAACGTGAGCAAAAAGATTTTCACCGAGTAATTGGATTGCTTCCCAATTGGATCGGAGAACAGCAAAGAAATCGCACATGATCCGAGCGATTCAATGAGGAGAAAACGCAACCATTTTATCCAATGGTCGCTGACTTTTCAAAAAAAATGAAAAAAGAGAGAACAACAAGAAAGTAAACATGAAGAAATGATCAAAGCACCAATGCGTGCTTTGAACAGAAAAAATACACGAATGAATGCAAATCTGCCATTGGAGGCTGCATAGGCTTTGCGCGAAACTTGTGGCGAGTAATGCACTGGTGTATGCGCTGCCTCAACAAACCGCGCAGAGAAACGATCCAGTAACGCTGCTGTATCAGCGCCTGCACCGTTCTCGGGCCGGAATGTAGCGATGTTCGGTGGAAGGCATCGCAAATGAGAGATGCGAGGTGAGCTTCTTTGGGGAGTAGGATTGGGTACCGAGCCTCTTCAGGAAGAGAAGAGTGACGCAATCTTCCGCCCACCTTGAGTAAGCCCGAGGGTTCGAGAAAAGGTTTCAGCGAAGCGATCCGGGATGAAACCTGTCCCTGTTTGGCAAGTTGGCTGATCTCGGTTGCATAAAAGTGGTTTTGAGTGACTCTTATGATCAGTTCAAGAGCGTCTTGCAGCTCCACAGGTTTTAAAGAACCCGTAGGAGGGAGAATCTTGGATCGTTTCGCCAATAAGAGACGGGCAAATCGAACTACATACCCAAAGACCCGTTGTGCTTTGAGAAGTGTGGAAAACTTTCGAAAATTCACCAGGAGAGGATCTACTTTGACCGTTGTGGCCAAAGTGACCATGGAAGGCCTAATGTCTGGCAATTCAGACAATAAATCAGTGGAAGGCACAGAGATAGGCCACAGAGCATGGGGACTCCTGAGAAAAGAAGGACCCGAGAGGTACAACGGGTATTCCATGAGCTGAGAAGGCAGTATTCCACGAGAAGCGCAGTCAGCGGGATTTTCTTCGGAATCCACGTGTGCCCAATTGGTAGAAGTGGAGTTGTCGAGTATCTCCACTACTCGGTTGGCGACGAATGTCTTCAGTCGATGTGGAGGGGTGGCAAGCCACGCGAGCACAATAGTCGAATCAGTGTAGAGGGTTACTGACTCCACGACAAGAGTGCTGAGTGAGGGAAGAGTATCTTTCAGCACACGCGTTAGAAGCAAAGCAGCAGAGAGTTCAAGCTTAGGGATGGTCAAGGGTTTGACCGGGGATACTTTACTCCTTGCTCGCAACAAACTAATATGCGAAGTTGCATGATTCGTTGTGTGAAGGTAAAGTATCGCAGCGTAGGCCTTCTCGGAGGCATCACAAAAGCCTACAAGTCGATGTATGCCTTGTGAAGCAGGAAATGCGCGTGGAACTCGGAAGTTCGAGAGAAGACAGATCTCGGCTACCGCGTCCAACCACCTTTGAGCAAGAAGCGGTGGTAAAACGTCGTCCCACTGCACCCGCGATAACCAAAGTTGCTGAAGAAAAATCTTCATCCAGCATACGAGCGGGGTGAGGAATCCCAAAGGATCAAAAATGCGTGCAATGTACGACAAGACCGTGCGCTTCGTTACCACGCCTTCGAATGGTAAGGTGTGGAATGAGAAATCATCCGATCGGGGATCCCAGAACAGACCAAGGATCTTAATGCCCTGATCGTCATCCGAAAACACGACTGGAGTCTCTAGATGATCCTCCGGAAGTGCACTCAATGCTTCTGGGAGGTTACTGGCCCACTTTCGGAGTTCGAAACCTCCACTAGCTAGAAGAGCCTGTAATTCCGATTGAAGAATGCGAGCTTGAGCGACGTCTGCTGCGCCAGACACGATGTCATCCACGTAGATGTGAGATATCAAAGCACGCGAAGCATTGGGGAAAGGGGCCCCTTCGTCGTGCACGAGCTGCTTCAGCACTCGTTGAGCAAGAAAAGCTGACGGTACGAGCCCATACGTGACCGTGTTGAGCTCATATTCTTTTACTGGAGAGTCTGCATTGGGTCGCCAAAATATGTGCTGATATTTGCGGTCAGATGGTTGGACCAAAATCTGACGATACATCTGACGAATGTCAGCACAAATTGCGATGGGATGAGAACGAAATCGGGTTAAAACGCCCGGGAGTTCGCTCTGAAGCTTGGGACCACTGAGTAACAGCTGATTCAAAGAGGCGCCTCTCTCATCTGGAGAAGAGGCGTTAAATACCACTCTCAGCTTCGTGCTGGAGCTGGTAATCTTGTGCACACAATGATGCGGAATCACGTAGTTCGAAGAGGTGCTTGCAAGTTGCATGTGGTTCGATTGAATATAGTCTTGCATGAATGCTTGATACGCAGCATCATGCTGAGGATTGCGTTTCAGTCGCCGCTCCAGACTCAAATAATTCTGGAGGGCGGCCTCACGATTATATCCGAGAGGAGAGGATGTGTTCTTGAAAGGGAGTGCTACCGAATAGCGTCCGGAAGGGTTCCGTGAGTGCGTAGATAGAAAATGCTCCTCACAAAGTTCATCGTCCGGATCAACTTGAAGAGGACGTGAAACTTCTTCCGATTCCCAAAACAATCGAAGAGTACGATCCAATGGAGAACCAGTGCAAGCAAGCAGAGAGAGCGGAGGCTGGAACTCGGCATCCAAACACCGAATAGGACCCAAAACCACCCAGCCGAAGACCGTGTTTATGGCAGATGGACTGCCACTCATCACAATATCACCTGACTTTTCAAGAATATCAGGGTATAAATCGGCGCCGATCAAAAAGTCGATCTGATCGGGCACATGAAAGCGGTCGTCGGCAAGAGAGAGACAGCGATAACGTTCAAACACCTCAATCGGAACGGTGGTGGTTGGAAGTTGACTCGCTATCGCAGGCATAACGTAGGCTTGTACGCTGAGAGAGGTTGCAGGGGTGAACCGGGAAGCGATGCTGCATTGAACAGTCCCGATTACCCGAGCACTAACGTGACCAATACCAGAGAGTTCGGAATGACAAGGATTGATTTTCAATCCTAGCTTCTGAAGGAACGAGTGAGTGAGAACAGAGATTTGTGAACCACAGTCGATAACCGCACGGATAGGTTGCAGTTGACCGTGAGAGTCGCGGATCAAGGCGCGAACAGTGCCCAACAGAGCTGTGGGTAGCACTGGCTTGCTTGTCTTGACTTGACAAGCGAGAGTTTGAGGATGAGGCGAGGTGGTCTCCGGAGGAGAAGAGACTTCGGTTGCTGTTGTGCCACGAGTCAAGGGGTTCATTCGTGCAGTGTGTAACAGCGAATGATGTTTGTTACTGTGACAAGTACCGCAAACACTCTTAGAGGTGCATTGCGGTCTGAGATGAGCGCCCATGCAGTTGAAGCAGCGTTGTAGGCGACGTAACGTGTTGTATTTGTCGTCAACGGACTGTTGCCGAAATACGGAACACGAGTATAGAGTATGCTCCCCTTTGCAGACTGGACACGAAGATTGTTTCGTGGTCGATCTTGCTGATTTACTCTGCTCGCGAGATTTAAAGCTGACGGGCGGAGGATTCGCAACTAACAACGAATTGATTCGCTTTGTGGAAGGAGGAATAGCTTTTGAAGAGCTAGCTGCTTGTTTGTCGAGACCACACAATTCCATCGTCCTGGACTGCTCTTCAATGAATTTGATCAACGACGCGTAGCTAGGAGTGCTGTGCGAAGAATGTTTCTGTTCGAAAGCCTTGCGCGTTGATGTGTCGAGATTTGTCAGTGCTAACGAGAAAAGCAGAAAATCTGACAAATCTTCGATATTCAGAGCTTTCAACGCTTCAATCGAAGTTTTGTGAACTTTCAGAAATGATTGCAGCCCAGAATGTGAATTGGTTTTGAGAGGCGTAAATTCTAAAACCTGTTGAACATACGTGGTGGCTAACATCCGAGGGTTATGATACCGACTGACAAGAGCATCCAATGCCACAGAATAATTGGCTTCCGTAATCGGAAACCCGGAGACGACAGACAAGGCGTTGTCTTTGAGGGTGGTCCTCAAATAGTGGAATTTCTGAACTTGATTCAGGTCGTTGTTCTCGTCGACGAGAGATTTAAATAGCGAATAGTATTCCGTTCATCGAGTAATATCACCAGAGAATGCCGGCAACGCAATTGTCGGCAATGAGATGGCTTGAAAACCATTTTGATTTGGCGGCGGAGGCGGCTTGGGCGTCGCCGCGGCAACGGCGTCGAGATACAGCTTACGAGTCGCATACAGCATTTCCTCAAAGCTTGCTTCAACAGCGTCGACCGGTAATGCATCGTCACTGTTGTCAAGTTGAGCATTCAATGCCATTATTTCGTTTTGAATGCCTTCAAAGTTGGCTTCCAAAACGTCAAGCTTGTCGAAACGAGATTTGTAAGACGAAGCATCGTCACTCTCAAGCATTTTGAAAGCATCATACGAGCGTTGTAGCGCTGTGAATATTCGCTCACGTTTGGCTTTAAACAATGATTGTTGTTTCTCCATCTTTGAAGCCATTGTTGTGGATGAATATTCACAAAGCAAAACCAAGAAGCCAGCACAAGTATCGAAGACTTGTGAAGTGAATTACTCACGGAGAAAATACGGCCGAAATGCACAGAAAAAGAACAACGCAAAATAATTCAAGAAATGAATGTCTATAAAACAAGTTAAAACAATTGTTGATAATAACTCGCAAACACAACCAGAATAAATTATTGCGCCGTGGAAACCCAATTATGTGGAAGCCGTTTCAGTGCGGAGGACAAAGAAGTCACCCATGCGATGCCTGATCGCGGGTGCTGCCACGAATGACTGTGGAATCCGGAGGTGGACTCCGCGTGGTGCAAAGAAAGGAATCCACAAATGGATTCCAACAAGTAAAAGCAATTGGAATCCGGAGATGGACTCCGCGTGGTGAAAAGAATGGAATTCACAAATGGATTCCAACAAGAGAACGAAATAAGAATCCGGAGATGGATTCCGCCTCACGAATGACGAGAAATTGGAACCAAAAATAATCTTTGGCTCACAGGGACCAAAATGTTACCGCCGATCTTAGAGATGGCGATGAAAGACCAGTGGACTGTATATTGAGGGTGCCGACTTGGCATTAATAATCAGGCGAGCATAATCCAAACTCGGATTATGCCTCACCCCAAAACGATACGTATTTGGTCTACGTCGACTTGACGTTGTTATTGACCAAATCAAAGAATAAATAGAAAGCGAAACAAAATAGATCAAACCTGAGTGGTATCCCCGCACACCATTCGAATAAACAAGAAACAAAAGCTTGAGAGAAAACAAAACAACCAACTTCGTAAATGATAAAGACCAAAACAAATGTGAAGAATTAGAAACAAGAAAGTATGGAAAGAGGTCCTATTAACGACTCAAGAAGAACGAAAAATAGAAAAGAAACAACTGCGTACATGCGAAATAATGTACAGTACGTCCGAACTCTAACAAAGTAGAGAAGGACGGGAGATGCTCACACAACAAGAGCTGGTCGAGAATATGAGCGAATTCACCCACTTGACGAGCGACTAAGAGACGTCCGAACTGAATCGAGTATGGAAAAGAACTGAGCTGCGAGGCCTGACGGGTTCAGGCAACGCGAGAAAGGCGAGCTGTGATTGGATGCAGCACATCGCGTGACAACCCACCAGCCAACCAGCAATGAGAAAGGAAGGTCGACTAGAAACACGGTTTGCAATGTATAAACAACATTCCATGACGCAAACGAATGATTTCATGTTCAAATGACAAACTAGGGAAAACGAGCTAGCTGGTCTCAAAAGACCGGCGTTAACAATATATATATATTCATATATATATATTCATATATATATATATATATATATATATATATATATATATATATATATATATATATATATGCCTACATATATGATATATATATGATTACACATTGTTTTGTGATTATAACGCGTATAATAAAAACAAAGACAAATCCAAATATTGAATTGTTCTAATATAAAGATTGCCTAACGTTTCTGGAGTTCTTCCACTCCCTTCATCATAGAAATATTCCTCTGATGAAGGGAGTGACAAAAACCTGGAAACCTTGGGCAATCTGTATATTGAAACAATTTTATATTTGGATTTGTCTTTGTTTTTATTATACGCGTTTTAATCACGAAATAATGTGTAATCATAATACTGAACGAGAAAGTTTGAAGAATATATATATTTATATATATATATATATATATATATATATATATATATATATATATATATATATATATATATATATATGTATATATATATGTATATATATATGTATATATATATATATATATATATATATATATATATATATATATATATATGTGTGTGTGTATATATCATATATATATATATATATATATATATATATATATGCACATATATATATATATATATATATATATATATATATATATATATATATATATATATATATATATATATATATATATATGTTCATATATATATATATATATATATATATATATATATATATATATATATATTTAATATATATATATATATAATCAACTCGAGCATATTTTTGGTCGCTTGTCTTATTTTTGTCATGCTCATTGATTTTGCACCTTGTAGGCCTACTCATCGTTTCGTGATGATTTGAATCATTTGTGAATATTCCATGTTAGGTATTTTTTTCTCATAGAAATAGTTGTATCTTGTAATTTGTGATCATATTTTGTTTCTTACAATTGTTGCAAAGAAAATGAATATTAATTCTCAAACACTCAATATTATTGATTTTTGATGAACCATCACTTAACCTATATTCCCATATTCCAGCTCACTTTCTCCTATAGGCTTCTGTCAAGTGACGTCACCCATTATTGAAAGAGACAGACAACAATGTGCACCAGTTGGAATTGACCAATCAGAATATTTGGTAGTCCACCAGTTCGCTGTATTGCCATGGTAACTACTAACTATTGTTTGTCATTTGTTACTTGACAGAAGCTTCTATACGAAATAGAGCTTATACATGCCATTGTATTCCCAAAACATTTTTCCGTGTTTTCAATTCAATGTCATTGAATGATTGAAGATGATAACAGACCCAAGTATTCCTCACTAATATATTCCAGTATTGAAACTCTTGTCAATTGTCCAAGATCTAATGTCGGATAGCGGTAGCCAAGTTGATTTCTAGAAATTTCGGGAATGCTCGTAATGTTGAAGATTCGACAATCAGAATTCTCTCTCAACTCAAATGATCCGAACTACAGATTATGCGTTACGGTACATCAGTTGATTTGTCATTTCGATCATTCTTCGATGTGTGATCCGACTATAGGTCTAGATACGATGGACAGTTGTAGCTTTTCCGACTACGACAAACTGTGCATTTTTATACATTTCTATTCCAAATACAACACTGAACAAATTCTGCAGACCGTAATTGTATCTCTTAGGACAAATATAACCAGCGCATTTGATTGAGTACATTCGACATGGATGTGTGAAAAAAAGTTGACGAATAACATTAAAAGAAGATAATTATGCGTGCTATTTGCCCTAATCCATATGTAGACCTGCCCCACTGAATAACGCACTTGGAGCGTTTTCCTGGAATGTTTATGAAGGGAAAATGAATTGGGTGTGCATGACTTGGCTGAAAAAATATTTCAATTCAAATGATTCATCGTAATTGAATTTATAAATTATGACTGCGTTTGTATCAATAAAGCTAAAAAAAGATTCAATTTAACTGTAGGCTTATTCATCTACATTCGGATGCAAGAACTATTGGAAGCGTATCTACTATGAATGAGTAGTTTATATTGGTATACCTACTGAAACAATAAGACGATCAACTATGGCTACACTACGAGTGACATGGAATTGTGGATTAAATAGTTCAATGATCATGAGAAATTAATTATCAGAATACGACGAAGACGAGAGGATAGGATTTTTCTCTTACACCGAAAAAACTTCTCTTCTTGGAAGTGAATTACGTGATTTTTCTGCTCTCCGATGAGTGAACCTATGGGGCTCTATTATATTTTATATTCGGATAGTGTTTCAAATTTCCCGAGAAAGAAGCCAACGATGCATTTTGATTGGACAGCATATATCTTGGGGCGTCAACTAACTTGTGATTATGTCGCAGTTTCATTGGGCGAACATAAGAGGAGGAGGAAACAAACACAAAGGTAGGTGTGGTCAAGTGGTGCGAGTTGGGAAAGGTGCGAGTTGAGAATGGTACCAGTTGGGACGACGTTGAAATAGCATGTGCCTAAAGTGGTGCGAGTTGGGAAAGGTGCGAGTTGAGAATGGTACCAGTTGGGACGCCGTTGATATAGCATGTGCCTGAAGTGGTGCGAGTTGGGAAAGGTGCGAGTTGAGAATGGTACCAGTTGGGACGCCGTTGAAAAAGCATGTGCCTAAAGTGGTGCGAGTTGGGAAAGGTGCGAGTTGAGAATGGTACCAGTTGGGACGCCGTTAAAATAGTATGTGCCTAAAGTGGTGCGAGTTGGGAATCATGCGAGTTGAGAATGGTACCAGTTGGGACGACGTTGAAATAGCGTGTGCCTAAAGTGGTGCGAGATGGGAATCGTGTGAGTTGGGAATGGTACCAGTTGGGACGACGTTGAAATGGCATGTGCCTAAAGTGGTGCGAGATGGGAATCGTGCGAGTTGAGAATGGTACCAGTTGGGACGCCGTTGAAATAGCATGTGCCTAAAGTGGTGCGAGTTGGGAAAGGTGCGAGTTGAGAATGGTACCAGTTGGGACGACGTTGAAATGGCATGTGCCTAAAGTGGTGCGAGTTGGGAAAGGTGCGAGTTGAGAATGGTACCAGTTAGGACGCCGTTGAAATAGCATGTGCCCAAAGTGGTGCGAGTTGGGAAAGGTGCGAGTTGGGAATGGTACCAGTTGGGACGACGTTGAAATAGCATGTGCCTGAAGTGGTGTGAGTTGGGAATCGTGCGAGTTGAGAATGGTACCAGTTGGGAATGGTGTGAGTTGGGAATGGTACCAGTTGAGAATGATACCAGTTGGGACTAATGCGAGTTGGGAATCGTACCAGTTGAGAATGGTACCAGTTGGGAATCGTACCAGTTGGGACACTACCATTATTTTCCGGAAAAACCTTCCGACCGATTCCTCTGAATAACAATCTCAACCTATTCTGGTATGACACCAACGTTCAGAAAAAGTTTCAAGTTGATTGATTCATTTCTCTGACCTGTATGCCGCGTACATAATTACAAAAAAAAAAAAAAAACACATAAAAACGAAGCCCATTTTTTTTCAGGGTGTGAAATGGAAAGCTTCGCTACGCTCATCTAAAAAGAGTATATAATATAATTTTTGTAAATCACTCAAAGCTATTAAGAAACCAATTAAATCCAATTAACAGGTGTTACCAATTAAACCCAAGCAACGGGTGTCACCAATTGATTGGAAACGATTAGAACAAAGCCTTCTTTATTATCATAGATATAATAACCAATCCAAAGATGAGTTGATGTGTTCTAGCTCATCCATCAACGTTGCAACACATAACGCGTTTTCCTTTTTTTCATTGGTCAAATACACTGATGCAGAAAGAAAAAACACAATCACAACAAAAAACATCCACAAAGCCCTTAAAAAAGCCTTAACTATGGGTTGAAAACTTTAAATAGTGAATTATAAGTAAAATTTCAAATTTCGGACGTATTTCTCAAACATTAAAAGTAATGAAGTAGTTGAAGTAAAGAGCGAAAAAAGCGAAACATTGAGTGATTTGGTACATTCTACTTACAAAGTGTGAGGTATCTTTGATAACTCTCAATTTTAAGGAATCAATTAGTTACATCAAGTGGCGACAAAAAATAGACTATTGTACAACATTGTTAAAAAATACGTGAAACCAGTATTAGGACACTTTGATTATTAGACAAGCTTTAGCGAGGATTCAATTTGACATAGGCCTACTGAAAAAATTGGTGTTCGTTTTTATATATATATTTTTTTGTTTGTTTGTTTCTTCTTATGTTTTTTTGTCGGTTCTCCACATATCAAACGGCTACAGCTATCAACTTCAAACTTTTTCGTCATGGTTCCTCATCTAACTTAGATCTGTATAGTTTTGTGGCATTATCAGGTGGTAACTTTTATTCTTAAGAATTTTAGAAATTTCATAAATACCCTTTAGAATAACACAGCGGAAAAAAGGAGATATTTTTATTTTCCCAAAAAACGAAATTTTGCGTGAAGTTGAATTGCATTTTGATACACATTTCTGGAAACTTTCAGTTTGATCGGGTCAGCCATTTTGAAGAAAAAACATAAAATGTGCTAAATTGGTACCACACGAACCAGTTCTTACCCATTTATAAATTGAATGTCACCCAATTGGCGAATGTAGGCACAAGTTTGGCAGAAACATCGACATACCATTACTCTCCACTCGTCTAACAACGCATATATATATGGCGTTTTCCTAATACTTATAACGATATCTCTATGAATTCCAGCCAATATCCGACTATCCTGCCGATCAGCCGTTTCCACGGCATGCGGGTTACGCAAGGCGCTATGCACACACCACTTGCTGCCTGTCAGCGCTAATAGACCTCTTAATCCGCACTCTAGGAACAATTGAACTAGGTTAGGTACACAATACAACTGCCGACTTGCAGAAGACGCGCTTTTAACTCTTGTTGGGCAATACAGACCTGTTTTAATGCTTGCTCAATTCCTATTTTACTGTGCTTGTAATTGATCAAATACTAGGAAAACGCTATATACGCGTTGTTAGACGAGCAGAAAGTAATAGTATGTCGACTTCTTTGCCAAACTTTTGCCTAAATTCGCCAATTGGGTGAAATTCAAGTTATAAATGAGTAAAAACTGCTTCGAGTGGTACAAATTTAGCACATTTCATGTTTTTTCTTCAAAATGGCTCACCTGATCAAGCTGAGACTTTCCAGAAATGTCTATCAAAATGTAATTCATCTTCACACAAAATTTCATTTTTTTTTTTGAAAATAAAAATATTTCCATTTTTTTCCCGTCATGTTACTCTAACGGGTATTTTTGAAATGTCTAAAATTCATAAAAATGAAAGTTACCACTCGATAATGCCATAAAACTATACAAAACTAAGTTAGATGAGGAACCATGACGAAAATGTTTGAAGTTGATAGCTGTAGCCGTTTGACCTTTGGAGAACCGACTAAAAAACATGAAAAAAAGAAGAAAAAAACATAAAAACGAACACCAATTTTTTCAGTATGTCAAATTGAATCCTCGCTAAAGCTCGTCTAATGATGATTGAAATGTATGATTTGAATAATGTTCGTGTTTATTTGTTGTATTGGGGTATTTATGCTAACTGTCAGCATGGGATCATCAGATATCCAAGGGTCAAGCATAGAATGCGTGTTATTCGCCTGACTATCCACACATTCGAGTATTTCCTGCTAATTGACCACTAGTGATAGGCGTGGCCAATCGCCAGGCCACCTAGATCTATACTTCATGTGGACATTCAGAGATACTCTGATAGGTAAATGTCAAATTTTCCACATAACAAACAGCCCATTTGATTGGATGTTTTGTTTTGTGACGTTTGTGGGCGGGTCAATCACTAGTCGTCAATTGAGCGGGAAATATTCTCTCTCTCTCTCTCTCTCTCTCTCTCTCTCTCTCTCTCTCTCTCTCTCTCTCTCTCTCTCTCTCTCTCCTAATGCTTTCATAAACTGCTCCGTTTGGCAAAATCCCGCTTATCAAAAGAAAATGGTTTGAATTAGTTGTGAAACTATCTTGAAAACACAGTACAGCACAATATGATGACGTAAGTGGATACAAATTGCAACAACCATGAGTGATCTGAATCACGTCGGGCGTCAGTTCGAGTCCCGCTTAAGGCACTTATCCTAGCTTCCACTTGATGCTTTCCTCATCACCTAGCTGTTGATTCGTACCCCGAATAATGTGTCTATTGGTGGGGTCGATGAGCACCCTGGTCCCAACACACTGGCCACTTGGCTTGTTGCTATAGCAACAGTCTGACGTCAGTTTCCCCCGCTTCCGGTTCTTGGGGCACACAATCAAATCGTTACCGATATTATAATCGAGCTTGGTCGTCATCAATGAACCTGTCTCTTCCCGTTTTATTGCGATCAATCGCATGGTTTTATACAATCACTTCCTCGGGAATAAGCGTTATAATGTTGGTTAATTATCCAGTATTTTTATTCTACAATTACACAGTGATAGCACAGATCTACATCACCGAGACACGTGACTCAACATCAAGAAGGCGTACATATCTGTGTCTCGGCAGTAGCTTCACACCGCTTTGCAAACCGGGAAGTTTCCCACATATTAGACATATATTAGTGATAATATAGAATGCCGTGCTTAAAATTCTATTTGTTAATGTCCAATGATAAATGGATATAGGTTATTTTATTATGAGTTTTTTTGGATCGTGGGAAGGAGTCGGTCGTGGTCTGTTGTTATTGATGTGAATCGAGCCCAACCTGGCCATAGCCGGGAGTCGAACCCGGCCGGGTCAGAAAACCATCGAACTGTAGGCCTACTATTAGCTATAAACAATGAACGAGTGATATGTTGTGAACAAGTCCGTCGCTTGGGTTAAGCTAGAAAGCGAATCACCCGCGTCGGTCCACGCCCTTAAACCATATCCCACGGGGTACAAGCGTGCTTGGTCTACAGTCTACACCGTTACATGCGTCTTGCATGCGAACTGAACCAAAGTTGACCTCAGAATTAGGTTAAACCAGGCAAACGCTGCGTTGTAAGATGAGCGAGACATCTATATAGAGTATAGGCTTCTGTCAAGTGACGTCACCGATTGTTGAAAGAGAGAGACAGCAATGTTGGAATTGACCAACCAGAATGTTTGGTAGTCCACCAGTTCGCTGTATTGCTATAGTAACGATTGTTTGTCGTTTGTTACGTGCGAACACCTTATTACTTCTAACAATTGACCACTACTGATGAGCGCGGAGAAAAAAGTACCCAAAGTTTTCGATGGCTCATTGGTGGCCGTGATTTAATCGTCGATACGACAGTATTCTTCGTTTCTGAAAGTTATTATTCCAATCTCTTCCGGTTGAAAAGGATTAATTGACAAATCTTGCACACACAATCGATCTGGTAGGCTATATTCATACAAACATATTTTCGAAATATTATTGAAATAGATCGTGAAATGATTTTAAAAAATAACAAAAACTTGAAAAATGAGTGTAAAATGACCTTACTTCCCGTTTTCAAAGACAACTTCCGGTTAAAAGATTCAAAAGTCACAATTTCATGAGTTCACACAATCCTTGAGAAAATCAGACAAATCGGACGATTCGTTTGGCCTGCAGCCGAGTTCTTGGGTGAAGACGGCAGGAGGAGGAGGAGGAGGAGGAGGAGGAGGAGGAGGAGGAGGAGGAGGAGGAGGAGGAGGAGGAGGGGAAGAGGAGGAGGAGGAGGAGGGGAAGAGGAGGAGGAGGAGGAGGAGGAGGAGGAGGGGAAGAGGAGGAGGAGGAGGAGGAGGAGGAGGGGGAGGAGAAGAAGGAGGAGGAGGAGGAGGAGGAGGAGGGGGAGGAGGAGGAGGGGGGGAGGAGGAGGAGGGGGGAGGAGAAGAAGGAGGAGGGGGAGGGGGAGGAGAAGAAGGAGGAGGAGGAGGAGGAGGGGAAGAGGAGGAGGAGGAGGAGGAGGGGAGGAGGAGGAGGAGATAAAAACAGAAAAAGTAGTGTTTTCACAGTGCTATAACTTCCGAACCTTTGTTCCGATATATCTTTGATTTGATATGTCGTGTCGTGTATGGCGCCTCATTCCATTACAACAAAGTAGAGGTATCTAGGTTTGTTAGTTCCGGAGATACAGTATGCTCAAAACCGCCTGGAAGTACTTCGTGTAAACAGTGTAAGCGTGAAGCTGAGACTCCGCACGAACTTGGCTCTCTTCGAGCTACCGCTCGACTAGATTCGAGTGAAATGCAACAGTGTATGAATCCAATGAAGTCTGTAGAGATGATTGACATGTTTATATACCTGCCTTCTCGCCAGACAATAGACGAGCAAACTACAGAGATCTCTGACACTTGCTATAGATTGGTGAGACAGACTATCCCCGTATCTGCTGTACGTTGGTCTGGAGACAAATACAAGTGGACATTCCAAGAGGTCAACAACTCCTGAAATCTGGGGTGCACTTGTCATGAAATCTTCTTGAAATCCCTCGACATCTTAAAATGCCTCGAAATCTTCTTAAAATCCCTTGAAATCTTCCTTAAATCCCTTGAAATTTTCTTGAAATCCCTCGGAATCTTCTTGAAATCCCTCGAAATCTTCTTGAAATCCCTCGGAATCTTCTTGAAATCCCTCGAAATCTTCTTGAAATCCCTCGGAATCTTCTTGAAATCCCTCGGAATCTTCTTGAAATCCCTCGGAATCTTCTTGAAATCTCTCGAAATCTGCTTAAAATCCCTTGAAATCTTCTTTAAATCCCTCGGAATCTTCTTGAAATCCATCGAAATCTTCTTGAAATCCCGTGAAATCTGAAATAATGTGTACACTTGCCGTGAAATCTCCTCAAAATCTTCTTATTATCCCTTGAAATCTTCTTAAAATCTCTCTTAATCTTCTTGAAATCCATCGAAATCTTCTT
>OZ023338.1:20035470-20087970 GCA_964007535.1 Brachyptera risi | reverse complement strand
GCTCTTGACTAGGGGACTAAATGCTTTTACAGACGTATTTTAAATTTAGATTGGCTAATTCAAATGAAATTTATCCCAATATTGCTTAATGCAGTTGGAAAGAGCTGGATTCACAGATTGCATTACATCTATTACTTGTATAGATCAACATACAACAATACCAGCAGATCATCATAACATTTGTGAGGCGGCATCCCTTTGATATACGCATGGTGCGAAAGGAAACCGCCATGTTGCTTATCCCGTTACGTTATTGATAGTCATAGGTATAATGTAATTAAAAATATGATTGAATAATAGGCTGCCACTTTGTAACAACGTGCCCCGTTTTCCCCTCCACCTGATATCAGATGTCAAGGGATTTCAGGAATATTTCATGACAAGTGTAAGGAGTTGTTAACCCCTCCAAGTTTTTCCTTTGAGAACTAGCCATTTTCGGGTGTTGAATGAGAAAAATGAACGACAGATATTTACGAAATTAATTAGACTAGGCCAATTACCCCCACTACACGGCCCCACATGAGGCATATTAATTTGTGTCACCGTCTGACACTAATTTGTTCACTCGGTAATCATAGGGTCTATGTATATCAATACACTTCTAGATAAAGTGAGGGTTGAAACAGTGTATATCAAGTGTGAAGTTCAAAACACGACCTGATGATAGATTTCAGGAGTTGTTGACCCCTCGGATCCAGTAGAAGAAAATGCGACTAATCGAAGCCGTTGAACAGAAGTTGGACACGTCGATGTGTCGCCATGTCGCAAGCAGCCCTCTGTTCTCTCGTAGCAATCGTTTACAGCCTGGTGTAAAACAATTATATCTCTGTAATTATTGCATGGCTTTTCGCTTGTAGATACTGTTCTTGCACCTGATGGCTAGTGTCGACAGAATGCTCGAATCACCCGCGCGCTAATGGTGTGGGATAGGGGGGACGGTCGCTCGGAGCCTCCGTCTCTCGTGGATACAAGTTGTCAATGTTTGATTGATTTGTAATGACACGATTGCTGTCGACGACAGCAGCCGATCAAGTAGACGGCTGTATTGTGACGCGTCTAGCTCAGGCAGGCCTCGAACCCGTTCATCCATCACCCGTTGAGTCGTACCCCCAACAACCTAACTGTGGGTGGGGACCCATGGCTTAGTCAGGCATGCCTGAGCCATCGGTCCCCGTTCATCCATCGTACCCCCAACAACCTAACTGTGGGTGGGGACCCATGGCTCAGTCAGGCCCGCCTGAGCTATGGGTCCCCATTCATCCATCACCCGTTGAGTCGTACCCCCAACACTTTACGTACCCCAACCACTTGTGTTTTTACTGTCGGTCAGTTTGAGACAGGTGCGTCAGTTCGGTGGGCACCACTGAGCGTGACTCCCTCGACTCTCCAAGCATCTACACTTGTGCACTCGTGTCTCAGTACCAGTCAGACATACAAGTACACTTCTCTTCTCGTGGCTAGCACACTGAACCGTCATTCGGGAGACCGGGGCTCGATTCCCGCCATGGTCGACCTCCAGACAGGGGGGCATCGTGGTTTCCCTCTGTCATTCAGGTTGATACTGGGATGGTTCCTCAACAACAGGCCACGACCGACTCCTTCCCACTATCCACAAACACATAATAAAATAACCTCTCATCTCATCATCCCACAACTCAACTAATATTATGTTTTGTTATATTCTTCTTGAGTCGGTTTCTATGCATTTATAATTGTATATTTGCATTTCTTCATTATTACTCCAGTCAAACTATGTTTTAGCTCAAACAAATTGTAACAGAAAATTTTTTCGTTGAATTTTGATTGCCTTGAAATTTTGAATTGAATGCAGAAAAGTTTGCTCAAATCGAAGTCGCCATTTTGTTTTTAATCGAATTTTTATGAAAATCTTATTTATTTTTTATTGGCCGTTGTCAGTGAACCACATTCCTACATTTCATTTTGAAATAACGACAAAAATGTTTCACATGACACCAAAATAAATCAGAATAATCGGACAAAAATTGCTATGATTTTGTGATTAAATTTAAATTAATGCCAAATTTCATTAATCAGATCTATTGAACAGGGTTCAGGAGTTGAAAATGTAAACTCAACGAAATCTCATTTAGATAATTATACGTAACTGCAACAAATAAAGTTTGCTCAAATTGAGGCGGCCATTTTGTTTTGAAATACATTTTTGGGAATTAATCAATTTGATTTCAATAGTCGGCCATTATCGATGAATTGTCAATCTTTTTCAGCATAATGAAGAATGAATTTGTTATATAATCTTATATAATTTTTTCGTGGTTTTCCTCTGTAGTCTAGACTAATGCCGGGATGGTTCCCTCAATATAGGCCACGACCGCTTCCTTCGCACTATCCTTCCCACTACCCATAAAAACCTTCATCTCATCATCCCATCATCTCATTAATCATTCATCCGACGCCAATAGATCTTAGTAATCATTACAGTGCGTCGTTAAAACCCAATATAAAAAAGAAAAAATTAAAAAAAACATAAATATTAACTTATACTAGTAGGTCTAATGCTCGCACTCGCACACAAGATTCAGCTCTTAAGCGGGCTTCTCTTCTTCTTCTTGGATCTCGCAATGTTAATCCACATGTATATATCTGGTTCACTTTATTACCGTTTGTATGGTTTTCCTCTTCTCCTGTTTTCTTATAAGATGAAGAATAAAAAGATATATCGATTGAAAAATTGAATCATCCCATCATCTCATATATCATTCACAGACGCCAATAGATCGTAGTCATCAGTTCAGTGCGTCGCTAAACCTGATATAAATAGGTTTCATGATAATTATACTGTAAGTACGCGTGGACGGTCGGACGTTCCTGTGAGCCCGACATAGAGATGACTCACGCTCACCTGTTCCCGCCCGTCTTCCCTCTTCCCGGACATGACGTGCAGCGTCGTCCTCCCACGACACTCAATCCTGCAGCTTGGACGATTCATGATCGACTTTTTCCACAGGCCTTCTTCCTAACTATCTATGTAACAAAATTAAGTATAATGAGCAAATTAATAATAGAGATGATCTAAGAAATAATCAGAGTTCAGAGTACATTTGTAAATAGAGAATATTCATGTATGGAAGAAAATTCTATATTTCATAAAGGGATGAAAATTTTCAACAGAATTCCTTGTGAAATCAGAAATGTAAACAATGCATCAAAATTTAGAATGGAGTGTTGTAAATCAATCGAAGATGGTATGCTTGTCCCAAAACATTATGTAAAATGTGGTTTCTGGGATGTAATGAAGGAGGGAATGAAATTATGATTAATCCAATTTTATCCAACTTTAATCCAATCCAATTTGAGTATCAGTACTATTTTTTTTTTATATATACATATTGGGTTTTAACGACGCACTGTAATGATTACTAAGATCTATTGGCGTCGGATGAATGATTAATGAGATGATGGGATGATGAGATGAAGGTTTTTATGGGTAGTGGGAAGGATAGTGGGAAGGAAGCGGTCGTGGCCTATATCGTGGGAACCATCCCGGCATTAGCCTAGACTACAGAGGGAAACCACGAAAAACCCCTGTAAAGATGGACGGTGGCGGGGATCGAACCGGGTCCGACATGTCCCTTCACCTCACGGGTAATCTCATGTTATGATCATTTTGTACTATTTAATTATTGTGATTAGGCCTAACTATGTAAAATATGTAAACTATGTAAACTATGTATGTGAATAGCATATATATGCTAAAAAATGAAAGAATACAACAATAAATAATGAAGCTAAAAACGGTAGCTCAGTCATCTGAGGCACCGCTTCAGAAGCTGGAGTCACCGTTGGGCGTGGGTTCGAGTCCCGCATAAGGCATGGGTTTTGTGAACGTCCTTTCACTTATCATCGCTTCATATTTTCATTATCACCTGCTTGTTCGTACCCCCGTATTACCTGGTGGTTGGTGGAGTCGTTGAGCTAACAATAGTCAATCAAATGATCATAATACATAAACAGTAAATAATATCGATATTCAAAAATACCAAATAAGATCTCTCTGAATTTTTGAAGCAGTTCAATATCAAATGTTTATCCGGAAAGTCACTGCGATCGTTTATATGTCACGTTGACACTGAAAATGCGGAGAAAACTCATCGTCACCTGAACATTAAACCATAAGGTAATAAGCAATGTAGGCAAAAGTAATAAAATCAAATGAAATGAAATATATGTTTAATATAAGTGTAATAAAAATATAGATAATAATCTACCTATATTTTTATAACATCGAAATTTGATACAAAATTATTGTTCCCCAATTAAGGCTGTTGATGAAAAATAGGATCGTTTGGACGGGGCACCACAAGGGCGATCTTACCACCCCATTTTGATTATTTAAAACTAATAAACTTCAACACCGCAGGACTGCGCTGTCTGTGACCATAATTTTTCGCCGCAGATAAGTCTTTCAGTATAAACACACGAATGTTGATATCTTCCACTTTGAACCAAGTCTCTTGGGCAATGATCACTTCTTCCCATTAACAGCAGATGTAAAATAATATAATATATAATTTTTTTTTTTTTTAGAACATCGAAACTTGATACAAAATCATTGTTCCCCAATTAAGGCTAAGGATGAAATATATAATAATAATAATAATAATAATAACTTTTTTTTTTTTTTTTTTTTATTCACACATTTTTAGTACAAATTATAAAATCAGGAACTCTGCTACTAAATATCCTACAAAGCCTCTGATGAGACTTGTCTGTAGGCAAGTATTAACATACTACATAGAGTAAACATGATACGTAACTTCATGTGTTATTACCACTTATTACACAAACTTGAACATATTAAACATTTTACCCGTAATTGAAATTGTAACATAGCACTGAAAATGGAAATAAAAGGTTCATTCTTAACAAATAATTCGAAAATTCTTCTACTTGGTTCAATTTCTAAATAAAAAAACATCCATTGATTACTACAAAAAGAACAACATATAAACACAATAAACTCAATTTGAGAAAAATTCTGAGTTTCTGAGGAAACGAAAAACATAATCACCTATCGATAAGCCAAGTTCGTAGTACATTCTTTACTTCTTGATAGGTAGATAAACTAGTAAGATTCGGTGGCAACTGATTAAATACATATGGTATAACTAAACTTAACATTCTTTTACCGTATTTATTGATGAACGGTGGCACTACGTATGTTGTTCTCTGCTGAAGGCGGGTGTTAGCACTATGTACACATTTTATTTTATGATCACTATTGAAATAATATCTGATTAGAAATTTATACATAAACTGGTCTTTTAGGGGTAGAAGGTCACACATTTTATAATAATTTTCTATAGAGCTATGAGCCATGGGGGGTGCAATAGTTCTAATTATGCGATTCTGAATTACTATCACACGCTGAAGGTGTCCATCAGAAGCACTTCCCCGGGATAGCAAGCCATACAGCAACAAGGACTCTGCTAACGCATTATATACAGAACGTGAGGTTTTGAAAGGCAATATATCTTTAAGAACAAAAAGTTGATATGAGCAAGACCGTAATCTTTTACAAAGAGTGTCAATGTGAGGTCTCCAAGAGAATAACCTGTCAATCACAACACCTAGATATACATGTGTCGGTACATTTTCAATTAAGTCGATACAATTACAGTTCTCAATTAAACTATGTAAGCATTCATTTTTATGACTTATCAAGTTGATATTTTCATCTAGATTTTAGAATAACAATAATTATTCTATCATTCTATTATTAGAATAATAATATTAATAATAATAATAATAATAATAATAATACGCATGTGTACCCGCTCCACTGAACCTTCCACCGGGAAACCGAGAATTGATTAAATAAAAATAATAATAATATAATATAATATAATATATGAATTCAATTCAATTTCATATAATATGATATAGTGTAATTAGTACGATGTATAGCAGTTGAACAGTTCCGTGTCCAGATGCCAGGTGCCAGGTGCTGATTGCTCGGCCCTGGAACCGCGATGTGTGATCCCAGCATACTCTTAGGTGCTCCAACTCTCGTACTATAATAACATGGACGGTATTTGTGGTTTCTTGCGGTCAGTTCAGAGCCAAAGTCCCGATTGCCTGTCGTGTTTCAGCGGATTCCCTTGTGAACTAGATGTAGATAAGAGTGGCTAACTCCCATACTAATAACATGGACGGTATCTGTGGTTTCTTGCGGTCAGTTCAGAGCCAAAGGTCCCGATTGCCTGTCATGATTCAGCAGATTCCCTTGTGAACTAGATGTAGATAAGAGTGACTAACTCCCATACTGATAACATGGACGGTATCTGTGGTTTCTTGCGGTCAGTTCAGAGCCAAAGTCCTGATTGCCTGTCACGATTCAGCGGATTTCCTTGTGAACTAGATGTAGATAACAGTGGCTAACTCCCATACTGATGACATGGACGGTATTTGTGGTTTCTTGCGGTCAGTTCAGAGCCAAAGTCCTGATTGCCTGTCACGATTCAGCGGATTCCCTTGTGAACTAGATGTAGATAAGAGTGGCTAACTCACATACTGATAACATGGACGGTATTTGTGGTTTCTTGCAGTCAGTTCAGAGCCAAAGGTCCTGATTGCCTGTCACGATTTAGCGGATTCACTTGTGAACCAGATGTAGATAAGAGTGGCTAACTCACATACTGATAACATGGACGGTATTTGTGGTTTCTTGCGGTCAGTTCAGAGCCGAAGGTCCTGATTGCCGGTCGTGATTTAGCGGATTCCCTTGTGAACTAGATGTAGATTAGAGTGGCTAACTCCCATACTGATGACATGGACGGTATTTGTGGTTTCTTGCGGTCAGTTCAGAGCCAAAGGTCCCGATTGCCTGTCACGATTCAGCGGACTCCCTTGTGAACCAGATGTAGATAAGAGTGGCTAACTCACATACTGATAACATGGACGGTATTTGTGGTTTCTTGCGGTCAGTTCAGAGCCAAAGTCCTGATTGCCTGTCACGATTCAGCGGATTCCCTTGTGAACTAGATGTAGATAAGAGTGGCTAACTCACATACTGATAACATGGACGGTATTTGTGGTTTCTTGCGGTCAGTTCAGAGCCAAAGTCCTGATTGCCTGTCACGATTTAGCGGATTCACTTGTGAACCAGATGTAGATAAGAGTGGCTAACTCACATACTGATAACATGGACGGTATTTGTGGTTTCTTGCGGTCAGTTCAGAGCCAAAGTCCTGATTGCCTGTCACGATTCAGCGGATTTCCTTGTGAACCAGATGTAGATAAGAGTGGCTAACTCACATACTGATAACATGGACGGTATTTGTGGTTTCTTGCGGTCAGTTCAGAGCCAAAGGTCCCGATTGCCTGTCACGATTCAGCGGACTCCCTTGTGAACTAGATGTAGATAACAGTGGCTACAGTACCGGTGGCATTGTTGAACTCACAAAATCTATTATTTTCTTTTAAAACAAATACAAACTGTCAACATGATAATTCTACTGAGCCGTGTATAGCATCGTTGAGCATTGTTGTTTTACATAGTTCGATATTTATTCATTCATTTTATTCTATTTCAATTTCATTCACACACATGTAGGCCCTACTAATACATAAAAAATAAACGAAATAAATAATAAATAAATAATAAACGAATGATGAATTTACTATTATCATAATATCATAATGTCGGACATAACTATATAATACATACAAATAATAATAATAATATATTTTGATAATAAAAATTTAATTGCTTTATATAATACTTCTTAAGTTATTTATGTGTGAAGCAATCCTAAATATGTAGAGGCATGTAGTGTCTAATGTGTGTAGAGTCAATCGATTCGGTACTCTGGCCTCCGGAACTAACCCCGGAAACATTTCACTGTGCAGGCGCGAGTCAGGAGGCCTATAGTGTGTTGGTTGGTGGAACTATCAGCAAGTGAATCGTGCCCGACTAGTTGCTTGCCAGTGTTCGCTGCGCCTCAGCGCTGGCACAGATAGTGCGGCTCGAGAGCACACAACTTGGGCGCTCCACGGGGCGCTCCACGGGGCGCTCCACGGGTCAATTGAAACAAGATATTCTGATCAACTTGGCGTTCAATAGTTGTTCAAAAGTTTCGAAAAACCACATGAGAATAGCCCAAGAGGGAAAAAATATCCACTGGGAATAAATGTATTTCCTCTGACTTTGAGCTCATGATGGACACACGTTATTTTCAAGTTCCATAAGCCGTTTTGAGGATGAAAATCAATTTGTATTCTTTTGTACATCAATTGAAGAGCTCAATCGAGGAAGCAATTGGGGGGACCTAGACCTGGACTAGACCTAGTCTAGGTCTGTGCTGAATCAGTCTTGTTCATGGGCCTTTTCTCAGGATTCGTTCAGAGTACATGTTCATTGTACTCAAAAAAAGTATGTATTCAAAAAAGGACCACGCAGTTACCTAATTGAAAAATGCTTCTATAGGTTGGATGACTTTTTTAAGTGAGGTTATATTGACATTTTTATATTAAATATTTTGAATTTTTGATACATATAACTTTCTTATGACTTTCCACTATATCATGTAATGATCTAAAAGGGAATAAAACCATTATTATTATTATTATTATTATTACTACTAGGCAAATGCGAAATATGCGTTGTAAGATGAGCGAGATATCCGAATAAGGTATAAAAGTCTTTGAAGTAGTTTTACCCTTGCTACTTTATCGACTCTGGTATTCTACACACCTTGATATCTGAATAAGCTATAAAAGTCGTTAAAGTAGTTCTACTCTTGCCACTTCATTGACTCTGGTATTCTACACACCTTGACGCGTATAAAAAATACTTCATTGTTGGTCAACTCTTGAATCTAGAAAGCAGTGAATCTCGACAACTTAATTCTGTCACAATTTGTATGATATATTTGATGAATATTATCAGTTATTTATTTATTTATTTTTCAAAACGGCTGATTGGAATTGCATACAAAATCGTGAAAATGTGTGAAATCTATGTATACACATTTAGAGAAAATTTCATCCCATTTGGAGAGATTTTATTTTTCAACATTTTCCGCCCAGCCAAATCTTATGGGGTTTTTAGAAACTTTGAGATGATGATTCTCAAAATCGGTCCGACCGATTCATTCCGAAAACTATACAGTTCTAAGTTGGATGAGTTTTGGTCTACAAAAAAGTTTCGTGTTGATCAGTCAACCCTTGCGACCTGTGGAGTGCTTACAAGAAGCCCCCTAAGAAAGAGGCCCCTATAAGAGTGGGATGGAGACTTCGCTACGCTCATCAATCATTGTTTCCACATGTTCTGTAGAACTATGTCGTGACTCGGAGTGAAACAGATTCAAAAATAAAAGGATGAGTAGTTTTCAACATTTCTTTTCAAAAATAGCAGATTTTCAGGATTTTTACATTTTATTGGTTTCATATATTTGTAAAACTGATGTGCTGTCCAATAATTTATTTCCTCGCTTTTATCACACGTGTATAAATCTTCTGTGAACATTTGAACAAATGTGGTCGAAGCAATCCTGAGATAAAGTTACATTTATACTGAAAAGTATTATTCTGAGATAACGGGCATTGAAAGTGGTGACATTTGGCCCAGCAGGCCTGAGCCCATGGGAACAGCACTGCGCATGTCACTGACAATAATCCCTGGACCCAAAACATCATGAATTGTTCAAACAAATCATATACACATCATATTGGTTACACTTCAGAAATAGTGCACCAAAACCAACATTTTAAAAATTAAAAATGCGAGATCCTGTTAGAAGATGACCGACAGGTTAATCAGGTGGACAGTTCCTTGGAGATCTAGAAACAAGCTGATGTGTACAACTTCAAATCTCGCTCGTCCGCAACGCATGTGCTGCGTTTCCCTGTTGAAAAATAAAATCTCTCCAAATGGAATGAAATTCTCTCTAAATGTGTATACATGGATTTTACACATTATTACGATTTTTTTAGCAATTCTGATCAGTCGTTTTGAAGAAAAAAATAAAATGACTGATAATATTCATAAAATATATCATAAAAATTGTGACAGAATTAAGTTGTCGAGATTCAATGCTTTCTAGATTCAAGAGTTGACCAACAATGAAATATTTTTTATATGCGTCAAGGTGTGTAAAATACCAGAGTCAATGAAGTGGCAATAGTAGAACTACTTTAACGACTTTTATAGCTTATTCAGATATATCGCTCATCTTACAACGCATATTTCGCGTTTGACTAGTTTAAAAACAAATGACTTTGACATTATCATCATTAACTTGTAGGTCTATTAATCATTTATATACGAAAAGATATAACAATTAAATATTTATAATATCAAAAGAAATTAGTAGCTGTCGATTAAAAAACTCGTAGGAAATTAATATCCACTTTCTCATAGCTTGATTATATTTTATTGCCCCATTAATCTACCGACTAATTGACTGTATTTATGGTTTTAAAGCAATTAATTAATTAATGTAATAAGATTAATCAATGACAGGCAGTTATTTATCTATATATGAAGTATAATAATTCCTAGAATTTCATCATTTAATTAATTGTGGCCCATCAATTATCAACTCGAGTAATGTGTAGAGATCGCAGCCGGCGCCTGCGCAGTTGATTTGTGGCCAGACGGGTGACCTATTTCAGTGAGACGTATTTATTTATTTATTTATTTATTCAATAATTCCTTTAACCCTCTTCCGAGGAAATCGGAATGGTTAGCAGTTTACAATTATCAGCTTACTAACTCATAAATGTGGCAAACTTTAACATATGATAATAAGTGAATTCATTGATAATTAACAATAACGATAATGATAATAATATTTGAAGTAATATTTAAAATGATCTCAATAAATGAAAATAGGTTCTATTGATTTTGAACTCCAATTTTCAGGCGATATCAGCTTTCAATAGCTAATGTTTGTTCAATTTGGAAATACATTTCATTTTAAAACTAGTTCTAATTGGGACTATAAGAAATTCTGATTTTTACAATCAATTTCAATTCTTAGTTTAATTACAGTTTTGAGATGATTCTAGTTTTAATTAATTCTCATTTCAAGTTATTTTGAATATTGATTCAAATTTTTTGAATAAAGCCAGTGTCCATGAAATCCTCTACTGAGTTGAAAGTGTTCTTCAGAAGATGCATTTTAATAGTTGATTTGAATTCTTTGGAAGGCATTTCTTTGACGAATGTTGGTAATTTATTGAACAATTTTGATCCACAATGATGCAAGCCTCTCTGGTGGATAGTTTTATGGTGCTTGTCTAGTTTAATCGGATTCTTGTGTCGAGTATCGTGACTGTGTTCAAGGGGCAAATGTTCAATGGACTGTACAAGATGGCCGTGCCTCCCTCATGGGTTGGAGGATTGGGTGACTTGTGATATGTAAATATAAAATGAAGAAAAGAGGCCTAATTACAGCTTTATATACAGCCTAGGCTCAGTGTGAACGAAGATGCATTGAGGGTTGCGTTGGTTTGCCCCTTATCTATGATGACTTCACTCGACTCTGAATCTCGCTCTATTTCCTGAGTACTTTCCTTAGAACTAACGATCGCTGCTCTACCTAGTGTTGTTTTGTAAAAACTTGATGTCATGACTTCTATGAACCTCGAATATTGGCATCCAAGATGCAGTGGAAATGAACAAATGCGCTTAGCTTATACGAGAAGAGACAAGAAGAGACATTTATTGTTGATGCAACCAAATAAGATGGAGATACTCATTTGTTGGGAACATGCAGACTTCCCACACGTTTTAGATTTTTTTCAATTTGTATATATATATATATATATATATATATATATATATATATATATAATATATATATATATATATATATATATACATATACATACATATATATATATAAATATATATTTAAATATATATATGTAAATATATATATATATATATATATTCATATATATATATATATATATATATATATATATATATATATATATATATATATATATATATATATATATATATATATATATATATATATATTCATATATATATATATATATATATATATATATATATATATATAGATATATATATATATATATATATATATTCATATATATATATATATATATATATATATATATATATATATATATATATATATATATATATATATATATATTCATATATATATATATATATATATATATATATATATATATATATATATATATATATATATATATATATATTCATCTGTATATATATATATATATATATATTTATATATATATATATATATATATATATATATATATATATATATATATATATATATATATATGTGTGTGTGTGTATATAGATATATAGATCTATATATATATATATATATATAGAGAGAGAGATATATATATATATATATATATATATATATATATATATATATATATATATATATATATATATATATATATATATATATTCATCTGTATATATATATATATATTTATATATATATATATATATATATTCATCTGTATATATATATATATATATATATATATATATATATATATATATATATATATTTATATATATATATATATATATATATATATATATATATATATATATATATATATATATATATCTGTATATGTATATATATATATATATATATCTGTATATGTATATATATATATATATATATATATATATATATATATATATATATATATATATATATATATATAAAAAATTCATACAAATAAATCGCCTGCATGTACATTCAGTTATAGACATTTACAAATAGAATCTAAGCAAGGCATTCTATATTATCACTGATATATATGTCTAATATTTGGGAAACTTCCCGGTTTGCAAAGCGGTGTGAAGCTACTGAATATGTAAGCTCTTCTGACGTCGAGTCACGTGTCTTGGTGATAAGAGATGTACGAACTGATCAACTGAAGTGTGATGTGTTGACGTGCAAGAGGTGGAGTGGCTGCCGATGTTTGTGTCGAGTGACGTCACCGGAAGGCTGACAGCATGGGGGCTCGTCCGGGATCCGGTTACCATAGAAACCGACTTGGCGCGCATGCGCATGTACTCAAGTCTCGTTCAGACGATCGTGATCACCACTTGAGACTGAGACTAGAACTCTGCTTGTTTGATGTTGACCAGGAGAGCTAAATACCACGGCAACATCTCTAGTCTCTGTGTGTTTATTGGTTTCAACCTCGGGACAGATTGTAACAAGAATTATCGGGTAACGGTCAAGTTGGGTTGGGTTGGGTTGGGTTGGGTTGGGTGACCCCTGCACGTCGCTGCTCTGGAGATGACCTTGAGATGACGTCCAGCCCCGTGCAGAGCTGTGTCCATGTTATTCAACACGGACATGGGTCGGTGATGCATGAAATCACCTACTACGTCACAAGTCAGGAGCGTCCGTCTGCCTTATCTCATGGGCTGTGACGGACGTTATCAATGAAGACAGAACTTCTCATAAAGCACGTGTTTTAACCAGATCAACAGGTTGTGTTGATTTATACATTCATATGTTCTCCACAATATCAAGCCCATTGTTGATGTGCCTGTATTAAAACCTATATCATCAAAACAAGACAGCGACATCCAGTATATTGTGATGGTGTTTAAAAGTGACGAACTGCCTTATCGACCCATGCTTGCTAACTGCCTTATCGACCCATGCTTGCGAACTGCATTATCGACCCATGCTTGCGAAGCTGCCTTATCGACTGTTCTGACGGGAGTGTTCTGTTGTTTCAGGTTCATGGGAGTGTGCGTACACGAGGGCCAGCTCCACGCCTTGACTGAGGTTAGTACAGCAGCTTACCTCGATAACCTCAACCTCAGTGAGCCCGCGAGCTCGACTGAGGTTAGTACAGCAGCTTACCTCGATAACCTCGACCTCAGTGAGCCCGCGAGCTTGGCTGAGGTTACTACAGCAGCTTACCTCGATAACCTCGACCTCAGTGAGCCCGCAAGCTCGGCTGAGGTTAGTACAGCAGCTTACCTCGATAACCTCAACCTCACTGAGCCCGCGAGCTCGGCTGAGGTTACTACAGCAGCTTACCTCGATAACCTCGACCTCACTGAGCCCGCGAGCTCGGCTGAGGTAAGTACAGCAGCTTACCTCGATAACCTCGACCTCAGTGAGCCCGCAAGCTCGGCTGAGGTTAGTACAGCAGCTTACCTCGCTAACCTCGGCCGACCTCACTGAGCCCGCGAGCTCGGCTGAGGTTAGTACAGCAGCTTACCTCGCTAACCTCGACCTCAGTGAGCCCGTAAGCTCGACTGAGGTTAGTACAGCAGCTTACCTCGATAACCTCGACCTCAGTGAGCCCGCGAGCTCGGCTGAGGTTAGTACAGCAGCTTACCTCGATAACCTCGACCTCAGTGAGCCCGCGAGCTCGGCTGAGGTTAGTACAGCAGCTAACCTCGATAACCTCGACCTCAGTGAGCCCGCGAGCTCGGCTGAGGTTAGTACAGCAGCTTACCTCGCTAACCTCGGCCGACCTCACTGAGCCCTCCAGGTCGGCTGAGGTTAGTACAGCAGCTTACCTCGATAACCTCGACCTCAGTGAGCCCGCAAGCTCGGCTGAGGTTAGTACAGCAGCTTACCTCGATAACCTCGACCTCAGTGAGCCCGCAAGCTCGGCTGAGGTTAGTACAGCAGCTTACCTCGATAACCTCGACCTCAGTGAGCCCGCAAGCTCGGCTGAGGTTAGTACAGCAGCTTACCTCGATAACCTCGACCTCAGTGAGCCCGCAAGCTCGGCTGAGGTTAGTACAGCAGCTTACATCGCTAACCTCGCCCGACCTCACTGAGCCCGCGAGCTCGGCTGAGGTTAGTACAGCAGCTTACCTCGCTAACCTCGGCCGACCTCACTGAGCCCGCGAGCTCGGCTGAGGTTAGTACAGCAGCTTACTTCGCTAACCTCGCCGACCTCACTGAGACATGGACTATACATGGACGGTATTTGTGGTTTCTTGCGGTCAGTTCAGAGCCAAAGGTCCCGATTGCCTGTCGCGATCTCTTTATCTCGATCTCTTCATCTCGATCTCTTCATTTCGATCTCTTCATCTCGATCTCTTTATCTCGATCTCTCCATCTCGATCTCTTCATCTCGATCTCTTCATTTCGATCTCTTTATCTCGATCTCTCCATCTCGATCTCTTCATCTCGATCTCTTCATCTCGATCTCTTTATCTCGATCTCTTCATCTCGATCTCTTTATCTCGATCTCTTCATCTCGATCTCTTTTATCTCGATCTCTTCATCTCGATCTCTTCATCTCGATCTCTTCATCTCGATCTCTTCATCTCGATCTCTCTATCTCGATCTCTTCATCTCGATCCCTTCATCTCGATCTCTTCATCTCGATCTCTTTATCTCGATCTCTTCATCTCGATCTCTTCATCTCGATCTCTTCATCTCGATCTCTTTATCTCGATCTCTTCATCTCGATCTCTTTTATCTCGATCTCTTCATCTCGATCTCTTCATCTCGATCTCTTCATCTCGATCTCTTCATCTCGATCTCTCTATCTCGATCTCTTCATCTCGATCTCTTCATCTCGATCTCTTCATCTCGATCTCTTCATCTCGATCTCTTCATTTCGATCTCTTCATCTCGATCTCTTTATCTCGATCTCTCCATCTCGATCTCTTCATCTCGATCTCTTCATTTCGATCTCTTTATCTCGATCTCTCCATCTCGATCTCTTCATCTCGATCTCTTCATCTCGAACTCTTTATCTCGATCTCTTCATCTCGATCTCTTTATCTCGATCTCTTCATCTCGATCTCTTTTATCTCGATCTCTTCATCTCGATCTCTTCATCTCGATCTCTTCATCTCGATCTCTTCATCTCGATCTCTCTATCTCGATCTCTTCATCTCGATCCCTTCATCTCGATCTCTTCATCTCGATCTCTTTATCTCGATCTCTTCATCTCGATCTCTTCATCTCGATCTCTTCATCTCGATCTCTTTATCTCGATCTCTTCATCTCGATCTCTTTTATCTCGATCTCTTCATCTCGATCTCTTCATCTCGATCTCTTCATCTCGATCTCTTCATCTCGATCTCTCTATCTCGATCTCTTCATCTCGATCCCTTCATCTCGATCTCTTCATCTCGATCTCTTTATCTCGATCTCTTCATCTCGATCTCTTCATCTCGATCTCTTCATCTCGATCTCTTTATCTCGATCTCTTTATCTCGATCTCTTCATCTCGATCTCTTCATCTCGATCCCTTCATCTCGATCTCTTCATCTCGATCTCTTTATCTCGATCTCTTTATCTCGATCTCTCCATCTCGATCTCTTTATCTCGATCTCTTCATCTCGATCTCTTCATCTCGATCTCTTCATCTCGATCCCTTCATCTCGATCTCTTCATCTCGATCTCTTCATCTCGATCTCTTTATCTCGATCTCTTCATCTCGATCTCTTCATCTCGATCTCTTCATCTCGATCTCTTCATCTCGATCTCTCTATCTCGATCTCTTCATCTCGATCTCTTCATCTCGATCTCTTCATCTCGATCTCTTCATCTCAATCTCTTCATCTCGATCTCTTCATCTCGATCTCTTTATCGCGATCTCTTCATCTCGATCTCTTCATCTCGATCCCTTCATCTCGATCTCTTCATCTCGATCTCTTCATCTCGATCTCTTCATCTCGATCTCTTCATCTCGATCTCTTTATCTCGATCTCTTCATCTCGATCTCTTCATCTCGATCTCTTCATCTCGATCTCTTCATCTCGATCTCTTCATCTCGATCTCTTCATCTCGATCTCTTCATCTCGATCTCTTCATCTCGATCTCTTCATCTCGATCTCTCTATCTCGATCTCTTCATCTCGATCTCTTCATCTCGATCTCTTTTATCTCGATCTCTTCATCTCGATCTCTTTTATCTCGATCTCTTCATCTCGATCTCTTTATCTCGATCTCTTCATCTCGATCTCTTCATCTCGATCTCTTCATCTCGATCTCTTCATCTCGATCTCTTCATCTCGATCTCTTCATCTCGATCTCTTCATCTCGATCTCTTCATCTCGATCTCTTCATCTCGATCTCTTCATCTCGATCTCTTTTATCGCGATATCTTCATCTCGATCTCTTCATCTCGATCTCTTCATCTCGATCTCTTCATCTCGATCTCTTCATCTCGATCTCTTCATCTCGATCTCTTCATCTCGATCTCTTCATCTCGATCTCTTCATCTCGATCTCTTCATCTCGATCTCTTCATCTCGATCTCTTCATCGCGATCTCTTCATCTCGATCTCTTTTATCTCGATCTCTTCATCACGATCTCTTCATCTTGATCTCTTTATCTCGATCTCTTTTATCTCGATCTCTTTTATCTCGATCTCTTCATCTCGATCTCTTCATCTCGATCTCTTATCTCGATCTCTTCATCTCGATCTCTTCATCTCGATCTCTTCATCACGATCTCTTTTATCTCGATCTCTTCATCACGATCTCTTCATCTTGATCTCTTTATCTCGATCTCTTTTATCTCGATCTCTTTTATCTCGATCTCTTCATCTCGATCTCTTCATCTCGATCTCTTATCTCGATCTCTTCATCTCGATCTCTTCATCTCGATCTCTTCATCTCGATCTCTTCATCTCGATCGCTTCATCTCGATCAGTAGGTGTCATTATATCACAGCGATCCCCGTCAAGGTGTGAGATGCTTGAATTAAGTTCATTCAAAAAGTGTTACTTGGAATTAGATGCATTGTTATATTTTATAATTTCATATCGTAATTATTTATCAAGCTTTCTGAGAAAGTGAACAACTTCACTTTTCCTTTCTGTCCAGTTTAATGCTTCTAACGAGTAAAGTAGTGAATGAATTACACAAACGTGTGAAGTGTTGACTCTGGAACAATGAGAGAGAGAGAGAGAGAGAGAGAGAGAGAGAGAGAGAGAGAGAGAGAGAGAGAGAGAGAAGAGACGGTAGATATTTGTAATATCACATGGATCTCAATGTTTGTTTGAAATCCGAAAACTTATTCAGACCACGATGTGTCGGGATGCCTCGTACCGGCACATGCAGCGCAGTGGTTAACGCACTCGCTTCATGTGATCCGGGAGGTGAGGGGCATATCTGACCTGGTTCTATCCCCGCCACCGTCCATCTTTACAGGGGTGCATCGTGGTTTCCATCTGTCATTCAGGTCAATACTGGGATGGTTCCTTAACAACAGGCCACGACCGACTCTTTCCCACTATCCACAAACACCTAATAATAAAACCTCCCATCTCACCATCTCATATATCATTCACCGCCGCCAATAGATCTAGTCGCGTGCGTCGTTGATCCCAGTGCTCCCTAGCGGGCTGTACTGGAAGCTGATAGGGGGCGGTGGAAGATTATTTCTGTCCAGGCTTGCGATGTCTATCCTACTCTTCCCCGGACACAAATAGAACGGTGTTTAAATAGACTCGCGTGGGCTGGGATATCAATTGGAAGTTTTCATCTCTCTCTCTTGCCTTGGTTTGCCTGATCACCACGCTGTAGTGACACCAACCTGTTTCATCATGATAGAAACAAGGTGCTCCAACTCCCATACTGATACCATGGACGGTGTTTAAATAGACTCGCGTGGGCTGGGATATCAATTGGATGTTTTCATCTCTCTCTCTTGCCTTGGTTTGCCTGATCACCACGCTGTAGTGACACCAACCTGTTTCATCATGATAGAAACAAGGTGCTGTAACTCCCATACTGATACCATGGACGGTGTTTAAATAGACTCGCGTGGGCTGGGATATCAATTGGATGTTTTCATCTCTCTTGCCTTGGTTTGCCTGATCACCACGCTGTAGTGACACCAACCTGTTTCATCATGATAGAAACAAGGTGCTCCAACTCCCATACTGATACCATGGACGGTGTTTAAATAGACTCGCGTGGGCTGGGATATCAATTGGATGTTTTCATCTCTCTTGCCTTGGTTTGCCTGATAACCACGCTGTAGTGACACCAACCTGTTTCATCATGATAGAAACAAGGTGCTCCAACTCCCATACTGATACCATGGACGGTGTTTAAATAGACTCGCGTGGGCTGAGATATCAATTGGATGTTTTCATCTCTCTCTCTTGCCTTGGTTTGCCTGATCACCACGCTGTAGTGACACCAACCTGTTTCATCATGATAGAAACAAGGTGCTCCAACTCCCATACTGATACCATGGACGGTGTTTAAATAGACTCGCGTGGGCTGGGATATCAATTGGATGTTTTCATCTCTCTTGCCTTGGTTTGCCTGATCACCACGCTGTAGTGACACCAACCTGTTTCATCATGATAGAAACAAGGTGCTCCAACTCCCATACTGATACCATGGACGGTGTTTAAATAGACTCGCGTGGGCTGGAATATCAATTGGAAGTTTTCATCTCTCTCTCTTGCCTTGGTTTGCCTGATCACCACGCTGTAGTGACACCAACCTGTTTCATCATGATAGAAACAAGGTGCTCCAACTCCCATACTGATACCATGGACGGTGTTTAAATAGACTCGCGTGGGCTGCGATATCAATTGGATGTTTTCATCTCTCTTGCCTTGGTTTGCCTGATCACCACGCTGTAGTGACACCAACCTGTTTCATCATGATAGAAACAAGGTGCTGTAACTCTCATACTGATGCCATGGACGGTGTTTAAATAGACTCGCGTGGGCTGGGATATCAATTGGATGTTTTCATCTCTCTTGCCTTGGTTTGCCTGATCACCACGCTGTAGTGACACCAACCTGTTTCATCATGATAGAAACAAGGTGCTCCAACTCCCATACTGATACCATGGACGGTGTTTAAATAGACTCGCGTGGGCTGGGATATCAATTGGATGTTTTCATCTCTCTTGCCTTGGTTAGCCTGATCACCACGCTGTAGTGACACCAACCTGTTTCATCATGATAGAAACAAGGTGCTCCAACTCCCATACTGATACCATGGACGGTGTTTAAATAGACTCGCGTGGGCTGGGATATCAATTGGATGTTTTCATCTCTCTCTCTTGCCTTGGTTTGCCTGATCACCACGCTGTAGTGACACCAACCTGTTTCATCATGATAGAAACAAGGTGCTCCAACTCTCATACTGATACCATGGACGGTGTTTAAATAGACTCGCGTGGGCTGGGATATCAATTGGATGTTTTCATCTCTCTTGCCTTGGTTTGCCTGATCACCACGCTGTAGTGACACCAACCTGTTTCATCATGATAGAAACAAGGTGCTCCAACTCCCATACTGATACCATGGACGGTGTTTAAATAGACTCGCGTGGGCTGGGATATCAATTGGATGTTTTCATCTCTCTCTCTTGCCTTGGTTTGCCTGATCACCACGCTGTAGTGACACCAACCTGTTTCATCATGATAGAAACAAGGTGCTCCAACTCCCATACTGATACCATGGACGGTGTTTAAATAGACTCGCGTGGGCTGGGATATCAATTGGATGTTTTCATCTCTCTCTCTTGCCTTGGTTTGCCTGATCACCACGCTGTAGTGACACCAACCTGTTTCATCATGATAGAAACAAGGTGCTCCAACTCCCATACTGATACCATGGACGGTGTTTAAATAGACTCGCGTGGGCTGGGATATCAATTGGATGTTTTCATCTCTCTTGCCTTGGTTTGCCTGATCACCACGCTGTAGTGACACCAACCTGTTTCATCGTGATAGAAACAAGGTGCTGTAACTCCCATACTGATACCATGGACGGTGTTTAAATAGACTCGCGTGGGCTGGGATATCAATTGGATGTTTTCATCTCTCTTGCCTTGGTTTGCCTGATCACCACGCTGTAGTGACACCAACCTGTTTCATCATGATAGAAACAAGGTGCTCCAACTCCCATACTGATACCATGGACGGTGTTTAAATAGACTCGCGTGGGCTGGGATATCAATTGGATGTTTTCATCTCTCTTGCCTTGGTTTGCCTGATCACCACGCTGTAGTGACACCAACCTGTTTCATCATGATAGAAACAAGGTGCTCCAACTCCCATACTGATACCATGGACGGTGTTTAAATAGACTCGCGTGGGCTGGGATATCAATTGGATGTTTTCATCTCTCTTGCCTTGGTTTGCCTGATCACCACGCTGTAGTGACACCAACCTGTTTCATCATGATTGTAACAAGGTACTGTAACTCTCATACTGATACCATGGACGGTGTTTAAATAGACTCGCGTGGGCTGGAATATCAATTGGATGTTTTCATCTCTCTCTCTTGCCTTGGTTTGCCTGATCACCACGCTGTAGTGACACCAACCTGTTTCATCATGATAGAAACAAGGTGCTGTAACTCCCATACTGATACCATGGACGGTGTTTAAATAGACTCGCGTGGGCTGGGATATCAATTGGATGTTTTCATCTCTCTTGCCTTGGTTTGCCTGATCACCACGCTGTAGTGACACCAACCTGTTTCATCATGATAGAAACAAGGTGCTCCAACTCCCATACTGATACCATGGACGGTGTTTAAATAGACTCGCGTGGGCTGGGATATCAATTGGATGTTTTCATCTCTCTCTCTTGCCTTGGTTTGCCTGATCACCACGCTGTAGTGACACCAACCTGTTTCATCATGATAGAAACAAGGTGCTGTAACTCTCATACTGATACCATGGACGGTGTTTAAATAGACTCGCGTGGGCTGGAATATCAATTGGATGTTTTCATCTCTCTCTCTTGCCTTGGTTTGCCTGATCACCACGCTGTAGTGACACCAACCTGTTTCATCATGATAGAAACAAGGTGCTGTAACTCCCATACTGATACCATGGACGGTGTTTAAATAGACTCGCGTGGGCTGGGATATCAATTGGATGTTTTCATCTCTCTTGCCTTGGTTAGCCTGATCACCACGCTGTAGTGACACCAACCTGTTTCATCATGATAGAAACAAGGTGCTGTAACTCTCATACTGATACCATGGACGGTGTTTAAATAGACTCGCGTGGGCTGGGATATCAATTGGATGTTTTCATCTCTCTTGCCTTGGTTTGCCTGATCACCACGCTGTAGTGACACCAACCTGTTTCATCATGATAGAAACAAGGTGCTCCAACTCCCATACTGATACCATGGACGGTGTTCAAATAGACTCGCGTGGCCTGGAATATCAATTGGATGTTTTCATCTCTCTCTCTTGCCTTGGTTTGCCTGATCACCACGCTGTAGTGACACCAACCTGTTTCATCATGATAGAAACAAGGTGCTCCAACTCCCATACTGATACCATGGACGGTGTTTAAATAGACTCGCGTGGGCTGGGTAACAATTGGATGTTTTCATCTCTCTTGCCTTGGTTTGCCTGATCACCACGCTGTAGTGACACCAACCTGTTTCATCATGATAGAAACAAGGTGCTCCAACTCTCATACTGATACCATGGACGGTGTTTAAATAGACTCGCGTGGGCTGGGATATCAATTGGCTCTTGCCTTGGTTTGCCTGATCACCACGCTGTAGTGACACCAACCTGTTTCATCATGATAGAAACAAGGTGCTGTAACTCCCATACTGATACCATGGACGGTGTTTAAATAGACTCGCGTGGGCTGGGATATCAATTGGATGTTTTCATCTCTCTTGCCTTGGTTTGCCTGATCACCACGCTGTAGTGACACCAACCTGTTTCATCATGATAGAAACAAGGTGCTGTAACTCCCATACTGATACCATGGACGGTGTTTAAATAGACTCGCGTGGGCTGGGATATCAATTGGATGTTTTCATCTCTCTCTCTTGCCTTGGTTTGCCTGATCACCACGCTGTAGTGACACCAACCTGTTTCATCATGATAGAAACAAGGTGCTCCAACTCCCATACTGATACCATGGACGGTGTTTAAATAGACTCGCGTGGGCTGGGATATCAATTGGATGTTTTCATCTCTCTTGCCTTGGTTAGCCAGATCACCACGCTGTAGTGACACCAACCTGTTTCATCATGATAGAAACAAGGTGCTCCAACTCTCGTACTGATACCATGGACGGTGTTTAAATAGACTCGCGTGGGCTGGGATATCAATTGGATGTTTTCATCTCTCTCTCTTGCCTTGGTTTGCCTGATCACCACGCTGTAGTGACACCAACCTGTTTCATCATGATAGAAACAAGGTGCTCCAACTCCCATACTGATACCATGGACGGTGTTTAATTAGACTCGCGTGGGCTGGGATATCAATTGGATGTTTTCATCTCTCTTGCCTTGGTTAGCCTGATCACCACGCTGTAGTGACACCAACCTGTTTCATCATGATAGAAACAAGGTGCTCCAACTCCCATACTGATACCATGGACGGTGTTTAATTAGACTCGCGTGGGCTGGGATATCAATTGGATGTTTTCATCTCTCTTGCCTTGGTTAGCCTGATCACCACGCTGTAGTGACACCAACCTGTTTCATCATGATAGAAACAAGGTGCTCCAACTCCCATACTGATACCATGGACGGTGTTTAAATAGACTCGCGTGGGCTGGGATATCAATTGGATGTTTTCATCTCTCTTGCCTTGGTTTGCCTGATCACCACGCTGTAGTGACACCAGCCTGTTTCATCATGATAGAAACAAGGTGCTCCAACTCTCATACTGATACCATGGACGGTGTTTAAATAGACTCGCGTGGGCTGGGATATCAATTGGATGTTTTCATCTCTCTTGCCTTGGTTAGCCTGATCACCACGCTGTAGTGACACCAACCTGTTTCATCATGATAGAAACAAGGTGCTCCAACTCTCATACTGATACCATGGACGGTGTTTAAATAGACTCGCGTGGGCTGGGATATCAATTGGATGTTTTCATCTCTCTTGCCTTGGTTAGCCTGATCACCACGCTGTAGTGACACCAACCTGTTTCATCATGATAGAAACAAGGTGCTGTAACTCTCATACTGATACCATGGACGGTGTTTAAATAGACTCGCGTGGGCTGGGATATCAATTGGATGTTTTCATCTCTCTTGCCTTGGTTTGCCTGATCACCACGCTGTAGTGACACCAACCTGTTTCATCATGATAGAAACAAGGTGCTGTAACTCTCATACTGATACCATGGACGGTGTTTAAATAGACTCGCGTGGGCTGGGATATCAATTGGATGTTTTCATCTCTCTTGCCTTGGTTTGCCTGATCACCACGCTGTAGTGACACCAACCTGTTTCATCATGATAGAAACAAGGTGCTGTAACTCCCATACTGATACCATGGACGGTGTTTAAATAGACTCGCGTGGGCTGGGATATCAATTGGATGTTTTCATCTCTCTTGCCTTGGTTAGCCTGATCACCACGCTGTAGTAACACCAACCTGTTTCATCATGATAGAAACAAGGTGCTGTAACTCTCATACTGATACCATGGACGGTGTTTAAATAGACTCGCGTGGGCTGGGATATCAATTGGATGTTTTCATCTCTCTTGCCTTGGTTAGCCAGATCACCACGCTGTAGTGACACCAACCTGTTTCATCATGATAGAAACAAGGTGCTCCAACTACCATACTGATACCATGGACGGTGTTTAAATAGACTCGCGTGGGCTGGGATATCAATTGGATGTCTTCATCTCTCTCTCTTGCCTTGGTTTGCCTGATCACCACGCTGTAGTGACACCAACCTGTTTCATCATGATAGAAACAAGGTGCTCCAACTCCCATACTGATACCATGGACGGTGTTTAAATAGACTCGCGTGGGCTGGGATATCAATTGGATGTTTTCATCTCTCTTGCCTTGGTTTGCCTGATCACCACGCTGTAGTGACACCAACCTGTTTCATCATGATAGAAACAAGGTGCTGTAACTCCCATACTGATACCATGGACGGTGTTTAAATAGACTCGCGTGGGCTGGGATATCAATTGGATGTTTTCATCTCTCTCTCTTGCCTTGGTTTGCCTGATCACCACGCTGTAGTGACACCAACCTGTTTCATCATGATAGAAACAAGGTGCTCCAACTCTCATACTGATACCATGGACGGTGTTTAAATAGACTCATGTGGGCTGGGATATCAATTGGATGTTTTCATCTCTCTTGCCTTGGTTTGCCTGATCACCACGCTGTAGTGACACCAACCTGTTTCATCATGATAGAAACAAGGTGCTGTAACTCTCATACTGATACCATGGACGGTGTTTAAATAGACTCGCGTGGGCTGGGATATCAATTGGATGTTTTCATCTCTCTCTCTTGCCTTGGTTTGCCTGATCACCACGCTGTAGTGACACCAACCTGTTTCATCATGATAGAAACAAGGTGCTGTAACTCTCATACTGATACCATGGACGGTGTTTAAATAGACTCGCGTGGGCTGGGATATCAATTGGATGTTTTCATCTCTCTTGCCTTGGTTTGCCTGATCACCACGCTGTAGTGACACCAACCTGTTTCATCATGATAGAAACAAGGTGCTGTAACTCTCATACTGATACCATGGACGGTGTTTAAATAGACTCGCGTGGGCTGGGATATCAATTGGATGTTTTCATCTCTCTTGCCTTGGTTTGCCTGATCACCACGCTGTAGTGACACCAACCTGTTTCATCATGATAGAAACAAGGTGCTCCAACTCCCATACTGATACCATGGACGGTGTTTAAATAGACTCGCGTGGGCTGGGATATCAATTGGATGTTTTCATCTCTCTCTCTTGCCTTGGTTTGCCTGATCACCACGCTGTAGTGACACCAACCTGTTTCATCATGATAGAAACAAGGTGCTGTAACTCTCATACTGATACCATGGACGGTGTTTAAATAGACTCGCGTGGGCTGGGATATCAATTGGATGTTTTCATCTCTCTCTCTTGCCTTGGTTTGCCTGATCACCACGCTGTAGTGACACCAACCTGTTTCATCATGATAGAAACAAGGTGCTGTAACTCTCATACTGATACCATGGACGGTGTTTAAATAGACTCGCGTGGGCTGGGATATCAATTGGATGTTTTCATCTCTCTTGCCTTGGTTTGCCTGATCACCACGCTGTAGTGACACCAACCTGTTTCATCATGATAGAAACAAGGTGCTCCAACTCTCATACTGATACCATGGACGGTGTTTAAATAGACTCGCGTGGGCTGGGATATCAATTGGATGTTTTCATCTCTCTCTCTTGCCTTGGTTTGCCTGATCACCACGCTGTAGTGACACCAACCTGTTTCATCATGATAGCAACAAGGTGCTCCAACTCCCATACTGATACCATGGACGGTGTTTGTGATTTCTTGCGGTCAGTTCAGGGCCAAAGGTCCCGATTGCCTGTCGTGTTTCAGCGGATTCCCTTGTGTACTAGACGTAGATAAGAGTGGATGCGGTACCGGTGCCATTGTTCAACTCACAAAATCTAGCATTTTCGTGCAAAACAAATGCAGTTCTGCCAGCATAATGATCCCACTAAGCCGTGTCCTGTATAGCATTGTTGTCTTATATGGTTCAATCAATATAAGAGCGATACTTGCTCTCATATTTCCTATTCGCGATTGAAAGCTAACCAGGTGGCAGCACTGTCGAAGTGGGCGATTGGCCGTCGGGAGGCAGTCAGGCCTAGATGTCATGTTGTTGTATGCTTACACACATTATATTTGTAAATAATATTGTAATTTAATAATTAATAATTTCAGTAATTCCAATTTTGTATTTGATATTGTAATTACACATTGAATAATTTGTATATAATTTGGAAGTATCTGCCTCCGCCCAGTTCACTGAAACGTCACCAGATGTCAGCCACTTTGCTTTTAATCACGAATATTTCTTATATTTCTGATTGGATAAGCGAAGCGAAAACTCAATTTCACCATTCCAGAAAAAAAGTACTTTTTTTTCGCTCTCCACAGGTCAGACAAAAATTCAAAACCAATTGAAACTTAGCACACACAAGTATCCTTATCCAATTCGATACTGTATAGTTTTGAGGCGTGATCGGTTGAACCACTTCTGAGAAAACTCATTTCAAAGTTTTCAAAAATCCCATGAGAATAACCCAGAGAAAAAAATTCTTGAGAAATATTTCATTCGAGAGAATTCAAATTCTCAGGGAATTTCAATCTGATGATGATACACATTGTACCGAACCTTCACTCAAATCGGGTCAGCCGTTTTGATGTAAGAAAATATATAATGTAAGCTTTGTGAATCATTCAAAGCTATTGAGATACCAATTAAATTCAAGCTACAGGTGTCACCACTTGATTGTAAACGATTAAAACAAAGCCTTCTTTATTATCATAGAAATTAATAATGAAACATAAGATGGCAGTGGTGTAATGGTTTGGATCTTAAGGTGTGTATATATATATATATATATATATATATATATATATATATATATATATATATATATATATATATATATATATATATATATATATATATATATATATATACATATATATATATTCATATATATATATATATATATATATATATATATATATATATATATATATATATATATATTTATATTTATATAAATATATATATTTATATAAATATATATATATATATATATATATATATATATATATATATATATATATATATATATATACATATATATATATATATATATATATATATATATATATATATATATATATATATATATACATATATATATATATAATAACCAATCCAAAGACAAGTTGATATGTCCCAGCTCATCCATCAACGCGGCAACACATAACGCGTTTGCCTAGTATATGTGACCCTGGACTCAGATTTTGACCCTGGTAATGTTTCACTTTGAAGACGCGAGTTGGGTCACCTTCTTTATATTATGTTGAAGTGTGTGTAGCTCATATCGACCGGTTTATGTGACGGCAAGTGTACACACGGGATTGTGAAGACTTACCTGTCACGTGGGTTGATTCGATTAGCCAAACAGGATTACAGGGCTCATTGACGTCACGAGGGAAAACAAACAAATCCGGCCAACCTGCTAACTGTCACTCTAGGAGATAACTGGCGGTTACCACGGAAACCAGGGTACACAACCTCTCGGTCATACCGACGCGTATTGTGATTACTTTTTTTTTTTTGTATATATAACTAGGCAAACGCGAAATGTGCGTTGTAAGATGAGCGAGATATCTGAATAAGGTATAATAACAGTCCTACATTTGCTACTTTATCGACTCTGGTATTCTACACACTTTGTCCTTCATTTAATTGCTACTTTATCGACTCTGGTATTCTACACACTTTGTACTTCATTTAATTGCTACTTTATCTTCTCTGGTATTCTACACACCTTATCGAATATGAAGAATATTTAATGCTTGGGCAAATAGCGAATCTAGGAAGCAGTGAATCTTGGCTCATTTCCATATATTTGACTAGGAAAACGCGGGATGCGCGTTGTGAGATGAGCTTAGAAGTATGGCAATCTAGAATGAAAAATAACTTGTCAGCTCAATTTACATCTACAAACCTTGACTTACTTCAAACGTTCAAAAACCTCACCTGCAACTTGTTGATATTTATAGTAACCTGCAACCTGTCGCATAAACACTTTGCAAAACCAATTGATCCAAATATTCAATACTAGGAAAACGCGGGATGCGCGTTGTGAGATGAGCTTAGAAGTATGGCAATCTAGAATGAAAAATAACTTGTCAGCTCAATTTACATCTACAAACCTTGACTTACTTTAAACGTTCAAGAACCTCACCTGCAACTTGTTGATATTTATAGTAACCTGCAACCTGTCGCATAAACACTTTGCAAAACCAATTGATCCAAATATTCAATAAAATGTACACGTTTATTGCGTTTTCTTCATTTCTCATTCGATTGTTGTAAAAATCTCTGAAAAGGCGTATAACAGTATATTTCATATTCTGTGAGAATTTGAGAGCTTTTGAAGAATTCTTGTTTTTCAAGTATTTTTCCCTCGGGTTATTCTTATGAGGATTTTCCAAACTTTCCGATCATTTTCCGGAAAAACCTTCCGACCGATTCCTCTGAATAACAATCCCAACCTATTCTGGTATGACACCAACGTTCAGAAAAAGTTTCAAGTTGATTGATTCATTTCTCTGACCTGTATGCCGCGTACATAATTACAAAAAAAAAAAAAAACATACATAAAAACGGAGCCCATTTTTTTTCAGGGTGTGAAATGGAAAGCTTCGCTACGCTCATCTAATGATGAGTAAAAACAGTTATTTGAATTTTTTCTTCGAAACGGCTGGTTCGAATTGCTTACAAAATGGTTGTTATGTGTATCATTTATGTTTAAACACTCAGAGAAAAATTTATTTTTTTCGGAGAGGTTTCATTTTTTCAAATTCTCTCACCCAGCCTGAAGTCATGGGGTTTTTAAAAACTATGACATGATATTTCTCAAAATCTAATCGACCGATTCATTCCAAAAACTATACAGTTCTAAGTTGTAAAAGTTGGCCCGTACAAAAAAAGTTTCATGTTGATCAGTCAAACCATGCGACCTGTGCAGTGCCCACAAACAAACAAACAAACAAAACACACTGACAAAGCCCTATAAGAGTGGGATGGAGACTTCGCTACGCTCATCTAATAACATCGACACTTTTGGTTCAGAATCGTTGTCCCCCAATCAAGGCTATCGATGAAAGGTAGGATCGTTTGGACGGGGCATCACAAGAGGGATCTTACCACCCCATTTTAATTATTTAAAACCGAGGGGATCAACAACTCCTGAAATGTGGTGTACACTAGTGATGAAATCTTCCTGAAATCCCGTGAAATCTTCCTGAAATCCCTTGAAATCTCCCTGAAATCCCTTGAAATCTGAAATCAGGTGTACACCAAATTTACTAGTTGTTCACCCCTCGTTTAAAACCAATGACCCTTAACACCAGAACTGCGCTGTCTGTGACCATAATTTTCCGCCGCAAATAAAAGTCTTTCAGTTTATAAATGGCCGGAACACATTATAATTGAAAACCGCTTCTGTGATATATCCGGACATTACCAGCATTGGTATTAAGAGTAAACAAAACACGAATGTTGATATCTTCCACTTTGAAGTAAGTCTCTCGAGCAATGATCACTTCTTGAGATGTGAAGTTTATCTGAATACAAAACGGAAAACGAAGGAGTGATAGGCCTAAATTGGTAAAGTTACCAATCTTATCATGACCTAGGTATTATCTTGGTGATTACTAAGATCTATTGGCGACGGATGAATGATTATCTATAAGTGGATGATCAGATGAAGGTTACTGAGGTAATGGAGAAGATAGTGGGAAGGAGTCGGTCGTGGCTTGTTGTTGAGAAACCATCCCAGTATTGACCTGAACGACTGAGGGAAACCTCGAAAAACTTCTGTAACCATCAAACAAAATGTTGGATTGAATTTCATGAATTCTTGGAGGTCTTTTTTGTAGTTCATCAAGAATAGTTTGCTTTTGATGTCCTAGACTATACAACGGTGAGGGGTTGTTCGCCGTAGTCTAGATCTGAACCATTATGGTTTAACCTACAGTTTAACGTGTCTTAATGTCTGAATTACTAACGCATGTGATAGCTCTAACTAGCAGTTTGGCGTTGATATCGCCATGGTTATCCGAGCTAGCTGTAAAATTTGTTAACTCTAACTTGTCATATTATACCAACCTTAAATAAATAAATCGAAGACAAGAAAAAAGCAAGTTTTCTATTACAAAAATAAGTCTGAATAGTGAAACCAAAAATAATCATATTGAACTCTCAGTGTTTGCGGATAAAAATCCAGAGAAAAAGTGATTCAACTGAATAATAATAATAATAATAACGATAATATTTTTTTTCTTTTTATTGATTCCGAATAAAAGTGTTACAACAATAGAGGGTACTCTTGTGAGGTTCCACGAAACCCTCATGGGGTTTATCTGTGGAGATATATAATAACAATTCACTTAAATATAATGCAATGAAAAAATAAAATACCTTCCTGATAATAAAATATAATAACAATACAATGAAGCACATTGACGAGAACGTGTAAGAATGAACAAAATAGGATGAATCAACAAAATTATATTCGAATTGCAGTTGTATAGTGAGTAGAGAAAAATGCAAACAACATAGGAAGAGAGAACTCGAGAAAGTGAATAAAATACCCAATTATACAATAATACATAGTAGAAATAACCAATTCATATGACACATTCACGAGTTTAAAAGTATAAAGACAAATATAAGCCGGTTAAATTAGGTCAAATAGTAACAAGAAACGAGAGAAACTTATTTTGATAAAAATGATGAAGATAGATTAATAATAATATACAATTATCAGATTATTTTAAATTGATAATTCAATCAATGAAGCCATTTACATATGTATAATAATAAAAGAGCAACTTGCCAAGTCGAAAGAAAATCAGTATAACGAAATAAACCTAAATACACCTTATATTGAACATTTGAAGTTGAGATATTGCTCTTACCATAATCGAAAGTAACCATTTACACATACTTTTAGCTCGTTATAATTGTTGACATTTTTCCAATTAATGGGAAGTTGATTGAGGTTGAATGGGACTATGTATTCCAATCTTCTCTTACCATACTTGGTAATCCACGAAGTAATCTGAAATGTATCGATTAACAACAATAATAATAATAATAATAATTTTGCAAGGTTTTTCATTATCAAAAATACATATATTAAAATACTATAGACCCGCAAAGTCAAAAATTTCAACTTTTCTGCGGGTCTATTAACAATTTATTAACATAATAATAATAATCAGATGAGCGTAGCAAAGATTCCATTTCACATACCAAAAACAAATGGGCTTCGTTTTTATGTTCTTTTCTTGTTTGTAATTTTGTGCGCGGCATACATGTCAGGAAAGAATACCTGTCGACTTGAAACTTTTCCTACATATTTCTGTCATACCAGAATAGGCTGGGATTGTCTTTCAGAAAAATCAGTCGGAAGGTTTTTCCGGAAAAATTCGGAAATTATGAAAAATCCTCATAAGAATAACCCGGAAAAAATACAAAGCTCTCAAATTTCCACCGAATTTGAACAATACTATTGTACACCTTTTCAGAGATTTTTGCAACAATCGGATAAGAAATAACGAAGAAAACGCATTCAAAACGTATTTTCACTTCAAACAAAGCGCATTAAATCTGTAGCAACAAGTGTCATGAATTAAATTGAAACAATTGAAATCAGTTATGAATGAACAGGGAGGCCACGTGACATGATTGATTCCGGTAGAGTTTTCAAACGTTTGAAGTGATCCAATGTCTGTAGATGTAGACTGAGCCGACAAATTATTTCTGAGCTCATCTCACAACGCGAATCCCGCGTTTTCCTAGTAATAATAATAACAAAAATGATGATATTAATTTTTTTTTTTTTCGTTAGATGAGCGTAGCGAAGATTCCAATTCACATACCGAAAAAAATGTGCTTCGTTTTAATTTTTTTTTTTTTTGTCATTTTGTTCGCGGCAAACAGGTCAGGAAAAGATACCTATCGACTTGAGCCGTCCTGATCCAAGAAATCTGTCAAATAACAGAAACTCCAGATTCCAGATGGTATCATTGCTTACTGGGAAAACGCGTTACGTGTTTCCGCGTCCATGGATGAGCTGGAACATATCAGCATATCATTGGTTGGTTATGTATATATCTACCTTGAGATCCAAACAATTACGTCACTGCCCCTGCCCTCCTGTTTTATTCAATACTCATTCTAATTAATTCTATAATAATGAGGAAGGCCTTGTTTTAATTGTTGGCATGCACTTGTCGCTTGGATTCAATTGATATCTTGATGCTTGGAGCAATGTAAAAACATTACATCGAAACGGCTGATCCGATTTGACTGATAGTTCGGAATAATGTCTCTCATAATTAGATTGAAATTCCGTGAAAATTTTAATTGTTTCGAAGTAATGTTTTTCTGTTCGGATTTTCTCCCCTGGGTCATTCTTATGTGACTTTTAAAAACTTCAAAATGAGTTTTCTCAGAAGTGGTGCAACCGACCGCGCCTCAAAACAGTTTATTGAATTAAATGAAGACACTTGTGTATGCCAAGTTTCAACTGAATTCACGTTTTCGTTCAACCTGTTGAGCGCGAACAAAAATAAAACATGTTTTTTTTGGACTCAATTTTTTTCGAGTGAAGCTGAGTCTTCGCTTCGCTCGTTGAAATCCGATAAAGTCCAGCTTCCGAACGATTGCTTATGAATGAATGAATGTGTTGTTCCAGTATATTAACGGCGGCAGCTTGGAGCAGCTGAACCTGCGTGCGGGCGTCGACTTGCCGCACCGCAGCCGCATGCGGCTTGCCGCAGACATCGCGCACGGCATGGAGTACCTGCACTCGAGAGGCGTCTTTCACCGTGACCTCACCTCCAAGGTCAGTTACCCGTATACCCTCTTCCCGCGGGACCTTTTCAAATGGCCTGCACTAGGATCTTATGGACCAATATAAAATCATTGCAATTTATTATAACATTCCGTGTAGTCAAATTGAGAATATAGGCCTATTTCTCAAGGGTTGAACTGTTGTAACAAGCCAAACGGTAGGGGCGGCGTTTAAACTGACATCATAGTTGATAATTTCTGACAAAATATTCGTATTCTGTCCTACCATTTGGCTTGTGACAGCAGGCACACCCATTGGACAATATTGTGAGCTTTCCCTCTTGCACCATATCAGTAATATAGACCGAAATGAGGATATAAAGAAGAGAAGTGCAATTTAAGTAATTGAATTTTGATTTGAGAAAAAACGGTTATAAGAAACTGGAAAAAATATGTTGTTTGTATTCCAGCGTACCATATTGAAAACAATTGAATGATGAATGAAAAATCATTGAGCAATCAATTGTTGGCCCACCTCAACTTTTTCCGTGAAAAAATGGCCCTTTGAGCTATCTAGTTGGAAAGCCATGCCCTAGAGGCCCCAAGACCCTCCGTGCAAGATGCATTGAGGGTTGCGTTGGTTGCCACCAGGAAATGGTGATTTCACTCATTCATCTCCCGAGTACTTTTTAGAGTGATCGCTGCTCCATCTAGTGCTGTTTGTAGATATGGCCAACACGCTGACAAACTTGATGACAGCTGTTATTAGCTGAGCCGATGTGAACGTAAAGTTGGTTCTTTTTATCATTACTTATCTAGGCACGGTCGATAATGGTTCTCAAGATGTGGCCCGTGAGCCGGGACATGATTAGGAACGCAACCCGCAATGCATCTTGGTTCCGTGCCAGAGCTAGCTAGCTCCAAGAGGCTAGGACTCTGGTTGGTTAATGTGCACTTGAAAACGCTACCAACAATAACAAATCCACGGTCTCTTGGACTCATAAGCATAAGCAGGGCTAGTATGTTGTGCTAACAACAATGGAAATGCACAGAGACCAGACACGTTGTCATGACAGATAGCTCTGCTAGTAAACCAATCAAAGTCCTCTGGGAGCTAAGCTTGCACTATAGCACGACATAACAAGCTCATCTGACCTTGTCCCTGAGTAGCCATTTTCTTTAAATGGCAATCGACATATTGTTCTATTGAATAACCACTTGAGGGCAGCACAGTCGCATCACTGCCTTCCAGATAGTGTGACTCACCGTCAAGCTCACATGACTCGCAGTCTCCGCCCCCTTGACGTCACAAATCATACCGTCCAATCAATAGGGCTGCTGGAACTGTAGTCAAGACGACTCACAGTCTCCGCCCCCATGACGTCACAAATCATACCGTCCAATCAACAGGGCTGTTAGAGCTGTAGTCAAGACGACTCGCAGTCTCCGCCCCCTTGACGTCACAAATCATACCGTCCAATCAACAGGGCTGTTAGAACTGTAGTCAAGACGACTCGAAGTCTCCGCCCCCTTGACGTCACAAATCATACCGTCCAATCAACAGGGCTGTTAGAACTGTAGTCAAGACGACTCGCAGTCTCCGCCCCCTTGACGTCACAAATCATACCGTCCAATCAACAGGGCTGTTAGAACTGTAGTCAAGACGACTCGAAGTCTCCGCCCCCTTGACGTCACAAATCATACCGTCCAATCAACAGGGCTGTTAGAACTGTAGCCAAGACGACTCGCAGTCTCCGCCCCCTTGACGTCACAAATCATACCGTCCAATCAACAGGGCTGTTAGAACTGTAGTCAAGACGACTCGCAGTCTCCGCCCCCTTGACGTCACAAATCATACCGTCCAATCAACAGGGCTGTTAGAGCTGTAGTCAAGACGACTCGCAGTCTCCGCCCCCATGACGTCACAAATCATACCGTCCAATCAACAGGGCTGTTAGAACTGTAGTCAAGACGACTCGCAGTCTCCACCCCCTTGACGTCACAAATCATACCGTCCAATCAATAGGGCTGTTGGAACTGTAGTGAAATTCAAATATCCAATCAGGGTATCTACAAATGACCACAAATGATATGATCCAACTGGCCTAGTGGTGAAGCCACGCCTACTTCAAGTCGTCAATTACAAGTGTCTGCTATCAAATAACTGATCTGATGTATTAACTATTCTTTGTACTGTATTCATTGAATCGTTAACAATTTGTGACTATAAATTTAGATCAAATCATATTCTATGTTGAATATCAAGCTGCAGATAACTTCTATTCTCTCTTATCTGCTGAGCAGCCGTGGCCGTTTTCTGTTGATATTTCATTCAACAACCACCCGCAGCGCCACCATCGCCCTCTCTTAAGATTTGCAGGGTGCACTTTCGCCCCAAATCTCAAGAACTACAAACGCTACGGACTTGCGGTAAAATGCAATGAATAAATAATACCCTCACAATTAGATATGCATAATCGAAAATTGAAGATAATTGAAGTTGATTGATCGAAAATAATTTTATTATGGAGCAATAATTGAATCAAAATGTGCCTAATTTGATGGTTTTCATTGCTCAATTCCCGGTTACCGAATAGTAGTATAGAAATAAATTACAAACCCACATCTCTAAGTTCAACTTTGCTTATCAATATTTGAAATTCTGATTTGCCTGTTCCCATTTTCCTTGGCCAAAATGTGTAATGTAACTAGATTTCTCCAAATTATGACCCCCATCTAGCGGTGGTTACTGGAACTCTCAATATTATCCTCTTTCCACTTTTCAACGCACACCAAACTTGGGTCGAGCATTTCGAAGAGAAACATTCTCAGCTAAGATGCGGGCTTTTATAAGAACCATTATTAGATGAGCGTAGCGAAGATTGCCATTCCATATACCGAAAAGTTCGGCTGCGTTTTCATGTTTTTTTTCTTCTTCTCTGTCTTTTCTTTCAAGTAATTTTGTACGCGGCATACAGGAAAAAAAACAGTCGACTTGAGACTTTTTCTACATATTGAATAGAATACGTGTAATTGTTTCTCAGGAAAATTGATCAAACAGCTTTTTCCGGAAAATCGGAAAGTTAGATTAACCCGGATAGAAAATACTTGAAATATGATAATTTTTCAAAAAATTCAAAAAATGTCACCAAATATGACAAACACCGTCATACATATTCTCAGTGACTTTCACAACAATCGAGTGAGAAATAACAAGAAAAACGCAATAAAAGTGTACATTTTATTGAATATTTGGATCAATTGGTTTTGCAAAGTGTATATGCAACAGGTTGCAGCACTAAAAATATCAACAAGTTGCAGGTAAGGTTTTTGAACGTTTGAAGTAATCCAAGGTTCACGTGGATTGAACTGACAGAATAATTTTATTCTAGATTTACATAGATTGCTTATAATGTGTTCCGGACTTTCGGAAACTGAAAGACTTTTATCTGCGGCGGAAAATTATGGTCACAGACAGCGCAGTCCTGGTGTTAAAGTTCATTGGTTCCAAATAATTTGAATTTGAGTGGTAAGATCACCCTTGTGGTGCCCAATCCAAACGATCTTCCCTTCCATCCATTGCCCTAATTGGGGAACAATGATTTTGTATCAAGTTCTGCTGGTTATTGAAAAAAAATGTAATAATTTTTTTTTTTTCATTGTTCACACATTAAATACATTATTACATGAAACATTTATCATAAAATCGTACAAAGCCTGTAATGCTGGCTTGACTGTATAGGGGTAAGATGACACACTGTTTGGACATATCGTGTTTCACTTCCTCTTGGAATCAAAATGAAAGATTTAAAAATTCACACAAAAATATAACTCGGCATAGCTCGAAGCAGTACTTCACTGTTTCTCATTTTAAGGATAAGTCCAAGAGAAAAAAAACAAAAAACGATGATTTCACGTGAACAAAATTGTAATACAAAAAATATTTCGTACAACAATTATTCCTTGTTATAATACATGATATAAAAAAAAAAAATGATAATGTTAATAATAATAATTTTTGTTTTCTTTAATCCACACAAGAAAAATGAAACTTACAAATATATTAATAATTATTATTTATTAATTTATTAATAATAATGCTAATAATAACACTGTTTGAAGGAACCGTTGTTTTGACATCGCGTTGCCTAGCTGTGTGCAGTCGAGTGCTGATTGTAGGCCAATGAAAGCCCGATGCTGAGAGCGCGACGGACCAACACAGTCTACTGGCGAGCCAGATCTCTCCGCCGCATGCATTATTCAGCAGCCTTCCCCTCCTCCCCCATGGCTTGTAGCTGCCGCTGGCCTGTCAGCTGTCAAATTAACGGATGTATATACTCGTCCATTTCTGCGGTTGTTAGGTGAGCGTAGCGAAGATTTCCCTGTATACACACCAGAAAAAAAATTGGGCTTCAATTTTTTTTTTTTTTTTTTTTTTTTTCAATTCTGTACGCGGCACACAAGTCAAGGAAAAACTAATCAAGTTGAAGCTTTTTCTACATATTGGTGTCACACCAGAATAGGCTGGGATTGTTTTTCAAACGAATCAGTAGAACGTTTTTTCCGGAAAAAAATCGGAAAATTTGAACAATCCTCGAGAAAATAATCCAGAGAGACAATATTTGGTAATCCTAAATTTTTTAAGAACCTCTCAAATTTTCATTAAACATGAATAAAAGCATCACACATATTCTCAGAGATCTTCACAACAATCGAATGAGAAATAACGAAGGAAATGCATTTCTAGAGCATTTTTTTACATCAATCAAAGTCATTAAGAAACCTATCAAGAGAAAGCAACAAGCGTCACCAATTAATTGAACGTTTGAAGTAATTCAAGGTCTGTAGATGTAGGCCCAGATTGAGCTGACAGAATACTTTTCATTCTAGATGTATATACTCCTATAAGCTTATTCACAACGCGACTCCCTTCCCACCATCCAAAACACCTAATAAAATGACCTTTTATCTCATCATCCCACCATCTCATTCATCATCCACCGACGCCAATAGATCGTAGCCATCAGTATAGTGTGTCGTTAAAACCCAATATAGCAAAGCAAATCCTGCCTTTTCCTTGTTTTAATTATTTGTCTTCTTGGAGGCTATGGTTGGTAATACGGGGTGAGAAGGAGGGAACGCAGGGCCTCGAACCCACGGTTCAAACTGCATCTACCAGGAAAACGCGTTATGTGTTTCCGCGTTGAAGGATGAGCTAGAGCAGTGTTTCTCAACCTTTCACACACTGAGGACCACTTGGGAATATTTTCGTTAATCAAGCTAATATGAGCAATATATAGGGTGACCAAATTGTGGTAAATAAAATCCGGGACAGAGAAACATCTGAAAGTGAAGTATGCGCAGAGCCGGTGACCCGCGGGGGGTTTGTGGGGTAAGGCCCTCCAATACCAGCCCCGCAGGGAATCTTTTTTTTGGACGATGTTCTAGTTGCTTTGGAACGCGGTGTGAATCAAAAATGATTACTTTATTATTATTATTTATTCTTCTGTAGAGATTTTACTGTGTTTTATTATACTGTTCCAATTGGGAGTTATCTATTACCGTATTATCAACTCGTGTCGTATGTACATTCATGCAGAGATTGCTGTTGGGCAGTTCCTTTATCCTGAGTTCATGCCTTGTATTCGGACGACCTGGAAATGGTGTTTTTTAATTTCAAGTTCCCTACATAATTGTAAAACTCGGTGCAGGAAAATTCGTGGTTGGTAGCCTAGTTGATCCTCATATCTCCATTCTTTAATGAAATGGTGTGAAATAATGAACAACAGATAATTGATGAAATGACGAGAAAATATAAATATGAATTGAATAGTAAAGGATAGAAAATGGCATTATGTTCAGTGAAATGTGATGGATGCGCGGACCACCGGTTGAGAAACACTCAGCTAGAACATATCAGCATATCTTTGGTTGGTTATATATATATATATATATATATATATCCTGCACCTTGAGATCCTGCACCTTGAGATACTGCACCTTGAGATCCTGCACCTTGGGATCCTGCACCTTGAGGTCCTGCACCTTGAGATCCTGCACCTTGAGATCTTGCACCTTGAGATACTGCACCTTGAGATACTGCACCTTGAGATACTGCACCTTGAGATCCTGCACCTTGAGATCCTGCACCTTGAGATCCTGCACCTTGAGATCCTGCACCTTGGGATCCTGCACCTTGAGGTCCTGCACCTTGAGATCCTGCACCTTGAGATCTTGCACCTTGAGATACTGCACCTTGAGATACTGCACCTTGAGATACTGCACCTTGGGATACTGCACCTTGGGATCCTGCACCTTGGGATACTGCACCTTGAGATCCTGCACCTTGAGATCTTGCACCTTGAGATCCTGCACCTTGAGGTCCTGCACCTTGAGATCCTGCACCTTGAGATCTTGCACTTTGAGATCCTGCACCTTGAGATCCTGCACCTTGGGATCCTGCACCTTGAGATCCTGCACCTTGAGATCCTGCACCTTGGGATCCTGCACCTTGAGGTCCTGCACCTTGAGATCCTGCACCTTGAGATCTTGCACCTTGAGATCCTGCACCTTGAGATCCTGCACCTTGAGATACTGCTTGGGATCCTGCACCTTGAGATCCTACACCTTGGGATACTGCACCTTGGGATCCTGCATCTTGAGATCCAAACAATGACGTCACTGCCATCCTAACTCATTCATTACTTATTCTAATTGATTTCGATATTAATAATAAAGAAGGTTTTGTTTTGATCATTTTCAATTATTCATTGGTGACACTTGTTGCTTGGATTTAATTGGTGTCTTGATAGCTTTGATCGAAAGTTCGGGATAATGTGTATCATTATTACATTGAAATGCTGTGAACATTCGAATTCTTTCGGAGGAAATATTTTTTACGAATTTTCTCCTGTGGGTTATTGTTATGAGATTTTTGAAACCTTTGAAGTGAATTTTCTCAGAAGTGTTTCAACCGATTGCGCCTCAAAACTATACAGTATCGAATTATAGATGAGTACACTTGTGTATGCCAAGTTTCAACTGAATTTAAATTTTCATTTGACCTGTGGAGCGCGAAAAAATGTACTTTTTTTATGAGTACTGGTATAGTGAAATTGAGTCTTCGCTTCGCTCATCCACAAAACCTTGGATTACTTCAAACGTTTGATCAATTGGTGACACTTGTTGTTTATTCCTTAATATGTTTCTTAATAACTTTGATTGATGTACAAAATTGTATTATAAATGCGTTTTCTTTGTTATGTTTCATCTGATTAGAATATGTACCACGGTGTTTTTCTTATTCGGTGAAAATTCTAAAGCTTTTGAAAATGTTGGTATTTCAAGTCGTTTCCACCCGGGTTATTCGAACGGGGGTTTTCCACCTGTTCGACCAGTTCTTCTGAAGAGCAATCTCAACCTATTCTGGTGTGATAGAAAGAGTTTCAAGTTGGACTTCTCTCTTGACGCGTATTATGACGCGGACAAAAAGAAACATCAAAGCGAAGTCAAATTTCTTTCGATACCGGTAAATGGAACGGACTTCTTCACTACGCTCATCCAATTATTGTAGCAATACATTTTGTAATCAGTCACATCAGCTGTCTTCTCTCTCTCTCTCTCTCTCTCTCTCTCTCTCTCTCTCTCTCTCTCTCTCTCTCTCTCTCTCTCTCTCTCTCTCTCTCTCTCTCTCTCTCTCTCTCTCTCTCTCTCTCTCTCTCTCTCTCTCTCTCTCTCTCTCTCTCTCTCTCTCTCTCTCTCTCTCTCTCTCTCTCTCTCTCTCCTTGACAACTCAGCCCTGGGCTACAAGTCTCAAGCAATGAGGGAATATGACAGGCCTGGTAAACAGCTGATATTCAAGGCAATAGTGGATCATTTCCACTTGGCATTGATGCCATATTTGGCAGATCAATGCTGTCAGGCCAGCTGATGTCTTGGCCAATCACAAGCCAGTACCTGGATGTACTTCTGTCCTAGAAGAGAAAGTACAGAAGCAAAGAGAGGAAATATGCCTGGGAAAATGTTCGATTGAAGAAATCTGTGAACGAAACACGGAAAATATTGGAAGAAATGTTGTGATATACTTGGACTGAGAAGGGTGGACCAGTGGCTAGCACATTGGACCGTCATTCAGGAGACCGAGCTTCTGTTCCCGCCATGGTCGACCATCCTGACAGGGGATCGCGCTAGCCACTGGACCACCCGCCCTTGTCAGGATACTCGACCATGGTGGAAATCATCTAAACCCAGTCTCTCCTGAATGACGGTCCAGCATGCTAGCCACTGGTCCACACTAGTGCACCAGTAACGATGTCTCCAATGAAAGGTTGGCTTGTTGAGCCTACAGCTGTCAGCCCTACTCACGAGAGAGAGAGAGAGAGAGAGAGTGAGAGAGAGAGAGAGAGAGAGAGAGAGAGAGAGAGAGAGAGAGAGAGAGAGAGAGAGAGAGAGAGAGAGAGAGAGAGAGAGAGAGAGAGGGAGAGGGAGAGAGAGAGACTCTGTCCTCACTTCCTGTCCCTCCCATGTTGAAAATATGTTCCAATTCACAGGTCACATTCTAAGAACTATCTATCGTGCTTAGATAAGTGATGATAAAAGGAACTAACTTTACGTTCACGTCAGCTCAGCTAATAACAGCTGGCATCAAGTTTGCCAGCCTATCAGTCATTTCTACATAACATCACCAGATAGAGCAGCGACCTTTGGTTCTCAGAAAAGTACTCAGGAAATGGAACATGTTTTCGAATGAGTGAAGTCACCATCTCCAACCATCAAACCAACGCAACCCTCAATGCATCTTGGGTTTCATGATTTTCATAACTATTTTTATGATTTTTATTACTTTTTCATCATTTTTCATGATTGATTGTTTTATGATTTTCACAACTATAATTTGACATTTCATTTTGAGATCACGTGTGATTCATGATTCATTATGCTCATGCCACAGACAAGCCGGATAGGCCGTGTGGGCTCTTGTGTATCTATACATGTATCTCTGACATGAAGATATCAATGAAAACAACAACACTTCCTAGCGAATGCTTCGAGCGACAACTCATTTCCAACCGCAGATATCTGTGATTGTTTTGGACGTAGCCGCCTAACCCAACGCCATCTTGTACAAATAATAAGTGGTATATAAGTGGTAATATGGGGCTAATGTGGTTTAAACTTGGAAAATGTTGAATGATATTATTTACATCACAAAGTATTTTTGTCATCTACCATAGTGCATAATATTGACGTAAGGACATATGAATTGGGTCAAAGAGAAAGATATATATATAAATATATATCTCTCCATATATATGAATATATATATATATATATATATATATATATATATATATATATATATATATATATATATATATATATATATATATATATATATATATATATATATATATATATATATATATATACATATATATATATATATATATATATATATATATGATAGTAATAAAGATGAAGAAAAAAAAGTGTCAAGGATATGAGTAGAATGTGTAGTAAGGGAGTACAATGTTGTTGTTTTTAATAACATCGAAACTTGATACAAAATCATTTTTCCTCAATTAGGGCTATATGAATGAAAGATAGGATCGTCTGTAGTATAGGATAGTACGAAATGAACCCTTCTCCACCGTGGTATAAAAATTATTTAAACTAGGCAAACGCGTTGTGTTTCCGCGTTGATGGATGAGCTGGAACATATCAACTTATATTTGGATTGTTATTATATATATCCACCTTGAGATCTAAACAATTACGTCACTGCCATCCTATTTCCGAATTAATTTCTATGATGTTGAAGAAGGCTTTGTTTTAATCGTTTCCAACCAATTGGTGACCCCTGTTGCTTGGATTTTATTGGTTTCTTAATAGCTTCTCTAGTGATTTATAAAAATTGGATTATAGATTTTTTTACATCAAAACAGCTGATCTGAATTGACTGAAAGTTCGGAATAAAGTGTATAATTATAATATTGAAATTTCCTGAGAATTTGCATTCTCTCGAAGGAAATATTTTTGACAACTTTTTTTCCTCTGTGTTATTCTTATGAGATTTTTGAAAATTTTGAAATGTGTTTTCTCGGAAGTGGTTCGACCGATTGCGTCTCAAATCTTCACAGTGTCGAATTAGATAAGGACACTTGTGTATGCCAAGTTTCAACTGATTTTGAATCTTCGTTTGACCTGTAGAGCGCGAACAAAAAAGGCACTTTTTTTCGAGTATGGTGAAATTGAGTTTTTTCTTCGCTCATCCAATAATACATATTACTTCATGTCATGTTTTAATTGTTGAGATGAACAAAGATGACTGATGTTTGTTTGTTTGTTTGTTTGTTTCAGAACGTCCTGATAAAGACTAACGATGAGACTGACGAGATGATGGCCGTAGTCGGGGACTTTGGCCTCGCCGCTAAAATACCGGACCCGAAGTAAGTCCTCTAGCCGCTATCGCCTGTTTCATACCGCGTTCAGGCGTATAGGAGAGAAGCTAATAAATCAGTCACAAATGCTACTTGTTTTAAGGCCCGTTTTCATGGCTCGCGCCTGGCGTTTTCTTCCTGGCCAATCAGAATAGGTGAAATTCCTACCGCTTACACTTGTTGCTCTCTGCCGTGAGACATGGAATAAATTTAACTTTTGGAAAAAACGCCGCGGTTAAATGCCCCCACTCATACAAGTGGTCATACAAGTGGTAGGGTTATGTCGGAATATTACTTCTAGAACAGTAGGCCTACTTTTCAAATATACACCATGAATGGTTTTGCGTGCCACATAATACGATACTAAAAATCACTTGACCGCCTAAACTGAACAAGAATTATATATCTAAATAAATATTTCAAATCTCGAAGTGGATGCAAAGAAACGCGACCATGTGAACAGCGCATGCGTTCGTTTAACCGCCCGCCGCGAGCGATGAAAACGACCCTTTAGATATATCAACTTCAGACAATTTCTTACGACTCTGTGTGATCAATCTTTTACGTATTATCAAGTGTGCAGCATTTGTCCAAATCCAATTGAACAATATTCAATATTTTTAATTTGAAAAAAATCTGTCTTGTGAAGTGAGAAATAGCCTTTGTTTTTTGGAAAATTCTCATCAAATTTCCACGAATAGTCTACATATTTTTATAATTTTATATTTTTTGATAATTTCATTTTAGTTTTGGTTCTAGTCGAGAATTATTAATCAATATAGTATAATTAGATCCTTATTAAGGCGAGTTCATGGCGGCCATATTGTAACTCGAGCACCGTCAATTTAGTCGAGCTTCAGCTCTCTTAGACAACGGTCATGTTCATTTGAGCTCTGGCTTCCTTGAAATACTTCGTACACATTTCTGTCACTGTAGTAGGTCAAGAAGGGTATTGGTAGACATGAGCTGTCAATCAACGCCAGACAATCCTTACCACAATTTAGTCGAGCTTCAGCTCTCTTAGACAACGGTCATGTTCATTTGAGCTCTGGCTTCCTTGAAATACTTCGTACACATTTCTATCACTGTAGTAGGCCAAGAAGGGTATTGGTAGACATGAGCTGTCAATCAACGCCAGACAATCCTTACCACAATTTAGTCGAGCTTCAGCTCTCTTAGACAACGGTCATGTTCATTTGAGCTCTGGCTTCCTTGAAATACTTCGTACACATTTCTATCACTGTAGTAGGCCAAGAAGGGTATTGGTAGACATGAGCTGTCAATCAACGCCAGACAATCCTTACCACAATTTAGTCGAGCTTCAGCTCTCTTAGACAACGGTCATGTTCATTTGAGCTCTGGCTTCCTTGAAATACTTCGTACACATTTCTATCACTGTAGTAGGCCAAGAAGGGTATTGGTAGACATGAGCTGTCAATCAACGCCAGACAATCCTTACCACAATTTAGTCGAGCTTCAGCTCTCTTAGACAACGGTCATGTTCATTTGAGCTCTGGCTTCCTTGAAATACTTCGTACACATTTCTATCACTGTAGTAGGCCAAGAAGGGTATTGGTAGACATGAGCTGTCAATCAACGCCAGACAATCCTTACCACAATTTAGTCGAGCTTCAGCTCTCTTAGACAACGGTCATGTTCATTTGAGCTCTGGCTTCCTTGAAATACTTCGTACACATTTCTATCACTGTAGTAGGCCAAGAAGGGTATTGGTAGACATGAGCTGTCAATCAACGCCAGACAATCCTTACCACAATTTAGTCGAGCTTCAGCTCTCTTAGACAACGGTCATGTTCATTTGAGCTCTGGCTTCCTTGAAATACTTCGTACACATTTCTATCACTGTAGTAGGCCAAGAAGGGTATTGGTAGACATGAGCTGTCAATCAACGCCAGACAATCCTTACCACAATTTAGTCGAGCTTCAGCTCTCTTAGACAACGGTCATGTTCATTTGAGCTCTGGCTTCCTTGAAATACTTCGTACACATTTCTATCACTGTAGTAGGCCAAGAAGGGTATTGGTAGACATGAGCTGTCAATCAACGCCAGACAATCCTTACCACAATTTAGTCGAGCTTCAGCTCTCTTAGACAACGGTCATGTTCATTTGAGCTCTGGCTTCCTTGAAATACTTCGTACACATTTCTATCACTGTAGTAGGCCAAGAAGGGTATTGGTAGACATGAGCTGTCAATCAACGCCAGACAATCCTTACCACAATTTAGTCGAGCTTCAGCTCTCTTAGACAACGGTCATGTTCATTTGAGCTCTGGCTTCCTTGAAATACTTCGTACACATTTCTATCACTGTAGTAGGCCAAGAAGGGTATTGGTAGACATGAGCTGTCAATCAACGCCAGACAATCCTTACCACAATTTAGTGTCTCGAGTTCAAGCAGTGACGACGGGGCGGGGGTCCGAGAAGTTTCTTTGTTATGAAAGAAAGACGTTGTCATGACGTATTTAGGAATCTTTATCAAAATAAAATGTCATTGCAAACGTAACAATGATGAAGAATCACATAATATCATCAAATGAATATTAAATTGTCACTATGTTAACCAAACCATCACCATTCCTTTTTTATTTTCAAGTTTAGTCCTAAAATGAAAGAAATTGAAGAAATGATATCCTAATGAAATGCACAAAATCTCTAGATGTTGTCGATGAGAGGATATTATTCTATTAGGTGTTATTAGATAGTGGGAAGGAGTCGGTCATGACCTTTTGTTAAGGAACTATCCCAGTATTGACCTGAACGACAGAGGGAAACCACTATGCACCCCTGTCAGGATGGTCGACCATGGCGGGAATAGAACTCCATTCTCCTGTATGACAGTTCAGCGTATTAACCACTCGGCCACACGTCTCAGTACTTGATTATTAGATGAGCGTAGCGAAGCTTTCCATTTCACACCCTGAAAAAAAATGGGCTTCGTTTTTATGTTTGTTTTTTTTTTTTTTTTGTAATTATGTACGCGGCATACAGGTCAGAGAAATGAATCAATCGACTTGAAACTTTTTCTGAACGTTGGTGTCATACCAGAATAGGTTGGGATTGTTATTCAGAGGAATCGGTCGGAAGGTTTTTCCGGAAAATAATCGGAAAGTTTGAAAAATCCTCATAAGAATAACCCGGAGGAAAAATACTTGAAAAACAAGAATTTTTCAAAAGCTCTCAAATTCTCACAGAATATGAAAAATACTATTATACACCTTTCCAAAGATTTTTACAATAATAGAATGAGAAATAATGAAGAAAACGCAATAAACGTGTACATTTTATTGAATATTTGGATCAATTGGTTTTGCAAAGTGTTTATGCGACAGGTTGCAGGTTACTATAAATATCAACAAGTTGCAGGTGAGGTTTTTGAACGTTTGAAGTAAGTCAGGGTTTGTAGATGTAAATTGAGCTGACAAGTTAATTTTCATTCTAGATTGCCATACTTATAAGCTCATCTCACAACGCGCATCCCGCGTTTTCCTAGTTTTTAATTTGAACTAATCAAAATGGGTTGGTGAGATCACCCTCGTGGTGGCCCAGAAAAATAATCCTACATTACATATAGGCCCAGCTTTAATTGGACAACAGATATTCTGCATCAACTTTCAATGTTGATAAAAAATAGATACAAATTGAAAAATGAATCTGGTAAACCAAGTTTTGATGTAAGCCCTGAATCGAACGACGGTTGGTTCCTACGGAGTTTTGCCCCAAGAAACGACCCCGGCACCCAGAGGGCACAAGCCCCTACGAGGGGGTGTACCAACATACACACTTGTATTTTCACTTTTATAAGAAATCAGCAGAGCCAGATAGGAAGACACTCATTTATCATAGTATGCAGATAATGATTGTAACAAATACTACTGCATCAAATTCTGTAACACTCAATATTTCTGCCAACTATTTTCACCCCGCTGCGTACCGTTTCGTTACATTTCTTTTATTTTTCTAATAACATTGAAACTTGACACAAAAACATTGTTCTCCAATTAAATCTATGGATGAAAGGCAGGCGGGCAGGTGAAAGGTGCTAACGGTGTGCTTGTGCTAGGAGCGGGTATCGGCTGCCGACGGTGGGCTCGCCCTACTGGATGTCTCCCGAGTGCCTGAAGGGCCAGTGGTACGACCAGCGCTCCGACGTCTTCTCCTACGGCATCGTGCTGTGCGAGCTGATCGCGCGCTGCGAGGCAGATCCAGACGTCCTGCCGCGCACGGAGAACTTCGGCCTCGACTACCTGGCCGTGGCTGACATGTGCGGGCCGTGCCCCCCCGACTTCCTCAAGCTGGCCTTCCTCTGCTGCAACGTGAGTCAACATAACCCCACTTATATATTATGTATACAGGGGTTAAGTTGTAAATGAAAAGGAACCAGAAATCACCTCAAAGTAAACCATCCCTTCTATCCCTCTCCCTCCCTCCCCACCACCACCACCACTACAACCTCGAAATCAAAAAAATACATTGAAAAAATACAATGAATTGAAAAATATTTCTGTCCTCGAATTGTATTCAAGAAAATATATTCGAAATCATTTTCATCTTCGATAGATCGCAATCTAACAGTTCTAACTTCCATCCCATACTGTCGAATACCTTGAGCTATCCATCCCATACTATTTTTCATAGATTGTATGTTGAAAGTAATGATAAATGAATAGAAATCCGTCTTATCGTTGATTTTTTATCATTTTGAAACTGGAACGTGCATTCCGGTTTCGAAAAAGAACCCGGAACGCCGTTCCAATGCGTTCTGGTACAAATTAACCACTATATTAACATTCTCAGAGATAATGACAAAGGCCTTGCAGCCAGTTCACACGAGGCATTGCAATGCCGCCGTTGGAATGTTAGCCTTCCAATGCTTCCGTGTGAATCAACAAAACATTGACATTGGCGGGCTAAAAACTTTTAGAGCTTGGTTCTAAAACCTAGCATTGGACAGCCAAGCTTTGGAACGTTGACCAATAGGAGATCAGTATTTCAGAGTCGATCGACTACGAAAATCGATTATCGATAGCATCGTCACTGTCGCTTTCACTCATCTTCCAGGCCTAGGCTTATATAACTGATAAGTATAATGATAATAATACTGATAAGTAATGATGGATTCAACGATAACTTATAATAACTAATAATCAATATATTAATAGCTGATAATCTCTTCAAGCTACCCAGTCCAGTTCAAACAAAACCTGACAGTAAAAGACGATATTATAGGTTATGTCAGAATCAAGTATCACCATATTTGGCGCAAAAATAACAGACTCCTATTGGTTTGCAATTCCACAGCCTGCAAAGTATTCAAGAAATTACTCAAAACGTACAGAATACAAGCTGCGGCTTAAACTCCCATGCAGCATTGCAAGACTTGTGTGTGAATAGCAATAGCATTGGCATTGGAACCCTAGCCTTCCAACTCTGGCATTGCAAGACTTGTGTGTGAATAGCAATAGCATTGGCATTGGAACCCTAGCCTTCCAACTCTAGCATTGCAAGACTTGTGTGTGAATAGCAATAGCATTGGCATTGGAACCCTAGCCTTACAACTCTGGCATTGCAATGCCTCGTGTGAACAGGCTATTATAACGTTGATGGTTCTATTAGACTACTCAAAGGCATTTGATACTATTGATCATAATCTACTCTTAGCTAAACTTTCCAATTATGGACTAAACAATATATGGAACATCACTTTTTAGAAATTACCTCTCACGTAGAACTCAAAAAGTAAACATCGGAGAAGATACATCGAAGGTGAAAGAAATTAAAGCAGGAGTCCCACAAGGATTTATACTTAGACCACTACTATATTCTATTTATACTTCAGACATGTCCAACTTGGTTAAAAATTGTGAAATTCATTGCTACGCACATGTCACACAACTTTATTACTCATACAAACCTGTAGATCTTCCTGATTTGGTCACTAGACATGCATGCGATTCGGTCACTAGAATTAACGCAGACCTAACTGCACTAGAACTAAGATCAATCAGGCATAGACTCCAGTTAAATCCATCCAAATATATGGCTTTGCACTTCGGTACATCAAACAATGTTAAATTTGCTAAAAATTTTAATGCTGAATGTATAGTTGGAGGTAAAGTATTACCAGTAGTGGACGTAGTGAAAAACCTGGGATTAAATATTGATAGTGAACTTAGCTTCAAAAAACACGTCTCAACATAGATCCAGTCATGCTATAGCAAACTTGAACAACTCTACTATTCAAGAAACATACTGACTCAAAAACTCAAAACTATTGATAACCGGCACTCTTATTCTCTCTAGATTTGATTATGCTGATGTAGTATACGGCCCTTGCCTGGATAGCCATAGCCTGGCTAAAATACAAGTTGCTCAAAATGCTTGTCTGCATTTCATTCTGAATATAAAACGCTGTAACGAAAATACTAGAAAAAACAACCCCTTAATTCATCATTATAACAAATTGAAATGGCTAAAGATGACGCATAGACGTCCATTGCATCTGGGTACCTTTGTTAAAGCAATATTACTTACGGAACAGCCGAAATATCTTCGAGATGAACTGATACTGGATAAAGACACATACCCAATAAACCTGCGTAATAACAATAAAATAAATCAAATTCAAATAATGAAGTCATTTTTTCAGAATGATTATGTTGTTTACTGGAGTATATTGTAAAAAATGGTAAAAGAGTTATTCTCTGTGGAGACCTCAATACGGACTTTAATAATGACATTTCAGGCTCTTTATTGGTAAATGCAGCAGCACTTTCGCACTGCACAGTCCTCAATAATGAACATACAAGAATAGCCAAAACAAAGAAGTATTTTAAATGTTCAGCGATTGATAATGTTATATCAAATTCTAGTCAGGTTTCACTTGCAGCAAATTTAGATTTAGGACTCTCTGACCATTTAGGGCAACTAATTGAAATTAGGTACACAGATAATAAATACATAAAAGCTGAAGGAAAAGTAAAGTTTATTTATAAAAGAGTTTTTGGTAAAACGAACATCGATTTTTTTCAATTTCTTTTGAGTGAAATAAATTGGGATCCCCTCTATAAAATCTCGAATGTAGATATGATGTACAATTATTTTATGAACATTTTCAACAGTGAATTTAATCAAGCATTTCCGTTAAGGAAATTTAAGATGAATGTAAATGGTAATAATACTAAAACATCCCGTAACAATTGGTTTACAGCAGATGTAAAGTTATTATCGGTTGAAGTCAAAAAATTGTATGCACTTTTTAGAAACTCAGGTAGTTTAATGGATAAAATTAATTATCTAAATATGAAGAAAAAGTATTCACTGGAAATATGTAATTTGAAAAAGAAATTTAATACTGATAGGATAAAAAATTCTGAAAATGAGTCTAAGGCAGCCTGGGATCTAATAAAAAATAAAATTAATAATTCATCAAATGAAAAAATTACACTAATATACGAGGGAATTGAGTACACGTCAAAAGAAAAAATATCAAATATTTTCAATGAATACTTCAAAAACACAACTCTAAATTTATTAAAGCACGATTTGAATCAAAAAAGTTCTAACTCCATGGCAAATAATAGTAATGTAAGCATTGAGAGGGGCAATAATATCTTTTTCTTAAATCCATTAAAAATAAAAGAATTCTATGACATAATTAGTAAAGTTACAAAAAAAAAATCATCAGGTCATGATGATGTTCCATGCAATATTCTCAAATATGTTTCAGTGTACATAGCTCAACCTCTCATAGCAATTATTAATCAATCGTTCACCCAAGGAGTTTTCCCAGAGAAACTAAAAAAATCGATAATAAGTCCTTTGTATAACAGTGGTGATAAAACTGCGGTTGGGAACTACAGACCTTTAGCATTACTATCAGTTTTTTCCAAAATTTTTGAAAATGCATTTTGCAATAGATTAGTAAATTTTTTGGAAAAGTTTTCACTATTAAGTGATAATCAACATGGATTTAGAAGTAATAGATCGACCACCACAGCAGTCGCTAGCTTTGTAGAAGAGTTGACTAATGCATCAAAACAGCATAAATCATCGTATGGTGTTTTCTATGGCTATTCAAAGGCGCTCGACATGGTTGATCATTCTATGTTGTTGAATAAGATGAATGCCATAGGTGTGAAAGGAGTAGCTAACAATTGGTTAAAATCATATTTACAAAATAGAACGCAGGTAGTAAAAATTTTGGACAAAAGTGGTGTATTTTATTCTCAAGATGTGACAATAAACATAGGCCTTCCCCAGGGATCAACGCTAGCGCCATTCTGCTATATTGTATTTACTAGAGATGTGTCGAACACTGTCACAACAGGTACTTTAACTACTCTTGCAGATGATTCGACTCATCTTATTTATGGAAATAGCGATTCAATCTATGGAAAAAGTGTTTTAGCAATATCTCAAATGGCTGAATGGAGTGCCAATAATAAACTGCTGTTAAATTCCAGTAAATCAGTGATCTTAAGATTTTATTCAGAGAAGGAAGATTTTAGTCCATTGTTGTATATTAATAAAAAGAGTATTGTGATGAAAGACCAAACCAATTTTTTGGGAGTAACTATCGACTCACACCTGAAATGGGACAAACACATTGATAAGGTTTGTAAAAATGTAGCATCTGGTTGTTTCTTAGTGAAACGTTTAATGGAAATTTGCAATTTTGAC
>OZ023338.1:20012970-20030470 GCA_964007535.1 Brachyptera risi | reverse complement strand
AGTTCACAGGTTATCGTGAACCTCCTGAGCGAATAGTTTGCGGGTTATCCTGAACCTCCTGAGCGAATAGTTCACGGGTTATCCTGAACCTCCTGAGCGAATAGTTCACGGGTTATCGTGAACCTCCTGAGCGAATAGTTCACGGGTTATCCTGAACCTCCTGAGCGAATAGTTCGCAGGTTATCCTGAACCTCCTGAGCGAATAGTTCACGGGTTATCCTGAACCTCCTGAGCGAATAGTTCGCGGGTTATCCTGAACCTCCTGAGCGAATAGTTCACGGGTTATCCTGACCCTCCTGAGCGAATAGTTCACGGGTTATCCTGAACCTCCTGAGCGAATAGTTCGCGGGTTATCCTGAACCTCCCGAGCGAATAGTTCACGGGTTATCCTGAACCTCCTGAGCGAATAGTTCACGGGTTATCCTGAACCTCCTGAGCGAATAGTTCGCGGGTTATCCTGAACCTCCTGAGCAAATAGTTCGCGGGTTATCCTGACCCTCCTGAGCGAATAGTTCACGAGTTATCCTGAACCTCCCGAGCGAATAGTTCGCGGGTTATCCTGAACCTCCCGAGCGAATAGTTCACGGGTTATCCTGAACCTCCTGAGCGAATAGTTCACGGGTTATCCTGAACCTCCTGAGCGAATAGTTCGCGGGTTATCCTGAACCTCCTGAGCGAATAGTTCGCGGGTTATCCTGAACCTCCTGAGCGAATAGTTCGCAGGTTATCCTGAACCTCCTGAGCGAATAGTTCGCAGGTTATCCTGAACCTCCTGAGCGAATAGTTTGCAGGTTATCCTGAACCTCCTGAGCGAATAGTTCGCAGGTTATCCTGAACCTCCTGAGCGAATAGTTCACGGGTTATCCTGAACCTCCTGAGCGAATAGTTTGCAGGTTATCCTGAACCTCCTGAGCGAATAGTTTGCAGGTTATCCTGAACCTCCTGAGCGAATAGTTTGCAGGTTATCCTGAACCTCCTGAGCGAATAGTTTGCAGGTTATCCTGAACCTCCTGAGCGAATAGTTCGCAGGTTATCCTGAACCTCCTGAGCGAATAGTTCACGGGTTATCCTGAACCTCCTGAGCGAATAGTTTGCAGGTTATCCTGAACCTCCTGAGCGAATAGTTTGCAGGTTATCCTGAACCTCCTGAGCGAATAGTTTGCAGGTTATCCTGAACCTCCTGAGCGAATAGTTTGCAGGTTATCCTGAACCTCCTGAGCGAATAGTTCGCAGGTTATCCTGAACCTCCTGAGCGAATAGTTCAACTTCAATTGACATCAGAATTCTGGATAAAGAATCTAACAACAAGATTCTAAGAATGTGGCGATGTTTGCAATTGCAGTTTTATGGATAGGTGAATCGATATTTTCGTGAGTCAATTCTTTTTTCCGGTCGTTGAATATACATTCGATTTGATCACGGAGTTGTATTGTACTGGAGGCATAACTCCGTGTTAAAAGCTCAATCCACTTGGATCACTTTAGCGGCGGCCATGTTCACTGTTGTCAGTTGCTTCATATTCAGTGCCTGATGTCAAGGTCTTCTGTATTATTACTCAAGGCCTTACGTATCATCACATAACATGTAATGAGATGGAAGGCCTTGCTGAATTACCAGCGTGGGAGTAGCTCTAACTGGCAGTGGGAGTAGCTCCAACTGTCAGTGGGAGTAGCTCCAACTGACAGTTGAAACAAGAACATGGCCGCCGTTTGGAAGTAACCGGAAGTACATGGCTCGTCGCTGAGTTGGACCTCCATAACAATACAACTCCATGATTGGCTAATGTTGAGAAAATGAAAATTTTGATTCATTTCAATCCATATGCCTATTGGGTATCAAAGTTCCAATATCGTTTGTGAGTAATATTTGTACTGACTTGTGTCCGCAGTGATCCACCGCCGGTCGCTGTCCGAAGACGTGGGCTCGATCGTGTTCCCCCCCCACACTGCCCCCAGCGACAAGGCCCGGTGCCACTTCCTGCGCCCGGTAGGCCCCCCCCTTCTCACCGCCAAGCACGTGGGCGAGAGCATGCTGGAGCAGGACCCCCACTACAAGCCGACCTCAACGGGAGACAAGGCCAACCCCTTCGCCGCCCTCTCCCAGTTTCGCGGCGTCAAGAAAATCCTGGGCGCCCCCAAACAGGGCCCCAGCTCGCTCGACCTCTTCTCCAGCTGCTTCGAGCTGCCTGCGCCCTTCACCGGCCCGGCGGGCCATGAGCCCGGCTGGCTGAAACATCCGCGGCTCAAGAGGACCCCCGACAGGCCGGGCCGTGACGACGACAGGGGGAAGAGCGAGACGGGTCCGGAGTGCGTCCCGAGGGAGAAGGGAAAGCCGAGATCGCTGCCCGGATCGCCCACGCTCGTCAGGCGGCGGCTTCTATCCACGTCTGCCCTCGTGATGCCTGCCTGGCTCGACGCCACGTCCCGCACCGACGACCTTGAAGACCTGAGCAGCTGGCGCAAGAGCGTGGACGAGCAGCTGCGATCCGGCTCGCTGGGGCAGCGAACATGCTCGTCCAACCTGAACCTGGCGGACGCGGGGCTGCTGTCCGAGGGTCAGGCGCTCAAACGTCGCGGCTCCTGCGAGTCAGGCTTCTTCAGCAGCATCGGGGAGGACGGAGACCCTCTCCTGGCGCAGGACTTGCGCGTGCACAACACCTCCTCCGCCACGCTCTCCTCCTCCTCCGCCGCCTCCTCCCTCTTCCTCCTCGACGATCCCCCCTGCCGCCCCCACCACTCCCTGCTGTTTGCCGCCAAACGCTCCTCCTCCGTCTTCACCGACTCCTCGGAGGACGTGTCTTCGCTGGGGGGCGGAGACCTCTACTGGGAAGAGCTGAGTCGGAGCAGCCTGGGGCAGCAGCCACAGCAGATCAGCAAGATTGTCGAGTATTTTGAGCGTAAGCAGGGCGGCGTGCAGAGACAGATGCTGCACAACGCGTCGCCGATAGAGTTTGCGCGGCGCTTGGAGGGCGCCAGCCTGAATGAGGCGCTGCGCAAGTCGCTGGAGCGCGTGGCGGTGGCGCCGCACACGCCCGCGCAGGCGCAGCTGCTGGCCAATCGGGAGCGGACCACGGGCTGTGTCAGGCGCAGCGTCAACGCCACGCAGAGACTGATGATATGCGAGGGAGCCGTCAAGTCAAAGTTACCTCTGTTCGATAAGAAGTAGGTTAGGTTAGGGTTAGTTTTAGTGTCTGCGCAGCTAGCCGGAAGAATGACGTGATGATTTTGTTCGTTTTGTAAGAATCAATCGCGCGTCGTTCGGTCGGATGATGTTACGTGTTTCCTAATTTCGAACGGATGGATTTTCAAAATGTCGTAAAATGGTAGTCCAGTCAAGGTATAATATGTCGCGTATCGAAATGAGATCCGAGAGAATTGTTCGGGCAATTAATTGTACGAGAGACGTCCATTAAATTATAAACTCGTACCTTTTGGTTGAATTGCGTGTATAGAGTGGACTGTAGCGTATGTTTTGTCTGAAAGCGCACTCATCCTCGAACGTTCGAGCCCACTTTCGTAAACAATTAATAAACCAGGTAAATGAAAGCAATATTTGCAAAGACCGTCCCGGGTGAGAAGCGCAGTGTTAACAATCAACTTCCACAGAAGTTCTAGCTTTTATACGAAATAGTTCAATAAAACCCTCCAACGAACGAGTGAAACGATTGCTAGTTGCTCGGCTCTTGAGGAATATCTCCCTCGTTATTCCTAGCTCATCAAAATCATTTCATATTTCTGATGAAAAACAGTATAATTAAAGCTTAACTGTTTTTAAATTTTCCAAGCCTGCCTTTATTTTTATTTTATGTTTGATATATCAAGTTTTATCAAAAGCTGGCAGCTAACCCTCTCGTAGTAATGTACCTCTGCCGAGCTGCAATATGTCCCGATGTAACTTTCATGATCTAATTACCGGTACTTCAGTTTTATATTCCTATAAATTCACCAAAGCACGATTTGCAAAAACAATATTGTTCTAATCAGGCCAATTAATAATTGATGAGACACCATTGCTACCCAAGGGCAATAACAGCTTAATCCACTAATTAATGCTTTGTTAACAAATTCATTGTTTGTAAAATCGTCAACTCACATCCCTGAAAGAAGACGGTCGTCTGCTAACGAAACGATTTTGTAAACTTTTGTAATTCTCTCTGCAACTCAAAGTATTCAATGCTTTTGAGAGACGCAGTTGCGTTTCTTATTGTAAATCTGGTCTTGAATGATCACGATGCCACGGGTTATGAGTTTGTCGGTGAAATTTGTGTTTGTAACGTTGGTAGTCGACCGTTTTCTCACATGGAAACATGATTCTTGGGGGCGTGAGGGAAGAGACGAGAATATTTGCGAGACGTTTGCTCAAAGGGCCGCCAGAACTTGGAGCAGTTCTCGAACACTCGATGTTTAACCTATATTTTATGCATGTACAATTAAATAACGACCCAAGATTATAGGCTACTCTACATTCTTATTTCGATAGAAATTTGTATTAACATCCAACCTAACAATAACCTTCTGTGACAAAATTTGAAATTTAATAATGTACGCTATTAATTTATTATAAAAAAGTGTATAATAATTATATTATATTCTAACCATGAGGTTGTGTTATTCGAAAAGCCATCCGAAAATAAAAGTTTTTTGTTTCAGCGAGTTTGAATGTGGCGCGTTTGGTAACGGAATCAAAACGATATATTTTTGCACGCGTTAAATCTGTTCACAAGTCCACGCGTCCTTCTCAATCCATGTCGGTCCGTAACACACGCGTCGCTGTTATCGCGGTGGCGCGTGCAGAATATGTTCGAACGTTAGTTGTGAATCATTTGTCCAAGTTAATAAAACCAGCTGGCAATCATCCAAGACGGAGTATTATTACATTGTGATGTTTCTACGTGAAGCCAATGAATCAATGCGTCCGAGAGCTTTGAAGACGGAGAAATCGTGTATTGTTTGCATTGAGACTACACGGTGAAACCTAGAACCGTATTCCCACGCCAGTTCAAGTAGGCCCATGGTAAAAAACATCCTTTTATTTCAGTAGTCAATAGACCCTTTTCGAAAAGAATGAGCCATCTAGCGGCGACGTTTGAACTAGAATGTGATGTTAGTACCCACGTTCGAAATTCCCAAGCTCTCAATGCTATTCATCACTAATGATTTATATTATTGTGCGTTACAGTGATCGTATTTACTTATTATATGATAGTAGTTTCAACATTTATATGTTAACTATATAGGCCTACTGAGAGATAAACTGTCAAGAGTGAGTGAAATGAGAGATGCACGTTATAATACATCTTGGTGTTTTACCTTTAACCCTGTGGATGAGCGGGCCGACTTTTTCAACAATACTAAAACTCCCAGAATGCAATACCAGCTATCTGGATCGCTAGAAGGCGTTTTGGAACGCGCCTGCGCATTCAATTCTGAAAAGGGTCTATTGACATGTCGAGGCATGTTTATCCCCTCGCAGCTACACGGTATTACAGATAACATGTTGTATTTTTTTTTATCTGGCAGCAAGTTTGTGTATTCTCCTGTGATTTTAATAACATACACACGTCAAGTGAAATAATCGAGCTCCAGATACAGGCTGTTACGTACCGTACCTCCCGATGTAGTATTTTTAGACGATAATATCAAAGAAGGCCTAAGATAATAAAATGAAGACTGAATAATATGTTTCTATTATACTACCAAATTGATGAAAATATGTTAACCTTCTTTAAATACATAGTATTAGATATAGACGATGAAATGTACTGTTTTTGTGGGGCAAACATCTCTTTGGGCCCGACTACGGGCGACTGCTTGTCATTCTGTCTGTGCTAGCCTAGTGGTTCCTGACCTCTTCTCGCAAGACGATCAATCCCCTCTTCCCTATCCAGATTAACGATGATTACAGTAATAACAACTTTTGAGAATGAAAATATCATTTCTATATAATGATATTTTCTCAGAGAGATTAAATGATTTTTTTTATATATATAATTATTTTCGATTTCAGTCGCGCAGTCAAGAGTCTTGTGTTTGTTTTTATCCTACTTCCCTACCAGACCTGGATCTAATTTGAAGACTGTGTAGACAAGCAAATGAAATTTGGCCTCCTTACTCTTGAATTCATCTCTTATATTTCTTGAAATAGCTTTGACAACATTCAAGTTTCAATGCATAAGTGTGTGGTCTATAGCTCAGTATCACACAAGTGTGGTATTGTGCAATTCGACGCTTCAATCATAAAAACACCACATGCTCTTACGATATTTCTCAATATCAACACGATTAAATTAAAACTCTTCACAATGTGTAAAATGATGTGAAATGATTGAACCATGATCAATTCAGTCATAACAAAATAATCACAAATAAGAGAAAGGAGGGTCGCGACCCCTGACTGGCCAATCGGGGGCTGCTCTACGCTCGTGTTCTCCCCGGGGCGAGTGAATCGTTCCGCACGTTCCATTGCCAAAGAGATGTTCGTCGCACCGTGCGCTGCATTTCACACTCTGTTGTAGGTTAGGTTAAATGGCGTGTCGATAAGGTGAGGTTCTACTTTATCGGCCAGTATGTATAAGGCAGTTACACAGACTATGTTGTTATTATTTTGTAGGGAGAGTCTTCCAAATATGTAATTATTTTTTACTACATCTGTTTTTTTCTTCTATGAGTTTAAAAATTGTACATTTTTTTCTTATTATCACTACTATTCAATTCATCTCTTGTCATTATGTGTAATATATATATATATATATATATATATATATATATATATATATATATATATATATATATATATATATATATTTCTTGTTCTTCTAACTTTTGCGTTCAGTATTGTCTAACCATTTTTGGGATTCAGCGCGTATAATTGAAACACTAATATAATTGTATATTTTGATTTTCTCTCGGTGTTTCAATCATATGGATTAAATCCCCGAAAATATGTAAACATATGATATATTTAGCATTCTTGTTGTAAGTATTATTCTATAATTACTATAAATTATTATCTTACTAACCGTTTGTAATAACATTGTTTGATTTGTACAGGATTACGATTCTAATATAAGTGTACATGTCGAGCTCTGGTTGTATGATAGTAATTAAAATATACACAAATATATCCAATTATCTGGGACTTGGATTATTCAACATGTGTTCACGTCCCAGACTCCCGGACCCGAGTTTCCTTCTTGACGCGTTGTTCTCTGGATCGTATTGTTGTAAGTAGCATAGATCTGTATCACCTCACCGAGACACGTTACTCCTGCAGCCAGGGGCGGTTCTACAGGGCGGGCCAGGCGGGCCCGGGCCCCCCTGACTTTTTACTCCTTTCATCATAAAAAAACGCAGGAGCTAATGTTTCAAATTTCCAATATTGTTAAATGTGTCAGAAGTTGTCAGGGAGAGTTGACTCTGACGTCAGAGTTTTTTTCCGCACTACGGTACGTTACTCCTCTACTGACTTTGTTGGGGTGAGAGGTCCGAAGCTTTGACGGGATAGTAGCCAGAAGGGTCTATCACCTGCGCCGGAAGGAACAATAGAAGTTGAAGAATCATTATAGAGATGAACTAAAATCGCCGTCGAAGAATTAGGATCATGTAATATTCTGGACATATGCATTGGAAATGAAAATCCAAGTAGTTTTCTTTTTTATTGAAAGAAACTCACTCATATGCGGCCGAGATACGTCGATATGTTTGTGGGAGTGATTTTTATTCATCTGCTTGAATCAACGTGTCTCGGCCACATATGAGTGAATTGTTTCCAATAAGAAAGTAAATTGCTCAGATTTTAGTGGTTGGAAATTGGGATGCCAATTATTCAAAAACTATAACCAACATAAACTCTGGGAAGACTAGTAGCTTATCTGAAGTAAAACTCTACAATACTTGACTGTAAAATGATCAGCCACCCAATCTGATTTAGGATAAAAGTTAGAAACAGTTCTCAGAATTAGACAATATAGACTCTGAGACATTGTTGCAGGTAGTGTGACAGACAGATTATGATTTATGTCGACATCCGAGTGTCTGAGATAGGCCTACAAGAATACATGTGTTTGGGAAACCAACATTTACCTTTTCCAAAACCGTGAAATTATGCACATGGGACTGTGAGTGCTATAATGATGATAATAAAAATCACATTTTGGCACCAGAATCATTAGTCAGTGTTTATGAGTCTATGGAACAGTTCGCTTGTCTATTGGAGTATTTTGTGAACTCCGTGCTCGTTGCTAAGTGTAGAGTGTAACTGCATGTGTAGAAATTGATGTTTCAAAGTGTTTTTACGGCTTTTTTTTTCGATAACTATACTGAGTGTGGCATGAAGGAGAAGGATGAGGGTTGATGAAGGAGCCGCGCACGCAATTCATGCTAAAAGTCTGTGAGTAGTGAAACATAGCATTTGTAGAACATACAGTTAGGCTCTACAAATATTCTATTTGGATTCTGTAAACATGAAAAAACGAACACTGCCTCCCATTCCTTCGCTCAATGAAAAAACTAAAAAGTGAATATATAATATTGCAAACTTGGATGGGCCCCCCAAACTTTTTTGTCTAAAACCGCCCCTGCCTGCAGCCGATTGCGACATGTGCTTGTTCCAATCTCGGCAGCCATATTGGACATTCACAAATAGAATCTGAGCAAGGTTTCTATATTACCTCACCGAGACACGTTACTCCTGCAGCCGATAGCGACATATGCTCGTTCCAATCTCGGCGCCCATATTGGACATTCACAAATAGAATCCAAGCAAGGCATTCTATATTACCTCACCGAGATACGTTACTCCTGCAGCCGATAGCGACATGTGCTCGTTCCAATCTCGGCGCCCATATTGGACATTACAAATAGAATCCAAGCAAGGCATTCTATATCACCTCACCGAGATACGTTACTCCTGCAGCCGATGGCGACATGTGCTCGTTCCAATCTCGGCGCCCATATTGGACATTCACAAATAGAATCCAACCAAGGCATTCTATATCACCTCACCGAGATACGTTACTCCTGCAGCCGATAGCGACATGTGCTAGTTACAATCTCGGCGCCCATATTGGACATTTACAAATAGAATCCAACCAAGGCATTCTATATCACCTCACCGAGATACGTTACTCCTGCAGCCGATAGCGACATGTGCTCATTCCAATCTTGGCGCCCATATTGGACATTCACAAATAGAATCCAAGCAAGGCATTCTATATTACCTCACCGAGATACGTTACTCCTGCAGCCGATAGCGACATGTGCTCGTTCCAATCTCGGCCGTCATATTGGACATTTACTGATAGAATCCAAGGAAGGCATTCTATATCACCTCACCGAGATACGTTACTCCTGCAGCCGATAGCGACATGTGCTCATTCCAATCTCGGCGGCCATATTGGGCATTCACAAATAGAATCCAAGCAAGACATTCTATATCACCTCACCGAGATACGTTACTCCTGCAGCCGATAGCGACATGTGCTCGTTCCAATCTCGGCGCCCATATTGGACATTTACTGATAGAATCCAAGGAAGGCATTCTTTATCACCTCACCGAGACACGTTACTCCTGCAGCCGATAGCGACATGTGCTCATTGCAATCTCGGCGCCCATATTGGACATTTACTGATAGAATCCAAGGAAGGCATTCTTTATCACCTCACCGAGACACGTTACTCCTGCAGCCGATAGCGACATGTGCTCATTGCAATCTCGGCGCCCATATTGGACCCTTGCCCTATAAAAGTTCTGGAGTCTATCCTTTTACAGTCCTAATAATATCCTATAACCTATACCGTAACAGTTGGAATTTGTGGCTATTCACGATATTTATCTATAAATCACGGCTGGATAATATCATAGAATAAAGAGGTAGACCTATGATAATATGATGAGTTAATCATTTTGCTCACTCAATAAAGGCCCAATATTCTACTTTATCCTCTTATTGCTGTTCACATTCACCCGACATTCAACATTGCATCCTTATAGATATTTACCACAATGAAACAAACAGCAATAATTATTTTACTTCAATATACAAATGATGAAGTTGCGTTTCAGATTCAGTTTCATTATTATATTTGAGAACATATAGGCCTATTAAATTTGAATATGAAGATATTGTTCGAAATAATTTCATGAATACATTTGACGATTAATCTGTGCATTCGTGGCACATTGTGAAATTGCCTTTTGGCCCATATAGGGCCTATATTGTGATGATTGTGCCAGTTTATTAAATGATACTTGATCATTAAAATACAATCAAAATAAGTGTTGAACTGAATGAAAAATAGAATATGAATTAAACAGTGGTCCAGCTCTAAAATGTTATCTCAAGTGAAAACAAAAAAGATATTCCATAGCAGGATTCGATACAACCACCTTCAAACGAGAACCAAACGCGCTACCGACTAGACCATGGCGGCACCGAAATTTTTGCTCGTTTTCTTTCCTATATAAAACAACTATTTGTCTGTATTTTCAATCAAATTGGAATGGGTAATTATATTCTCTACTAATATGAAAAAAATTAACATGTTCATCCCGCATGTATTGGGGTTATCAAAACATAGAAAATCGAATTCAAAAATCAGATACGGAAGAGCTTGAAATGATATTATCGAAACTTTCAAGTACGCATAACTGCATTGGCGCTGCGAACGCCTAGAACGGCGTATTGAAAACGCTCGTGTGACAATGAAATCACCCGCGTTCTCAGTCAGCGTACTGAGATCGCTAGTTCTCAGTCAGCGTACTGAGATCGCCAGTTCTCAGTCAGCATACTGAGATCGCTAGTTCTCAGTCAGCGTACTGAGATCACTAGTTCCCAGTCAGCATACTGAGATCACTAGTTCTCAGTCAGCGTACTGAGATCACTAGTTCTCAGTCAGCGTACTGAGATCACTAGTTCCCAGTCAGCATACCGAGATCGCTAGTTCTCAGTCAGCGTACCGAGATCGCTAGTTCTCAGTCAGCTTACTGAGATCACTAGTTCTCAGTCAGCGTACCGAGATCGCTAGTTCTCAGTCAGCATACTGAGATCACTAGTTCTCAGTCAGCGTACTGAGATCGCTAGTTCTCAGTCAGCATACCGAGATCGCTAGTTCTCAGTCAGCGTACCGAGATCGCTAGTTCTCAGTCAGCTTACTGAGATCACTAGTTCTCAGTCAGCATACCGAGATCGCTAGTTCTCAGTCAGCATACTGAGATCACTAGTTCTCAGTCAGCGTACTGAGATCGCTAGTTCTCAGTCAGCATACCGAGATCGCTAGTTCTCAGTCAGCGTACCGAGATCACTAGTTCACAGTCAGCGTACTGAGATCGCTAGTTCTCAGTCAGCGTACTGAGATCGCTAGTTCTCAGTCAGCATACCGAGATCGCTAGTTCTCAGTCAGCGTACCGAGATCACTAGTTCACAGTCAGCGTACTTAGATTGCTAGTTCTCAGTCAGCGTACTGAGATCACTAGTTCTCAGTCAGCATACCGAGATCACTAGTTCTCAGTCAGCGTACTGAGATCACTAGTTCTCAGTCAGCGTACTGAGATCGCCAGTTCTCAGTCAGCGTACTGAGATCGCTAGTTCTCAGTCAGCGTACTGAGATCGCTAGTTCTCAGTCAGCATACCGAGATCGCTAGTTCTCAGTCAGCGTACCGAGATCGCTAGTTCTCAGTCAGCGTACTGAGATCACTAGTTCTCAGTCAGCGTACTGAGATAACTAGTTCTCAGTCAGCGTACTGAGATCACTAGTTCTCAGTCAGCGTACTGAGATCGCTAGTTCTCAGTCAGCATACCGAGATCGCTAGTTCTCAGTCAGCTTACCGAGATCACTAGTTCCCAGTCAGCGTACCGAGATCGCTAGTTCTCAGTCAGCGTACTGAGATCACTAGTTCTCAGTCAGCATACTGAGATCACTAGTTCTCAGTCAGCGTACTGAGATCACTAGTTCCCAGTCAGCGTACTGAGATCACTAGTTCTCAGTCAGCATACCGAGATCGCTAGTTCTCAGTCAGCATACCGAGATCACTAGTTCACAGTCAGCGTACCGAGATTGCTAGTTCACAGTCAGCGTACTGAGATCACTAGTTCTCAGTCAGCGTACTGAGATTGCTAGTTCACAGTCAGCTTACCGAGATCGCTAGTTCTCAGTCAGCGTACTGAGATCACTAGTTCCCAGTCAGCATACTGAGATCACTAGTTCTCAGTCAGCATACTGAGATCGCTAGTTCTCAGTCAGCGTACTGAGATTGCCAGTTCTCAGTCAGCGTACTGAGATTGCTAGTTCTCAGTCAGCATACCGAGATCGCTAGTTCTCAGTCAGCATACCGAGATCACTAGTTCACAGTCAGCATACTGAGATCACTAGTTCTCAGTCAGCGTACTGAGATTGCTAGTTCACAGTCAGCTTACCGAGATCGCTAGTTCTCAGTCAGCGTACTGAGATCACTAGTTCCCAGTCAGCATACTGAGATCACTAGTTCTCAGTCAGCGTACTGAGATCGCTAGTTCTCAGTCAGCATACTGAGATCGCTAGTTCTCAGTCAGCGTACTGAGATCACTAGTTCCCAGTCAGCTTACTGAGATCACTAGTTCTCAGTCAGCGTACTGAGATCGCTAGTTCTCAGTCAGCATACTGAGATCGCTAGTTCTCAGTCAGCGTACCGAGATCGCTAGTTCTCAGTCAGCATACTGAGATCACTAGTTCTCAGTCAGCTTACTGAGATCGCTAGTTCTCAGTCAGCATACTGAGATCACTAGTTCTCAGTCAGCGTACCAAGATCGCTAGTTCTCAGTCAGCTTACTGAGATCACTAGTTCTCAGTCAGCGTACCGAGATCGCTAGTTCTCAGTCAGCATACCGAGATTGCCAGTTCTCAGTCAGCGTACTGAGATCGCTAGTTCTCAGTCAGCGTACTGAGATCGCTAGTTCTCAGTCAGCGTACTGAGATCACTAGTTCTCAGTCAGCGTACTGAGATTGCTAGTTCTCAGTCAGCGTACTGAGATTGCTAGTTCTCAGTCAGCGTACTGAGATCACTAGTTCTCAGTCAGCTTACTGAGATCACTAGTTCTCAGTCAGCGTACTGAGATCACTAGTTCTCAGTCAGCGTACTGAGATCACTAGTTCTCAGTCAGCGTACTGAGATCACTAGTTCTCAGTCAGCGTACTGAGATCGCTAGTTCTCAGTCAGCGTACTGAGATTGCCAGTTCTCAGTCAGCGTACCGAGATCGCTAGTTCTCAGTCAGCGTACTGAGATCGCTAGTTCTCAGTCAGCGTACTGAGATTGCTAGTTCTCAGTCAGCTTACTGAGATCACTAGTTCTCAGTCAGCGTACTGAGATCACTAGTTCTCAGTCAGCGTACTGAGATTGCTAGTTCTCAGTCAGCTTACTGAGATCACTAGTTCTCAGTCAGCGTACTGAGATCGGTAGTTCTCAGTCAGCTTACTGAGATCGCTAGTTCTCAGTCAGCGTACTGAGATCGCTAGTTCTCAGTCAGCGTACTGAGATTGCTAGTTCTCAGTCAGCTTACCGAGATCGCTAGTTCATAGTCAGCGTACTGAGATTGCTAGTTCACAGTCAGCGTACTGAGATTGCTAGTTCACAGTCAGCGTACTGAGATCACTAGTTCTCAGTCAGCGTACTGAGATTGCTAGTTCTCAGTCAGCATACTGAGATTGCTAGTTCACAGTCAGCGTACTGAGATCACTAGTTCTCAGTCAGCGTACTGAGATTGCTAGTTCTCAGTCAGCTTACTGAGATCACTAGTTCTCAGTCAGCGTACTGAGATCACTAGTTCTCAGTCAGCTTACTGAGATCACTAGTTCTCAGTCAGCGTACTGAGATCACTAGTTCTCAGTCAGCTTACTGAGATCACTAGTTCTCAGTCAGCGTACTGAGATCGCCAGTTCTCAGTCAGCGTACTGAGATCACTAGTTCTCAGTCAGCTTACTGAGATCACTAGTTCTCAGTCAGCGTACTGAGATCACTAGTTCTCAGTCAGCATACCGAGATCGCCAGTTCTCAGTCAGCGTACTGAGATCACTAGTTCTCAGTCAGCGTACTGAGATCGCTAGTTCTCAGTCAGCGTACTGAGATTGCCAGTTCTCAGTCAGCGTACCGAGATCGCTAGTTCTCAGTCAGCGTACTGAGATCGCTAGTTCTCAGTCAGCGTACTGAGATTGCTAGTTCTCAGTCAGCTTACTGAGATCACTAGTTCTCAGTCAGCGTACTGAGATCACTAGTTCTCAGTCAGCATACCGAGATCGCCAGTTCTCAGTCAGCGTACTGAGATCACTAGTTCTCAGTCAGCGTACTGAGATCACTAGTTCTCAGTCAGCGTACTGAGATTGCTAGTTCTCAGTCAGCTTACCGAGATCGCTAGTTCTCAGTCAGCGTACTGAGATCGCTAGTTCTCAGTCAGCGTACTGAGATTGCTAGTTCTCAGTCAGCTTACTGAGATCACTAGTTCTCAGTCAGCGTACTGAGATCACTAGTTCTCAGTCAGCATACCGAGATCGCCAGTTCTCAGTCAGCGTACTGAGATCACTAGTTCTCAGTCAGCGTACTGAGATTGCTAGTTCTCAGTCAGCTTACTGAGATCACTAGTTCTCAGTCAGCGTACTGAGATCACTAGTTCTCAGTCAGCATACCGAGATCGCCAGTTCTCAGTCAGCGTACCGAGATCGCTAGTTCTCAGTCAGCGTACTGAGATTGCTAGTTTCCAGTCAGCTCACTGAGATCACTAGTTCTCAGTCAGCGTACTGAGATCACTAGTTCTCAGTCAGCATACCGAGATCGCCAGTTCTCAGTCAGCGTACCGAGATCGCTAGTTCTCAGTCAGCGTACTGAGATCACTAGTTCTCAGTCAGCATACCGAGATCGCCAGTTCTCAGTCAGCGTACTGAGATCACTAGTTCTCAGTCAGCGTACTGAGATCACTAGTTCTCAGTCAGCATACCGAGATCGCCAGTTCTCAGTCAGCGTACCGAGATCGCTAGTTCTCAGTCAGCGTACTGAGATTGCTAGTTCTCAGTCAGCTTACTGAGATCACTAGTTCTCAGTCAGCGTACTGAGATCACTAGTTCTCAGTCAGCATACCGAGATCGCCAGTTCTCAGTCAGCGTACTGAGATCACTAGTTCTCAGTCAGCGTACTGAGATCACTAGTTCTCAGTCAGCGTACTGAGATCACTAGTTCTCAGTCAGCGTACTGAGATCACTAGTTCTCAGTCAGCTTACTGAGATCACTAGTTCTCAGTCAGCGTACTGAGATCGCTAGTTCTCAGTCAGCGTACTGAGATCACTAGTTCTCAGTCAGCGTACTGAGATTGCTAGTTCTCAGTCAGTGTACTGAGATCACTAGTTCTCAGTCAGCGTACTGAGATCACTAGTTCTCAGTCAGCGTACTGAGATCGCTAGTTCTCAGTCAGCGTACTGAGATTGCCAGTTCTCAGTCAGCGTACCGAGATCGCTAGTTCTCAGTCAGCGTACTGAGATCGCTAGTTCTCAGTCAGCGTACTGAGATTGCTAGTTCACAGTCAGCGTACCGAGATCGCTAGTTCTCAGTCAGCGTACTGAGATCACTAGTTCTCAGTCAGCGTACTGAGATCACTAGTTCTCAGTCAGCGTACTGAGATCACTAGTTCTCAGTCAGCGTACTGAGATCACTAGTTCTCAGTCAGCGTACTGAGATCGCTAGTTCTCAGTCAGCGTACTGAGATCGCTAGTTCTCAGTCAGCGTACTGAGATCACTAGTTCTCAGTCAGCGTACTGAGATTGCCAGTTCTCAGTCAGCGTACCGAGATCGCTAGTTCTCAGTCAGCGTACTGAGATCACTAGTTCTCAGTCAGCGTACTGAGATCACTAGTTCTCAGTCAGCGTACTGAGATTGCTAGTTCTCAGTCAGCTTACCGAGATCGCTAGTTCATAGTCAGCGTACTGAGATTGCTAGTTCACAGTCAGCGTACTGAGATTGCTAGTTCACAGTCAGCGTACTGAGATCACTAGTTCTCAGTCAGCGTACTGAGATTGCTAGTTCTCAGTCAGCATACTGAGATTGCTAGTTCACAGTCAGCGTACTGAGATCACTAGTTCTCAGTCAGCGTACTGAGATTGCTAGTTCTCAGTCAGCTTACTGAGATCACTAGTTCTCAGTCAGCGTACTGAGATCACTAGTTCTCAGTCAGCATACCGAGATCGCCAGTTCTCAGTCAGCGTACCGAGATCGCTAGTTCTCAGTCAGCATACCGAGATCGCTAGTTCTCAGTCAGCATACAGAGATCGCTAGTTCTCAGTCAGCATACAGAGATCGCTAGTTCTCAGTCAGCATACCGAGATCGCTAGTTCTCAGTCAGCATACAGAGATCGCTAGTTCTCAGTCAGCGTACTGAGATTGCTAGTTCACAGTCAGCGTACTGAGATCACTAGTTCTCAGTCAGCATACTGAGATTGCTAGTTCACAGTCAGCGTACTGAGATCGCTAGTTCTCAGTCAGCGTACTGAGATTGCCAGTTCTCAGTCAGCATACCGAGATCGCTAGTTCTCAGTCAGCGTACTGAGATTGCTAGTTCACAGTCAGCGTACTGAGATCACTAGTTCTCAGTCAGCGTACTGAGATTGCCAGTTCTCAGTCAGCATACCGAGATCGCTAGTTCACAGTCAGCGTACTGAGATTGCTAGTTCCCAGTCAGCGTACTGAGATTGCTAGTTCCCAGTCAGCGTACTGAGATCGCTAGTTCTCAGTCAGTGTACTGAGATCACTAGTTCCCAGTCAGCATACTGAGATTGCTAGTTCACAGTCAGCGTACTGAGATCGCTAGTTCTCAGTCAGCGTACTGAGATTGCCAGTTCTCAGTCAGCATACCGAGATCGCTAGTTCACAGTCAGCGTACTGAGATTGCTAGTTCCCAGTCAGCGTACTGAGATTGCTAGTTCCCAGTCAGCGTACTGAGATCGCTAGTTCTCAGTCAGTGTACTGAGATCACTAGTTCCCAGTCAGCGTACTGAGATTGCTAGTTCACAGTCAGCATACCGAGATCGCCAGTTCTCAGTCAGCGTACCGAGATCGCTAGTTCTCAGTCAGCGTACTGAGATCACTAGTTCTCAGTCAGCGTACTGAGATTGCTAGTTCACAGTCAGCGTACTGAGATTGCCAGTTCTCAGTCAGCGTACTGAGATTGCTAGTTCACAGTCAGCGTACTGAGATTGCCAGTTCTCAGTCAGCGTACTGAGATTGCTAGTTCACAGTCAGCGTACTGAGATTGCCAGTTCTCAGTCAGCGTACTGAGATTGCTAGTTCACAGTCAGCGTACTGAGATTGCCAGTTCTCAGTCAGCGTACTGAGATTGCTAGTTCACAGTCAGCGTACTGAGATTGCCAGTTCTCAGTCAGCGTACTGAGATTGCTAGTTCACAGTCAGCGTACTGAGATTGCCAGTTCTCAGTCAGCATACCGAGATCGCTAGTTCTCAGTCAGCGTACTGAGATTGCTAGTTCACAGT